>CM060900.1:250662220-251112220 GCA_030762935.1 Hymenopus coronatus | reverse complement strand
AGGTGTAGAATCAGATACTTCAGCGCACACCTCTGACAGACGTAAAATCATTAAAAAGTTTTCCATTCTTTCAATTAACGATGGTTTGCAAAAACTCATTTTTTCGTCGTTAAATGCTATTTGTTCCATAAATATGCCCACTATCGTTTCAATAAAGAGCCAAAGCTCTATTGGTTCCTTAAAGCCTCCTTTAAGTAATAGGTCCAAATTGCTCCTTTTGCTACCTCAAATCCGTTTTCTGTTCGTTAGATTTACGTTGAGTTGCAAAGTCGCATTAAACGTCATTGGTCCTATAATCGCGCCGACTAGTTTTACAATAAAGAGCTACAACTCATTGGCTCCTTAAAGCCTCTTTTAAATAATAGGTCGAAATTGTTTCATTTACTGCCTTATCTCAGTTTTTCACTCGCCGTTAAAGGTTATTGGTCCAATAAACCCAGAGACTAGCGCTACAATAAAAAGTGATAACATTATTGGTTCCTTATGCCTCCCTTAAGTAAAACCTCCATTGCACGACAGCTCACAAGGAACCTTGTCCGCTGCGTCCCCAATCTCGGTCCACGACAGACCTTATGGATGGGGTGCAGTATTGGAGGGTGAGACGAGGTCAGCCATGGTGGCTCAGTGGTTAGAGCGACCGGCTAGAGACCGAGAGATATTTATTGTGCTTAACGCCCGCGTTTACTACTATGGCACTGCAGGCGATGCCACTGGTGATACATGGAATGAAGACGGGCACCGGTGGAATGTGATGGCGGAGGAAACCAGAGAACCGGCTGACTCACACCTGCCCCTGCGCCGCTTTGTTCACCACAAACCCCACATGTGGTCGCCTTGGTGAGTGGCGAATGGTCCAACTATTCAGCCGATAGTGGTTAAAATCCCGGTTATGTCCCTGAACTTTTCAGTCTCGCTCTATCCAGCTTGTGTCCCACATATGACTTGTGTGAAAAAAAAATGGCTACGAAAAAGTATCCGCCTCGTGTCACTTAATTTGAATTAAAACTTTATTATGCAGGATGGGTTGCTTTTCTTTCATATCTTATATAATATTCGTTATTCGCTTTTTCGTTATTTGTTTTCCCTGCCTTTATTACCTTCATCCTTTAAATATTTTAGGAATTATTAAAAATTTGCTTTCAGTTCGATATTTTTTTAATATTCTATTGTAAATTCAATAGTACAAAAGCAAGTCGTAATTTATCCCACCTCGAAGCAATATAACATTTCTGATTAAAACACAGAAGCACTGGAATATTTTGCCCAGAATTTTACTGGAATCTTTTAGTAAGAACAATAGCAACTTCAGTTATAAAAATATTATTGTGAAATAGGTTTCTTGTACAATGCACATTTTTGTGCAACAATGTAGCTTAAAACAGGTTGCCGACGGGGAGGGATTTCGGCGTCTTGACTAGAGGTGAGTCTATTGTACCTATACCGTATGACCCGGAAGAAGAAATGAGGTGATAAGGGGTACGTTGATGGCAGGAAAACCGCACCAACCCTGACGTTTCCATATGGTGTAGCTCGATGTCACTTCTTTTACTGCCTACCTTCACAAACCTGTTCAGGCATGAAGTTCTCCTTCATAAGACGTACAGCAAAGTGTATAGAGACGTGCCCATACTTTTGGTTTCCCATAGTGTTGTTCTTTATTTAATATTGGCCGAATCTCCTTATCTGTGTTCCACACCAGCCCTGGTTAAGCCAAACTCTAATTAGCTTGAATTCAAAACGCACACATAAGCCTATGGACAATGTTTAGAAGAGCGGCAAAATGGGTAAGAGTGTGGAAACATTTCACCTCAGTTACTGGAAGGCATGCTTCCCACCGACGGTCCATACCAATCCCAGAAGTCTGTCTCGTGTTGCTTTGATACAAAAAGTCTGGTGCTCACATTAACTTCTGAACACAGGTTTGTTTCAGATTCAGGAGCGAAGAAAAAGGGTATAATACCAAATCAACTGGAATCTAGAACCACGTAAGGGTTGTCAGCGTGTCGTGGCAGAGTCGGTTTATTATTTCCTTACCAACTAAGACTACTGCACATTTTGTCAGCACGATTCTATGCGCTCGACTGCACTCCACTTTCCACTACATCTGGCCCTACGGCCCTGAAGGATGAAGAAGGACGTGCTATGTGAACTGCTGAGAATTGGGAAGTACGTAAGAGTCCATCCACTATTTGCTTAGCCACGAGGGAAGACCACGAAAAACCCTAGGATAAAATGGTTGGTCACCTTGGTATTTGAATCTGGGCATCCCGAATGCCAGTCTTAAACGCTGTTTCTCGAGCTATCCCGTTCGAAAGCCATAAAGTTACTGTCATTTGAATGTTATTCACTATATTTAAGGTGCATAATTACCGCGTTATTTAAAAAGATTTTGTTATTTAAAATGATAAATAAATACTTCGAAATACGCAGTGCTGTCAAAGCGCCAGTGTTCTAAATCTATACTAGTGGCGAAAATGCCACTTCCGATTACACTTGAACCCCCCGTGTAGCTCTTCCTCTAACTTGCAACCGCCATGATTCATATTTGTGTTTTACCTGCTGATGGTATTGTTATGCACATTCAGTATTTCAAGTCAGATCTACAAGTCCTCTGCTCAATATTAATTTACGTGTATTGCTGACATTTTAACGGTACTGGCATGACACAAGACTGATTCCAATTTTCCTCTGCGAGCTAGTAATTTATTAGGTGGGAACTAAAGTAAACTTTTATGCAATCCTACCGTTACAAACAGGCTGTTGTATATAATATTGTGCAGTATTGGCTCGGCTCATTATGGCACGCTTGCCAGTAACAGCAATTACATATTCCTAAAAATGACATAATTCAAATATTCCAAGTTGCTGTGCCTTATACAGAGAAAATGAAACAACTTTGTGCTTTTCTCTGCACACCTAAGATGCAAAAACCTCTATTCATTATTAAGTAATGCAGATCCGAATTACTTGCCATGTTCTGCTGATAATGGACTGCAACATGGTTCGTGCTCACTTCTCACCCAGAAAGGGAATGCATGCAGGTGGTTGTCTTGCTTATCCAACATGCCACGTAAATAATAAATGAAATGCAGGGAGAGGAACTGAAGTCTTATAAGATCATAACATAAGAAGACCCTCTTACTTATTTTAGCTAAGGGTACTGGATTATTACATTATTTATTTCATATAGTTTATAACGCTAAGATTGCACGAATTGTGTCCAAATCGTGGATAATGTTAATATGGCAGTCTTGAAATATGTTGCATAAATTACTCTTATGTAACTCTTACTGAAGTCATGTGTGCTTTGTTCCATTTAATTTACCTAATTTTAAATATTGATTGCTTCTGTAAAATGGAGTATTGCTATAACCTCTTAATATGGGATATTATCCTTAAGGTCTATTCTTTTTTAAATAGCCCAGCCCTAAAAACATACTGAACCACACTGAGTGCCTGGATACCCTTTATCCAGGCACTTCTTGCCATGCTCTGATCTGCAGAAAGTAAATTGTCTTATTGTGACTTTTATAAGCTGAATTAATTCAATACATTTCCAAAATATATGCTACTTCTACTGTAGCATTATAAGGTACTGTTTCAGAATATTATTTTATAGGTATATGCTTAAGATTAGGGACAGGTATGACTCACCTAATGCACTAGCTGTAATTGCGAACCTAGTCCATTTACAGAAATTCTAATGGGATTCTAATGACATATTAAAGTGTTTCTGAATGTCTAATTTATGTAATTATAATCAATGTAACTATATCTATTTGACTATGATCACCCGTCTTATTTATGCATGGTGCTTTAAAGTGTCTTGCTGCTTAGCTGAAATTAACGCATTTGAAGAAGAAATATGAATTATATTTTCTTTATTTCAATAGGAAGGAATGCCGTTGATTATATTTAATCTATTTATTCATACATGCAGTTTTAATGCCAATTATATTGGTTGATTATTATTTCATAAAATTTTGATTCTAGAAGCAAAAGAAAACTTCTTTTTTCATTTCTCATAATAAAACATTGAAAAATGTTACTACGTGATATAACAGGTACAGGGCTTCTTAATCAGTTGGCTTAAAATTATCTATAACTAACTCCGTGGCACGACAGCTCACGGGGAACCTTGGCCTACCGCCCGGCCGCTGCGTCCCCCATCTCGGTCCACTGCAGACGTCATGGATGGGGTGCAGTATTGGAGGGTGAGACGTGGTCAGCGCCTCGAGCCCCTCCCGGCCGGTTAATGCGGTCCTCACGACCTGGAGCCGCTACTTCTCCATCAAGTAGCTCCTCAATTGGCCCCCCAGGGACCTCACGAGGCTGAGTGCACCCCACGCCGGTACTGGGGATTGAACCCAGGTCTCCCGCTTGGTAGGCAGCTGCGCTACCACCGCGCTAAGGAGACGACCTAAAGTTATCTACACTCAAACAAAAGCAGCCAAGTTTCACTGACATGCCCATAAATACTGATCTACAACACCGATGTTGTCTGCAAACGCCAAAAGGCTGTACAAGGGATGGGAGTGGTGTGTGGTACCTGCGACACTCCTGCCTGTAGTCAAGTAAAAATACCTTTATTTCCTTCCGTCCTTGTCTTAATTTTTAGAAATTCCTATGCATGGTGATATATTGAAAGATTGGCTATAAAGTCAGATTTAAATACTGGATTAATTGAAATTCCGGAGGTATAACGTACCTGACAAAGTGAACTTTCTGGGTTAACACTACATTATCGCAATATTTCTTTCTGAAACTATTGCCTAAATTAATTATGTCGAAAATATAAAAGAATTCATAATAAATCATAATATAATAGAACCTTAGTCTTTAAAAATGCTATTATCAAATAAATATTTTCAGCTTTATTAAGTGCTCACATTTTTAAAACGAAGCCAGAATAAAATATTTCAGATAAAACTTATATTATTATTGTTTATTATTATTATTATTATTATTATTATTATTATTATTATTATTATTATTATTATTATTATTATTATTATTCTTATATTTAATTAAAATCTGGTAAAATACGCTCGCATTAAAATAGACCTTTAAACCTGTTGATATAATACCATTAATTTTATTCAAATTTGTTTTCCTGTCAAACCTTTATTTAGAAAATAACTAAAGTGGAAATATTTAAAAATACGATGTGTATGTAGTGCTTAAGTTAAAAGAGAACTTATGTGTTGCAATCACATGACCTTCGCTATTCATATTTCCACAAAAGTTTACTCTTCTATCTACTTATTGCTAATACAGTTGTTCAGTTAAACTATGGTCAAATATTTTCAAAGCTGGTTGCTATTCAATAGTTCTGAAACTCCGTTCCCTTTGCATAAATACGACAAAGAAAAGAAAAAAATCCGATTCGAAACTGGAAATGGTATAAAGTATCTGAAATTTTGAAACAGATGGTTAATGTTAGAACATGTATTTCACAAAAGTTAGAGCTTCAAACTGCTGTGCATTTGGTTTATAATCATATTTTATATCTCTCTTACGGTTTACCAGTTATACAAAAGCATTTCTGAGTGAGGAATACTTCAAAGGATGTTCCAAAAAAATTCAAGATATAAATCTGATATTAAAATGTCTTAAACATATAACGTTGTAGTTAAATACGTTGGAGACATGTGTGAAAAAATAAAAAATTTCCAAAAATGTAGTATGTAAATAAATGACAGTTAAGTGTGGGATAAATTCTTGAAAACCAGCATCATCTAGGGGTGCGAAACGAAGATTTCAAGAAATTCCCCTACTCTAAACTACTATTTACATGGAAAATGTTCAAAGGTTTGTTTCCTCTAAAATGGTGCTAACGATTTTGGATAAAACACCACATGCTAGACATTTTCAAAACAAATGGAATGTATATCTTGACTTTCCTAGAGATACTCTGTGAAGTTCTCTTCATATTGAATGTCCTTTGCATAAATGATAAACTGTAAGCGACATAATCGTACTTCACTTCTTGTTCAATTAGCCATTCACGAGATTGTTATTTTTTGTTTTGTTTTAAATAATCCTTTAATAGTGCATGTTCCATTACAGATACAGAATTACTTCATTTTTTTAGCTATGAGACGTTTACAATTTATATACATATGATTTACAGTAATTCAAATATAATAGAATTCACAAATTTATGAAAGTCGTTTCTAAAGTTTTTAACCATTTCCTTCTTTGGTATTGGCCACTTTCCACCTTTCAGAGTTACATTTTTTGTAAATGCTTCTCTTCAATTCTTCAAGTTGATACACTCATTGAGAATGTAGGCTACTGTTTGTTGCCCATTATTACAGAGACACATTGGGCTGTCTGCCATCTCAAATTGGTGGTAATATGTTCACAGTCTTCTATGTCCAGTTAACATACTTGTTATATTGGTAGTGAGATTCATTTTAAATGAGACCATTTCTTTAACAGTGGGAAAAATGATTCTGTTAGTTGTCCGTTTGAGTTGTTCTTCTATTCCCTCTCCCATCTATTGGTGCTAGCTTCTGTCAATTGTTTTCTAATTTGACTTTTAGGAATTTTGCTGCATGAAAGATATTTATGGTTATTGGTTTACATTTTCAAGTGCTTATTTTTTTTTCTCTATTGGAATGCGCCATTTTTCTCTCTCTCTCTCTCTTTATGTGTCTATGCAAAGGGAATAGCGACCCTTTCTTAAAGGATTTGACTTTCGCTTAAAACAATATCTGCATTTACATTGTACCTAGTACATAGTTGTTTACTTATATTTTTATAATACTTATTACTTTTATTTTAGTTTCTTTATATTTAAATTCATTATTGTTCCTCTAATATTTCAGTTATTTCTGTTCTGTATTGATTAGTTTCATTTAGTTTGTATATATTTTCAATTAACTATTATTGATTTGTGTAATATTTGTGTTATTTCTATTGCGTATTCATCAGTTTCATCTAGTTTCTGCATATTTTCAATGAATTATTACTGTTTTTATAATAATTGTATTACTTATATTGTGCATTGTTCTTCTAATATTTGTGTTATTTCGATTGTGCGATAGTTTGGGTATATTTTATCTACCTATATACTGTCATAGTAGAACTTTTATTGTTTGGTTAAGTGGAAGAGAATTCCAGCTGGACTTAGCTCTGCCAAAATAAATGAAGCCTACTATTCCTCTAATGCCCGCTGTACCTAAAATTAAATAATTATATAATTTTGTAAATTTTTATCTGGATAAAATAAAATAGATACAAGAATAAGCGCTTGTAAGAATACAAGAGTACAAGAGTGAGTAGCAAAAGTCATGTGAGTATAACATAAAAAACGTTTAGGTTGAATATAAGACTTGCCCTATTTAGTATACGTAGTAGAGAAAATAAACATTTAAATGTATTTCATATTAAATATTTAGATAGCTTATATTATTTTGATCTCCAAAGAGATTCTAATGTAGCAAAGGGTTTACTACCTATATCATCTGGGGTTAGGAGATATTAGAAGTGTTTGTTGCTGAGTAGGGCAGTATCACATTAACCAACGAAAGTATTGCACAATGTTGGGAACGCTGAAACGATAATTTTGCAAGATAACCCATGTCTGAAAGTCCGTGGCCATGACTTCTTCATTATTCTTTAAAGACGTATGAGCAGTGTACAAAGGCAGAGAATACAAATTGCTAAAACTTGGACTTGTATACCATTCTTCTGCAAACCTAATGAAACCATCCTCAAGAACTAGCGCCGTTATGGTTTTAAATCTTTAATTAACTCCAGCGTCCTTAGGCCGGAATAGGGATGCATCATCCAGACAACATCCTGATGCGCCTACGAAACCGTGACATCATTGCGTTAGATGGAATTGAAGACTTGCGCGGTGATAAACTGCACTTCCTTGCATAGACCTAAAACGACTAAAACAGATGGTAATCATAAAGCCGTTTCTTGCATCACATCCATGTGCAGCAGTACTGACTAGTTGTACTTGAGTTGATTGTCTCATACATTGGTCAGGACAAGATTCCCTGGCATCCACTAAGAAATCTGCTTACCGCAAAATGCTGCCTCCACCTGTTCTCCAATGTAGATCGAGGTGTTTCCATCGCTGTTACAAACTATCAAACATTGAGTTGACCTGGGAACCACAGTGGCCTACGTAGCAAATGGGTGTACAAAAGCTTAAGATTAGCTTTTATTTCAATAAGTACGACCAAGTTAATGAAATCGTAAATATGTAATGTGCAATGCTTTATATTGGTAAGAGAAATACTAAAATCCATCTTATGGGGCTCAGCTGGACCAATAATATTATATCGCATTTCAACTGTACATAAAATATTAAGTAGGAAACAGGTTCAAAATGAACTAGCTCAAATGCAACGCGGCTTTGCCTAGAAGATTGCAAAACCCTATCGTACTGTATCCACATGCTGCATTGTTTCTGGCTGGAATTGAACCCCTTCAGTTCAATAGGGGTATCAAAATTATTTATCATAAAAATGGGCCGCTTACACTTTGACGCGGACAACTCCCATGAAGTTTAAATATTTGATCACTTCCTGACGTCTAGACACCAAGGACTTGAATTCTGCACCGTGCAACAACCCTGCCCTAAGAAACACGAGTTTGATATTTACAGTCATGGAAATAAGTATTCATACAGTACTGCAATTGAAATTGACCGCTGATATTTCCATATTAAATTAAATGACAGCGCTACAATTCTGTGTACGAAGCCACCCCATTAAATAAACAGTGTCATGGTAACAAAGATTTCAGTATTAAACAAACGTACCTCAAGGAAATAAACGATACCCCAATGTTGGCTGTGTTTGACAGTGAAAAAAGTATTCATACACCACTAGAAATGTAAACACAGAAACCACCAACGAACCGTTTGCAGCAAGCAAGGCCTTCAGTGGCAAGCTACACCTCCTGCTTGTTGGTTCTGTTACGTAGTGAATGCCGTGCGACAGAAATATGGGCCGCAAAGGTAAAGAAACAACTGTAGAGGAAAGACAGATAGTTATCTCTCAATATCAAAAGCGAAAATTATTTTCAAACATTGCTGATGTTATTGGAAGAAGCCGGGCAACTGTGCAGTCCATATTAACACGATATATAGAGAGAAATTCTATCATTAATAGCGAAAGAAGAGGACGACCACAGAGGCTAACGCAAAGGGAAAAGAATATGTTAATAAGAATGATAAAAAAATATCCTAAATTGACAGCCTCTGAATTGTCTGCCTATGTTAACGATCAGTTCGGAAAGGAAACAACACCAAGGGCTGTTCGCTATGTTCAAGTAGTGCAGGCTATGGAGCTAGGGTACCTAGAAAGAAACCATACATCAGCAAGAAGAACAAGAAAGTCAGACTTGAATTTGCTCGAGAGCATCTAAGCAAGAACATGAGTTTCTAGGACAGGGTACTGTTCACAGATGAAAGTAAATTGAATGCATTTGTAAATGATGGCGGAATTTTGGTGTGGAGAAGACCAAATACTGAGCTTGAACCTCAGCACCTTCAAGCCACAGTGAAGCATGGTGGAGGAGGAATTATAGTATGGGGATGTATGGCTACATCTGGTGTTGGGGAACTTGTTTTTGTTGAAGGTAACATGGATAGATTTCAATATTTAAATATCCTAAAGAATAATCTGCAAAAGAGTGTTGATAAATTGAGTTTAGGCACAGATTACTACTTTCAACAAGACAATGATCCTAAGCATACGGCGGAAATTGTTCGTTTGTGGTTGTTGTGCCATACTCCCCACTGCTCCTCACGTTCTTAAGTTTCCAGCACAGAGTGCAGACCTTAATCCAATTGAACATCTTGGGGTACCCTTGAAAGAATGGTCCAAAAGGATGACATACGAAGTAAGGCAGCTCTGAAACAATGTTTTCAGCAAGAATGGTAAAATATTGCCTAGAGACTACAAAAAACCTGGTTCATTCCATGCCAAAGAGGTTAACAGAAGTAATACGTAGAACGGGAATGCCTACAAAGTATTACTTTTGTTATTGTGTTGTATTTAAACTATCGTTTTCTTTGAGTGTATGAATACTTTTTTCCTTGTTGTGAGAAGCCAGCTGGTACAAATGTTTTATTTACTTTTTTGAAGAGGAGTAATTTAGGTCATGCGTTTATATGTATAGATTCAGGAGGAAATATCATACTGTTAGTTTACCATATAACGTCTGTGGATGTTAACTTTAGTTATAACAAATTAAGTTTTTCTACATAAACGCTGGTGTATGAATATTTTTTTCCATGACTGTATATTGCTGGTTCTGGTTTTAACGACAAAGAAATTCAAGTTTCTTTGCTCGGTTGCGCTTTTGTAATTTATCATCAAACTCTGAATTAACACATTATAAGTTAAAACTCTCGCTAATGTGTACCAATCTTTCAAACAGAATTACTAGCGCTTAGGAAGGCAGTTAAATGGCGTATTCAGAGTTCATTGAGTATACGTATATTTTTAGATTCTCAAGCAGCAATTTCAGCATTGCGGGTAATTATAATCTTCATCGATATTAGGATGACTGTATTTTAATACAACAAATATATATGTTTAGAATGGATTCGAGGCCACACAGAGAATGAAGGTAACGAGAGAGCAGATCTGTTTGCTAAAACAGCCCCACATTCACAAACAGACTATTCCTATGTCGAAAACCCAATAACATTTATAAAAAGGGTTTAAAAGGTCAAATACTAAATGAATGAAATGTATTATGGTTGAATATTAAAAACAGTCAGTTCAAAAATATCAGTCTTTTTCCAATAATTGAAAACAGACTTGAGGTTAAGCACTATGAACTATCTTTCTAATTAACTCAGTTTATGCCTGGACATGGAAACTTCAAATCGTAGTTTGAAGTTATAAAATAATAAGTTCAAATGTTCCTGGCTAAATTCTTGTCAAAATGTCATCCATTCACTTTTTGATTGTCCAATATATGGTACAAAAGGCACAAAAAAAAAAAAAAAACCGGCAATCTTGTTCAGTACACCGCATTCCTTACCGTTTGTAGGGTACTTTATTACGTCATGTTTTTATTTTATTGGCTGATACTGACACCTTGCAGGTGGGTGTTCTATATCGAACCAATAGAGCATATCTATGCTGGGTTTGTCAACTCATTCGCTAATAGGTATAGCCACCTCACTCAATTGGAAGCCAGATTAGGTAACGTGTACTACAACTCCTTCCCCAAAAAGAGTGACGGAGGGGCCAGCGGATATCAGCAGACACGCCCTAGAAACTATAAATGCCCCTACAGACAATCAGAAATTCCATGTCTATTACTATTTGTGCACTGTGTCTAAAGGGGAATAATTTAGAACATCAATAACTCACACCATTTATAACCTTGACATTTAAAAGGAAATTTTGTTTTCAAAATGTTAATAAAATTATTAATCATATTTTCAAAATATTTTATACAATTATTGTTTATATATATATATGTATATATATACTTATTTAATGTTTTATATATGAAATCTGAACATCGTTATACTGTTACAAACAAAAGCTCTAGCATGCTGTTGCAAATTAGAGCTAAAGCCTTTGGATAATTAATAAATATATGAAATAAATGCATACTAAACCCGTAAATCTCCTGGATATATTCTGTCATGCCCAGCTCCACCCTTTACTTGGCTCTAGCGTTTTAGTTAATGTTGGTCTTACCCTTCCCTTTTCTTCACTTCTGAGCCTGAAACCGACTTGAGTTCATAGGTTAATAGTGCCAGATTTTTGACATCAAACCAATATAAGCTGCACTCAACCAGAGTGCGTCGTTACTAAGCACATCTTCTAGCCACTGAAGTGGAACGCTTCCATATTCCTTCCCTTTCGCCGCTCACCCAAACTCTATTACTTATAAGCTTAGGCAGCTGTTATTCTGTTATTTATTTTCCTGCTCTTCCTTTTCTTCCCCTCTCCCAGGATAGCCAAATGCACACCTTTAAATATCAATGTATAACAAACAGGCAATGAAAGTCCAGGTGTTGGCGCAATAAATACGCTATCATGATAGATGCATGTACTTTCATCGTCCTGAGAGGCAGATTTAAACCGAAGGATTTTCCTACTTTTGCTGATAAGAATTAATATGCATTCCAGATGCGTTAACTCAGTATGTTTGTATATTATATCAGTATATACGGTTTTAATACACTAATTTTGGATAATTTTCTTCCAATGTATTAAGATAAATGATCGTGTTAAGTAAGGAACTAGTTTGTATTGCAACAACTTATCGAGACAGTATTCGATGAGAGGGATAGTGCACTTGACAGCTAGGAAATACGGGGAAAAAGTTACACGGAACAGATTTAGACTTGACGTTTGTTCATAAGATGGTGCTTGTGTGTCGGAATTGACAAAGAAAAATGCTATAGGAGACGCAAGCCGTCGTCACGTTTCCGTGGACTCGGTTATACATTTTGATTAAGAAGATATCGTTCAATATATAATGAATTATTGAAGTACCTTTAAACTTACTCTACATTTACAATGCACATGTAAACGAGATTCAGTTAGAAATTAATCTCAAAATCAGTTCCGCTGAAGAAGAAGAAGAAGATAGGACTGAAACAGCACAACTGACGAAAAGCTGGTTTCTTTCTGAATTACTAAGTTAAAAGTAGCCTTCCTTCATTAATTTAGGGAACACGTAATTAACATTTGGTAAAAGAGAGCGGAGTCCAATCCGATATTGGTTGAATTCAATTTCTTATACTCGGTGGCCCATCTGTATGTGCGCAGATATCCCTTAGCGAGTCCAGAAATCAACGGGGCTATTTTAGGTTAAATCCCGCCAGTATCTAGTCTACCCATACTCCACTCAATCTTCTTGTCCTTTTTATGTTTTAAGATGTGTTAAAAAATCTGTGGCATTAACACCGTTATGGCTCTTTGTCTGCCCACCCAACTGCTAATTTCTCCCGCACATTTTGTACGAAATGTGGGCCAACATCCAACCGATACGGATATGATCAGTATATTATCAGCCTTTGGTTTTTGTGACCTTATAGACTGCTAGCTATCGTAGTTCCTCAGATGTGTCAGGATGCTTATAGAGCAACTTTAAATCAGGACTGAAAAACCTGCTCCCACATGGTTGAGCTGGAACTCGAGCGCATTTTGTGACTGGTAACCGTAAGTCACATGCTGCAAACTAGCATGACAAGGCGCAGGACCTATTTTTGTTTTAGTGCTTAAAACTTGTTTACCGCTTTCTTTTTAACTACAGCGGTAGTTTTATATATTATAGAAATTATCGCATTACTGTATACAGCAATAAAGGCAATTATGAACATGGGGCAAAGGACAATTCTATACAAAACCAATGACTGTATTTAGGTCAAGACTTCCAGTGCCTTTATTGTTGATTTCTTTCTTTAAATTCCTTAATCAGTTCCTTTCTGTGTATCCACACACAGTTTCTCGCAACATCAAAATCAAACAGACCTTTAAAGGCATTTAAAAATTCAAAATTACTTTCAAAATTTCGAAAAAATACAACGAGCAAAAGTAGAATATTTATCATTATACTTTTTTTATTTTAGCAACCAAAAACCTCACAAAATTGAAGAAGTTTTACACAACATTACTTCTGCTAGTGTACATGCTATTTTTCGAAACAGCCTATTATTGTATTTTTTGTCAGTTTGCACAGAGGACCTCTGACAATCCGAATCTTCGGCCATAGAGAACTTCTTACATTGAACGTCGGCAAGGCAGAGAAGTTGCCGAAATATTTTGTAGTCTGTCATACACACTTGAGGACACGCTTTATTCCACGCAAATAAGACATAGAGTCAAGTAAATTAGGATTTATTTTTATTCAACTACTATAAGAGTCTCCAAAGCTATAATACTATTTTTCTTAAAAAAAAAGAAGAAGAAAACAGCAAGTGATAATATATCCTATTGAGGGCACACAGCAGTGCTTTTTTATTATCTTTTTAATTTTTTTTTTTTTTGGCGATTTTAGTAAAAGTGACGAGTTTGACATTCTCTACATAGTACAAGATCCACAGGTAGAGAAGGTATTTCACTCCACCCAAAATTCGATACCCAGGTTTCACCGGAAATTCCCGTTTTAGAGTCTCCTGTAAAACAAAACAAAATGACTTTTTAGAAAAAGGTCCGTGTATGTCCGTGTGTCTGTGAACACACTATTCAAAAACGAAAAGTCGGTAAAGTACCAAACTTGGTATTTGAGTTTAGTATCTGCAATGATGCGACACGAAGATTTTGAGAAATCCTTCCACCCCAAACTACCCTTTACAGGGGAAAAATACGAAAATACGAAAGTATTGATTTCCTCAAAATGGTTCTAACGATGCTGATTACAGTACTGTATATTAAAGATATTTACATGATATATGTACATCTTGATTTTTTTTTAAATAGCCCCTAAAGACCACTTTATTCTGGATGAATTTTGCATAACTGATAAACCGTAAACGATAGACAAAAGCTTACTATACAAAAATGTACGTAGATCTCGTTAAAACACACAACTTATGTAAATACATATATTTTTTCGTGGGTTTGACCATTTCGGAGATATTCCTTGTCATTTGTTTCAATTTTAACATACTTTGTTATAGGGGAATTTGTAAACTCATGCAAATAAACGGATTTTAACCACATGGCAACCAGTTGTAAAGATTTGACTCGCTTTAGCCTAATACATTCCCTTATGCTTACAGGGAGGCAAGTCACTTCCTGCTAATGTTTATCTCGATTAGCATGAATTACATAGAAGTATAAGCTATTTAACAATGTGTTACAGAGATGCAGAGAAAGAAATGTGCGTGGAACACACACACACACACACACACACATATATATATATATATATATATATATATATATATATATATATATATACATTTGCAATACTTTATTTTGCTAGAGCGGATGTAAAACATGTTTTGGTGCCCATTTTAAGCGCTGGTTAAATGACTCTCTACGTCAAACTTTAAAACCATTTTACTCATATTCAAATTTGTTATTTTTCCATATTCAAAATCTAGCTTCCCCCACAAAAATACAGCTTGGAACTTTCCCAAACACTGCAGAATGTGTGCGATAAAATTTTGGATTGGAATTTTGATGTTGGTCATAGATTTTTTTTTTTTTTTTTTTTTTTTTTTTTTTTTTTTTTTTTGCAGCTTTTCCAAGTTGGGAAGCGAAATAATTGTGTTAATTAGTATCCGCTTTAGAACATTTCAGACACGCAATTTGTTTCAAAGATGTTAAGGAGAATAGTATTAAGCTCAATATCTGTAGAAGATTTTGGCCAATTAAATCGAATAAATTAATTAAGTATACAAACTGAAAATTCATATTTGGATGAAATTTCGTATGAATTCTTCTTTGCTCACCAGTAAAGTCTGTACAAAAAATTAGAGCTCTAGCTTTTATACTTAGAAAATCACTTTTATTACTCGGTGTTGACTTAAATGTGGAATGATGTACGTTTAAAATGTACTTCTGTAATTTTTCATCCGACGTGTAATTGTTTTTAGGTTATGTTATTTCAAAGTTCGGATTACATTGATTTTTCACACACAAACGAAAAGCTCTTTTTCGGCTGGCTTATAACATTTGCATGAGAGAATTTAGTCGCCTCTTTGAGCTAATAGTAGGCAATTTATAATTATATTTCACCAACAGTCTTAGAGTAGGATAGTAGGATTCAGGTTAAGTTTGCAATTAACGGAGTAAACGAAACAGTATACCTCACTCGGTATTTTGTACTGCTAGCTCATTCATGTGAAAGGTGGAAGCGTGGTAAACGAAATGTATGAAATGCGATATAAAGAACTATGTATAAGCATATGCGCACACAAAGTGACAAGAAATTAAACTGAGTGTCACACATGAACGCTCTTTATCTGCTGTGGTTCTCAGCGTCCCTTTCTACATGGGACGTGAAAGATCGCTTTATTTTCCTCAGAGGCTTCTTTATCAGGTTTGAAGTGCCATGACACGGGACAACGGACTTTACTTCCCTTCCACAAGAAGCCGTGCTAAGAATTTTTACCCCCCCTCCCAAAGCTGCATCGTTCTCCGCCGGTTTTGAACCCGCGACCTTGGGAACCAGAGGCTCATACGTTACTCCTAGACCACAGAAGATGACAAAGTTGAAAGAGAAGTAACAGGTTTAGAGCCCTGTTTCATCAAGATTACTTAGGTGAAAATGCGGGATGGATATTGCGAAATTTTGCTGTTTCTTCTTAAAGTACTGTTTTTGTAGAGAACAAAATTATTGAACACGCCTCTCCCTTTTCTTAAACTGTTCATTCTCCACCATTAGGTAGGTACCTATATAAGTTTTTTGTTTAAAGCATCGACAAAAGAAAATAAAACCGTGATGAATTTTAACATTCGATACAAAGTAATGGCAATTTGCATAGTGTGGACGCTGTTGCCATAAGGCTGTGATCTTAGGTTAAAAGTGAACCAAGTTCAGACGAACTGCAATTAGTGGAAAACACTAAGGCAATTTGTGATCTTCGATTAAAAATGAACCACGGTTACAATTTTATGCAACCTGGCTTAAGCTTATTATCTAGGTATAACATATATGACGTTTTATTTAAAAACGGATCGCTCAACTAGGCATACCAGTACCAGATGAAAGTCATAGTTGAAGGATTTTCAGTGATACGGAGCTTTCAATTAACGTGCATTCCACATGTTGCCACGTTATTATTGTTATTGTTGTCATCAGGACCCGGATTAGGAGGTTTAAAATGTTTGAAAAAATGACCAATAAAATTACCCTAATGTTTTAGAATGACACAGTGATTACAGAACGAGACCTAAAAGTGAGATTTGTTAATTTATTAAAATTAGTGTACATAATGTTTTAAGTTATTTTCGCAACTGCAATGCCTACTTCCTTGAGTATAGCCACCCCTCCAACTGCACTATATGTATATACGAACATTAATTTTTCCAAGAATACGAGTAAATGAAATTCATAGTTTCTCTTTTCCTCGGTTGAGAACTGAAATGTTAAGTTATCCTGATGTAAAGTGCCACTTATATAAAACACAATGTACTGAGTGAAATATAGGAACATTACTAAATAAAGACGCAATCTTCAAGGAGATGAGCAAATGACGTAAAACTTAAAGAAAATAAATGCTCTCAAATCTAAAACGGCATAAAATGACCAAAACTGAAACAATACATTTACGCTTTTATAATCTGAGACACACGATAAGGATTAATGTACAAGTTAGCAACGTTTATGATGGAACAAATAAAAGCAAGACATATATTCAGAATCTATGCTCACTATTATGATTATCAAACCCTTGAACATAAAGAAAACTAGTTGAAATTATAAGCTTATTTAGTTCTAGTGAATGAATTACTAGAGATGTTTTCATATAAAATATATTAAATAACACACTGACAAGAATTCTAGAGAACATAAGAACTTGAGTAGGAGTTGAGGATGCTGAATATAGGGAAATAGTACAAAAATGTTACGTCTATAATCGAAGTGAATTTCTGGCTCAGAGGATAAATTACACACTAAGAGTTTCCAGGCATGATGAATCATATGTTCAGAAACTATGATGAATTGATGACGTACTAAGTCAAATTGTCATCTAAGTAGGTATTACTTAGATGCAGTGTTGCTGCTTAGTGAAGGTCAAATCACAATAAGTTTGAATTAAAAATGCTTGAACAGGTTTTTTTTTTTAAAAAAAAAAAAGATACTTGTTATGTAAATATGTAGCAGTCTACATCAATTCCACTCTTATACCATCGTCAGCTAGGCACGAAAGGAATATAACAGCTTGACTGACTTTTGCATAACTGGCAGACCGAAGAGAGAGACAAAAACTTCTACACTAAAATGTAGATCTGGTTAAAACACACTGTTTTGTGTCATGTGCTTTTTTTTAAACTTACCATTTACGAGATATTTCTTATTATTTCCAATACTCAGATTTTTCTTGTTATTCGCTTTCGTCTAGTATTGCATTTCAATTGCATCACGTAGCGACCGGCTTTAAAAGATTTTCCTATCGGTATGATCTGTGTGTTACCTTATTTCCCGTACAACTACAAGGAGCTAAATAATAAAACAATTTCTGCTAATATATATGTTGATAGAATGAAGTAGATAAGGAATAAACTTTACTAAGAATAGTTTTCTGCAGCATAGCTAGAGAAGGTTATGTGAATGCAGCACATCAAATGTTTTAAATACGGTCGCTAATTTTCTAAAATAAACATGAAACTCCTCCCTGTTATTTTTGTTCTTGTTATTTTCGAATGTGTCTTTAAAAAAAGTTGTTTGAATGAAAATCACGGGAAACAAGCATGTGTAGGGGTCTCACAAACAAAATACAAATACAGAAAGTAATACCACAAGCACAGATTATGGAATATAAGATTAATACAACGAAGTACAATACCAAGTGGATACAAGAACGAAACAATTAACATTTTTATGTATTATATTGAAAACTCTTTATCGCTTATTATGCTATACAGATTATTGTGACGAAAGCATATTACTTTCTCTACACGTACTATGTACATAGTGTTTAGAGTAGATATTGCATTCCACCCAAAAATTCGATATCTAGATTTCACCGGAAATACACGCTTCAGGGTCTCCTGTATAAAAAAAAGCGTTTGTAGAAAAACGTCCGTGTGTGTATGTGTGAGTGTGTCCGTGTGTGTGTGAACACGATAACCTAAAAACGAAAAGTCGGTAAATTACCAAACTTGGTATTTAAGTTTAGTACATTCCAGGGAAGCAACATGAAGATTTTGAGAAAAAATCCCCCCACCACGAACTATCCTTTGGATGAAAAAAATTTCGAAATTTTGGATTTTCTCAAAAATGTCTATAACAATTTTGATTAAAATACCGTATAATAAAGTAATTTATATGCCAAAAAAATATCTTGAATTTTCTAGGAATAGTCATTAAAGACCTCTTTATTCCGAATGAATTTTGCGTAACTGGTAAACTGTAAGGGACAGACAAAAATTTACTACACAAAAAATGTAGATCACGTTAAAACACACAATTAATATCATATATGTTTTTTTTTTTTTTCCGTGCAGTTAGCCATTTCTGAGATATTCCTTGTTATTTGTTTCGGATTTAAGATATTTAAACTTTTCTCACACGGAAAGTTGTAAACTCCTGGCCCTGCATAGAAACATTTCAACCACGTGGCAACCAGCTTGTACGAGATTTGACATTTATTTTAGTCTACTGCATTCTCTTATTTTCCTCCTACTTACAAGGAAGCAAGTAATGAAGAAAATTTGTGGTAATATTTATCTCGATTATCATAAAGTAGATAGCAGAATATGCTTTTTAACAATAATTTGTTATAGTGATGCCCAGAAAGTCATGTGAATGGAACACACATCAGCTTTTTTTTTTTTTTTCTTCTATCTGCTTCATTTTAATCCTGATAAATCGCTGCAGAAGTAGCTACACTGTATATTTCGTTATATATACAAATAGATCCGCGTTACTAACATATTTAAGAATTGAACGCTACTTGCTGCTTTTAAAATTCGATGTTCTTTGTATGTAATGACGAGAGAAAAACTTGAAATCTACAGGCAAGACTGGACAATTAGAACCTCTCGGGTTCGATTACTGACTGAGGGGTGGGAATTTTTCTCTAGCCCAGCCCTGTGCTCCCCAGACTCTAGAAGTATGAAAATGTGTCTGTGTGTGTGTGTGTGTGTGTGGTCTAATGAATAAAACCGAAAAAGAAATTATAAGTCCAACGAAAACAAGCAGCACACGAGTTAACACCATTGCCAATAGGCAATTTGTTCCACAGAAAAATGCCGCCGATGGAACTATGCAGTTAAAAGCGGGGTATAAATAGAACAAAGGGAGAAAAAAATAAACATAGAACAATTAATGACAGATATCTCGGAAATAACTCATGATGCACAAAGAACTATTGGAATAAATGGTACGTTTTAATGAAGTCTACATTTTTGTGCAGTACACTTTGGTCTATCGCTTAGTGTTTACCAATTGTAGAAGATTATACAAAATGCCTTTCATATAAAATGGTCTGCTAAGGCTATTCCCGGAAAGTTCAAGACATATATTTTATATGCCATGTAAGAGTCATTAAAATATGGTGTTTATATAAAAATAAGCAAAGCCATATTTTTAAAAAATCTAAATATTTTGGAGAATATTCCGTGTAAGTGGGGTTTTGTGATGGGGTATATTCGTGTCGCATTTTTGGAAGACATTGAACTTAAAAATTCGATATTTATATGACCTTTAGTTTTGGAGTTATGCTGTTTCCAGACACACACACACACACACACACACACATACACATATGAGCGTGCTAAACTTTTTCTCAATTTTTAAATTCAGAAGTCCTCAAAACATATATTAGCGATGAATCTCGACAGTAAAGTCTTGGGTGGACTATAATATATTCTCTACCTACCATGTACGTAGTAGAGAAAGTAAAAAAAAAAAAAAACTGACTCAATGATTGCCTTTAAATCACATGTCTTAACATTTTCACTCTACGCCGATATCCTCCTCTTCCTCCGTTGCGTTTTTGTAGTGGAAATTGTATATTCGTTGGTATATATTATAATTTTTATGGAAAAAAAAGTTTTGCTGGTAGTCTTAGGTAAAAATTGTACTTATTATATAATTCCTCAAAATGAACTAGATCCTTATAATATTCGACTACTTGAAGTAGATAATCGAACAACATTACCAATAAAGGTATTAACACGAATTCTAATTTGCTGTATCTTGGCTACCTGCTGCTGTTTTGTAAGTATCGTGGGGTGCTTATAGACACTCGACTGTCTTGGCGCGCTCACATCAATCGTCTCATTTCCCTGGCTTCCGGACGGCTTTGCAAACTCTCGCCGTTGTTTCATTGCCATACCACTCTTGGATTGGAGTCTTCCTTGTTACTCGTTCGTCCGCTTATCAATGCCTGCCAGGTGTGGGGAGGCGCTCGCACAAGCCATCTGCGTCGTCTCCAAGTTGTTCAGTACCGTTTTGAGCGCATCGCTAATTTTAGATGGACGGACCGACGGACGGACGGATGGACGGACGGACAGATGGATGGATGAACGGACGGATGGATGGATTGATGGATGGACGGACGGACGGACGGACGGACGGATGGATGGATGGATGGATGGACGGACGGACGGATGGATGGACGGACGGATGGATGAATGGAAAGGGGAAACAGAGAGTTGGGAGGTAGCTAGAATGGCTTATCTCGCCATTGGGTGAAGCGTGGGAATGGAAGTGTCGGATTCAAAGGAGATAACTCGGGGTAGGGAGGTTCCGCTGAGTACCCTCGTTAGTGCGGAAGTTTAGCTGCTGGCCGAAATGGCGGTCCAGCAGAAGAGGAGAGGGGTTACGGGTGACAGACATGACCAAGGTCCTGAATGCCACCCCGGGAGTTTAGGATGGGCTGAAAGGAGTTCCGGGTGTCTTTATTTCTGTTGTTAATTTATTTTCTTTGGCGGCCTTAATAAAGGCTTTGAGATGGTTTTTGGTTAGGAAGATCATGTCAGTCTGTCGTCAGTTAGTACGTCACTGAGTGGTGGTGATAGTCGGCTTTGTTGGCTGCCATGTAGGCGTCGAAGAAGGCCAGGTCGCGCCTTCTTCTCACGTTTCAAGGTATCGGTGGTTTGTCTGCTTCTGATGATGTGGAAGGCGGTGGTGAGTATGTTCTAGGAGTGGTTGCGGTCTGCGTCGATGTTTCAGTCGTGTTGTCCGTGTCGATGTAGTCTGTCAGTCGGTCAGAGAGCAGTGAAGTTAGTCGGTTGAGGCCTTCTTCCAGGGACTTCTGAATTTCTGCGGCAGTGTTGAGCAAGGCTCTCTCAGGGGTGGCTGTAGTCTGTTGTAAGTCCCGGATTCCGGCCTCGATGATCTGTAGTTACAGGTGCAGATGTTCTGGTACAGAGACAGCGGTGGCGATGGCGGCTACAGCCTCCTCCAAGCTGGTCAAATGAGCGCTGAATTTCAGGACCTCGCATTGTAGGCGCTTTCGGTGGCGGCTGCAGGCTCCGTTGGCTGACGTGTGATGGAGATGGTGGTCACTGTAGTCTTCTTAGTTGATGTTGCTGCGGCGGTGGAAGCTGTGGTGAGCTGTTGGTGGCGGCCTCGCGAATACCTGGGGCACTGCGCCTGTCCCGTAAAATACCCGAAGCTATTGCAGATATCGCAATACCTTTGGCGATTCCGGAGGTCGTGTAGTGTTAAGTCGGCAGTGAGAGTCTGAATGCCACAGTAGTGGCACCGTGGTTGATGTGTGCAGGTACTCTCAGTATGGCTGAATACGCAGCAGCGGCGGCAAGGCGTCGGCCGGGGCTCTCTGCTGGCTTTGGCGCTTTAGCGCCTCCCAAACAAGGGAAGGCCGTCGCGCAAAGTAGCTTCAAAGTCCTCGGCCTCGGCAAATTCCATTCGTACAAGCGGCGATGTACCTCTTGAAGACATAATTCATCTGGCTCTCATGAATGAGGGAAATTGATGGTGTGCGGATGCGGCGAGGTGGCGGATTGGGAGATCCCTTGGAACGCCTGTAAAACCGCCTGTGC
Source organism: Hymenopus coronatus (assembly GCA_030762935.1). Classification (NCBI taxonomy): domain Eukaryota; kingdom Metazoa; phylum Arthropoda; class Insecta; order Mantodea; family Hymenopodidae; genus Hymenopus; species Hymenopus coronatus. Next base: position 251,089,586 of record CM060900.1, on the reverse strand, counting down.
CTGTTGAGGTGTACAGGCGGTGAGGGCTGCGCTGGCTGAAGTGGCGAGGGGGTCGGGGAGGCCGGCTTTTGCTGGTACATTCGCCGGTCTTCATTGGCGTCGGCGGCAGCGACTGCAACTGCCGGTTGTCTGCGGTGTCATATAGCGGAGCGTCTGCTGTGGTCCCGGTGGAGAGAGGCAGCGCTGTCGTCAAGAGAGGCCCATTGGGCACGACGGCGGCAGCTGAAAGCTGTGCTGGACAGCAGCTGGTCATCTGAGAAGTCGGCGGTTGCTAGTGCATCCGCCAGTCTTCTTCGGCAGCGGCTGGATGGTGTACCGGCAGCTGCGGGAGCAACTGCCGGCTTTCTGCGGCGGCGAGTGGCGGTGCTACTGCTGAGGTTCCGGCGATGCTTGAAAGCTCCGATGGAGCGCTGTTCAGCGGTGTAGGCAGGTCTGGTCGACCGGTTCTTGTTCTTGATAATGTTGCTGCGCCGGTCTAGCTTCGAATCCTGACCCCTGGCATCGCTACCAACGATCCTTGGTTTACTCGTAATCAGCAGCTCCATCACGAACTGGGACTCTTACCTCTTCACGACTTTATTCGGAAGATCGCCCGTCGTTTCTTTTCCACATTGAAGGATGTTGCTGGAGCAGTGCATTATAACATAGGCGTTCGTACGCGCCAGCCAACACGCTTGAAGAGAAGACCTACTTCTTAGTGATCCCTCTGATTCTAACTCTCGTGATTGATATTCCCTTATACCTCTTGTGTGATGTGTCTTATATTTGATGTTCGTTTACAATATGCTGTAGATATAGGGTGGCCTGTAAGACTCCTTCTCTGTGTTATTGTCATTGTTATGTACATTAACACTGATCTGTAAAGCATTGTACTGCTGATCGATCAATAAGTAAATAAATAAAAAAAAACAGCTCTAAAAAATGTTTGACAATATTCTAGAGCAGGGGATCTCATTCTATAGTATGCATTCTATTGATGACACCTGATTTACTGTCGAGTGGTACATAAACTTTGCACTCAAACAAAAATGTGAGAATATTGAACCTAAGGTCCACGTAGGCAGGGATGAGCTGAGAAGAGACACCGGGTGCCTGGAACCAGGAGTGACGGCAAAATGATCGGGTCCTACTGTCTCCAGGTTGAGACGCCCCGACATTGGGGCAGGAAGACTGAGGACTTCCTTCTCACCTAAAGGTTCCAGCGCCCTCCTAAAGGCATAGTCCATATTATCCGGCAACCAGCCGAAGGCCGAGGAACGGTGAAGGTTCCACTGAGAGCTCCCTTTTTTCCTGCCACGCTGCATCGAAACACCATTGCAGACACTTCTAACCCTTGAACGGATCAAACGGGTTGAGAGATGAATGAAATTATTAATAAAACGATATGGAGGGGCAGGGAGTTCTGTGGATGAGATAAACCATTTCAGCATTCGCCTCACATCCCTGGAAGCTGCTGAAAAAAAAAGCATGGTTCGTCAAAAGTGTGAGTCAGAAATTAAGTTAAAGTTGCTTTGCTAATAAATAGCTTTTGGAAAGGTAGAGTCAGACTTAAAAATGCAAGCCACAGCCGGTATCTGAATCTCCGCGTCTCCATCCAGTTATCTAACCAGTGAGCTACCATGGTAACATACCGACACGGTATTAAATTCCCCAATTGGCTTGCGTTTTTTTCACGGTAAGCCACAAGGAGATCCCAAATTATTTTGAGTTGACGTACCCCAATAGCGGTTTATAATCCCGTAAATAGTTAAACCAGCTTTACGTTAATCATTATGAATTAATTGTTTCTGCCACACTTATTCCACATTAACAGCGTTTATAATTGTACGTTTCGTACTGAAATGTCGGTATTAGAAATATGTTATGTTAGTCGAAGTATGTTTATGTATTATTCCACCATTTTGATCCGTTAATTTTAAACTACCCGTATTTCGCAGAATAATCTAATAAATAGGAATAGATTTAATGGGGGTTTCCTCCAGTAAACATGTAATCTCAAGTACTGTATTTAATACAGTAAATAATTAAACAAATCAGTAGTATTGCCATAAATCTGGATAAATGGTAATTTTGAGTCTTGCACCACAAAATCACTCATTTCCCGCTTAAAGTTTGCCTATCTGATATCCGCAGTTCACTGGAAACTGTTGAGGACAGATGTTCTAAAGTAGTTCATAATGACCCCAAAACTTATAAGTATTCAAATATATGTATTTTGTCACTTATACCAGAAAGTTTTACAGTATTTCTCAAATCCTTGCATCCCTAAATTTTGGAGATAGGGCAACTGCAAGATGCGTCTCTAAGCCCGACGTTCGCTTTCTTCGTCATTTTTATGTCCTTCCCCCACTCCTGGGGAAGCCACTAATGGTGCGCAATGTCACATTTGGTTTCTAAGGTATAAGCATTTTTCAGTTATATCAATCTTTGCTGCTCCTTCCCTTTAAAGGCTCTAAGAGATCATCCCTCAACGCTTCCCTAGCGGTTACCCTAGGATACCTAACAGTGATAATGATTTTGGTCAACAAGTACGCAAACACATAGAAATAAAAACCTGCCAAAATGTCAGAATAGTAAAAAAAGCCAGAACATCTTATACTTTAAGGATTTTATTGCATAGCAAAATAAGGCTTTGTAGATTTTTTCCATACTTAATAATAAGGTATCAAATTCAACACAAATTTATCAACATGAAGTTTGTAGATTTTAATCATTGCGAAACCCTTAAACTTAGAAAAAATTAAAAGAAATTTCTATTTGCTTTGTCTTTAATTAATAGAAATTACTACTAAGTAGCTCAAAGAATAGATTTGTGAAAATAAAAAGTATTCAAAACTAGAAGACGTTAAATCTCGCACGTAACGTCATACACAGGAAATGCTTCAGTTTCTCAACTCTACTGATTTGCTGTACAAGGTGGTGGGGATTTTCTAGACGCTTTTACTGGAAAGAATGCCTTGGGTTTTCTAAATGTGTTCAACAGAAAACAGAAAACTGCTCGAGTAGAATATTTTGAAACCCCAGTTCATTGCTAACGGAAATTATTTTAAAACAGGAAAAAAAAAAAAAAAAGAAGAAATATTAATGTTACAAAATATAGGACAATTTTACAAAATATGAACATGTTACCAAAGTATAATAAGATATGAATTTGTTTGTCACCACATTGAATATACTGCAAAACGTACCTACTTGTTTTATAACGACAGAAACAAGGTTTAGAATATAAAATTTCGTATTTGGACTGTGTCAAGCAATAAGTGTGCCAAACTCGGCTGAAATCGATTCAATGGTTTGGTAGAATATGAGAATCACACATACCCACATAAATACAAGGCCTAATATAATTAAAATTTGGTATACGTGATGTACTTATTGCTTCATTTGTACAGCCCCCCTTAACTTCTGTGGTCATACTTAATAGGACTATAAGTGTACCTACCGTAGCGCATAATAGGCTGTAAGCGTTACTTGGTTTTATGAGTATAACGACAAAGTTTTATCACAACTACTAAGTGTTTTTAACATGAAATGTAACTTTTAGTCACAGTGCATTTTCGGGAGATGCATAGATATCTGCACATTTAATATGCCTTATTTCGTTACCAAAGAACGCATTAGATTTGTCGTGAATCCTTTTATTTATATTCTATAGATATGCGGTAAAGTGAAAACAAAACGGGTGAGTAGAAATGCAATAATCAGAGCTTGGTTGACCTAAGAAGGCTTTATGATAATATTATTTGTTCTAAAACAGCATGTCTGGTAATGGACTGAACGGGTTTTCGCTCGATTTGGTCTCGTATTTTCAAACTCTTCCTCATTCTCTAACGATACAGCTTCTACACTTAGCTATATAGCAATATGCTATTTTGAAGTAATAGAAAACGATCCCTGTGTTTCTGTCAACAATATATTTCAAAACCAAAAGAGCCAGCTTTCATAATTAAGTCAGTTACATTTTAAGATTGCAACACGATGCTCGGTGAATGCACACATCCCAAACCAGCCCTTATTTTCTCAAGAATTGCTATAATGATTTGGATCAAATTATGACTATATGTTGTTTGTTCTTGTTATTATTATTAAATTTCGTGTAAATAAGAATCCATAAGGGATAGCCAGAAACTTGCTGCGTAAAAATGTATAACTTTTAACGTAAAATATTTTACTTGCTCTTATAGTTATTATGGAAGTATTAATTTTATTTCACGCTAAAATCCAATAGCGAGACTTCAACAGAAATACATGATTTTGGAATTCCTGAATCCAAAACCAGGTTTTTAGTAAAATATCCTGTATGTGAATGTCTGTGTGTGTGTGTGTGTGTGTGTGTGTGTGTGTGTGTGTGAACAGCATAACTAAAAATCAAATGCAAGGTAAATGTCAAACTTGGTATTTAGGTTCAATATCTCCCGAAGATGCGACGCCAAGATTTTCAAGAAAATTCTCCGCGCCCAAACGACGCTTTATATGGGACATTTCCACCCCAAAATATATTTTTTTCTAAAACTTCTCTAACCATTTAGATTTTATTAATTTTAATTTTACTAGAGTTATTCTATAAGCTGCACGAGTTTAACAACTTCTTCATGTGGTTTTTATAACATTATTTTTAAAACATTTATTAGACCAACTTCTTGATATAGTGCCTGCTATATGATGTAAACGGAAGGAGAAACATAGTTGTGAAGTCCTAAGACTGAAGTGTTTAACAGGAAATTCAGTAAACAATGTTTATAATTTCTGACTTCGGCATGTTTTTCTTCCGTCAGATCAAACATCATTTTCAGCCTATTTCAGGAGCCATTGAACACTTTCTGGAGTAACTGTTTACAAGTGAATATAAATGACTACATTCTTTTAGCGAATGAAATATAGTAATGCACTTTTCTTTGTCTATTTCTTGTCTACAGTGAGTTTAGAAGAAATACCTATTACATTCCGCTCAAAAATTCTATACCGGGATTTCACCGGAAATGCGTATTTTGATGTCCTCGGAAATAAAAGGACTCTTTGAAAAGAATGTGTGTGTCTGTGTGCTTGAGAGCGGTATTTTTTTAAAAACGAAAGGTCGGTTACTTATTAAATTGGTACTTAATTTCAGCAACTTTCAAAGATATAACACGAGGATTTTCTAGAAAATATCTCATGCCTAAATATCTCTACTCTTCGAAAGTTTTTATTTTCTCAATAATTGTTATAAATATTTTGATTGAAATACAATGTATTTAAGATATTTACATGACAAACAAAATGTAAATGTTGACTTTTCTGGTAGTATTATGTGAAGTCCTCTGAGTGACTTTTCTGGTATACCTTACTTAAAGGGAGAGGGGAACACACACCTCACATACAGAGTTACGATCATATGAAGGTTGTGGCGTTAACCATTTGAGGCATTACTTGTTATTTCTTTACTCTAAAACTATATACTTGTTAAAATTACACATTTATTATTAGCATTATTTTTTTATTTATTTATTGTGGCCAAATAAAGAGAACGGGATTTTAAAACTATCAAACCAAGTTTTAACGACTATCGATCAAACCTAATTTATGCTTCTTATACCTATAGGATAAGTTACTGTATTAGGGGACTTGGCACCGGTTACTGTACCTACGCCGCCAGGAGCGAAGGCACAGCAATGCCAGGATCCCTACAGAAGCCAGAAAGAAACATCCGACAGTCGGACAAGCAGACCGGGACTCCCACCACATAGAGGGTCCAACGCCCTTCCTCGTCCCGGCAACCAGCCGAAGACCGGCGAAGTAGATAGTCATTTTGAGCTTCCTTTCTCCCTGTTCGCCACACTGAGCACAATCGCCGACACTTCCCATCTGAAAGAAACCAACGGGATGAAGGATGAATGAAATGACAATGGAGGGACAAGAACTCTGCCCAGCATTGGCTTTGAGGTCAGGGGAAAACCCCGAAAAAAACATGGGTCAGGTAGGCCACGGGCAGCGAACCAGCGACCTCCCTAATGTAGGCCACAGACGAAACCACCTGAGACATCCCACTCGGTCTTACACCTACTATAACGAAACGTGTATTCCGAAGATGCTTAACTCGATCAATATGAATAGGGTTTTGTAGGAGTATTTTTGTAGAAGAGTGGGTAGAGAAAGTCATGCGAATGTAACAAATCTTATCCTTTTTTTTTTTTATTTGTTGAGGCCTGACCTGCTTAAAGAAAGGCATGTGTTATATTTACCTCAATAAGCACTATCATTTGTTCAGTGTGTTAAAAAAATGTTTGTTTCCTGGCTTTCAAATAAACCAACTTACAATTATTGGCGAATATACAAGGTGGTTCACCTGTTCCTTGTTATTTTTGGAAATTAAGGTCGAACTTACCTTGCTTGTCAGTCATTTGATAATCATGCAAATCTAGCCTGCCCTTTAGCGGAAAATAGACCTTAGCATTAATAGTTACGTCCATTCCAAAAGCATGCGCTTAATAACTCCTGTTACAATACATGTTATATCGTTAAGATCGCTGACGTACGTTCTCCAACGTAAATTATAATGAATGAAATCTAAATGAACGGCTTAAGCTACAAAAAGGAGTCACACAACTGTTATAAAGGGATCAGAGGTGGAGAGGGAGATATATGTGATACTATACCAACAAGTTTTAACGGAGCAAATGGGCGCAATGATTGTAGCTCAACTGGTAAATTTCATGTTCCCTCCACCGTGTCAGCGGTTCGAGTCACACAGTCAGCGTACAGTTCTTCTTCTTCTTTATCTATTATCCATCGAGGTGCAAAGTTAGTTCAGTGTTTGTCACTAATAATTTTAGAGTGTAAACAAAAGATATACGAATGAAGAACAAACGGCATTTCATTTTACGTGTTCTTCAGTCTTGGATCCTTAATTTTCTTTCTAATTATTTTGAAAAAGGAACTTCACTGAGACTTTAAATAATAAAGGAAATTTTCAAAATGTATAAAGTTAATAAAAACAGTTTTAAAATATTAGAACACCTAACATGTTATCGATTGTTCTTCGTAGCTAGAGAATATACTCTACAAAATGTTGGCAGCTGGAACCCTCGGTGGATTAGCGGAAGACACTTTAGTCCTAGACATGCCCCATTAGATACAAATGAAGTAAATATATAGGTGTGTATAACTGCAGCTAAGGTTATCTCCTATGAACAGCCCTTTAGATAGGCAGACTCAGTAGGTCGTGAACTCGCCGTGAATTCCAGGCTATAATGCCTGTATGGAAATTGATTTCCAGAAAGACGAAAACCTACACACAACACTTATCGAAATGCTGAACGACTTTTACGTATAACAGGAGCATTTGAAAGGACAGGTTCTATTAGAGACGCACCAGTTACCTCTGAGCACAATGAAGATATAATTTTAGACGCTGTCTTAAACAAACCCCACATTAGCACTCGGGCACTGGCACAAGACACAAACATCAGTAGGTAATCAGTTATGTATATACTGCGTAACAATACATTTCAACCTTACTGCTTGCAGCTACACCAGGAGCTACATGGTTATGACTTTAAAGCGCGAGTAAATTTCTGCCAGTGGGTATTACGCGGTTTGAACCATGATGCAATTTTTTTTTCTAAAGTTCTGTTTTCATATGAATCACGGTTTCAAAACAGTGACACTGTGAATCGCCACAACATGCACTACTGGAGTGTCGAAAATCTCATTGGGTAAGAGAGGCAGATTTTCAAGACCTGTGAAAATTAATATATGGTGTGGCATTTTGGGTCATCATCTAATCGGGCCACATTTTTTCTAAGGTGACCTTAGGAGAGCACGCTACCTTCACTCCTCCTAAACGATCTCCCTCCATGCTGGAACATGTACCATTAAATGAAAGATTATGAATGTGGTTTCAGCATGATGGTGCTCCACCGCATCAGTCCAGGATTGTCGTAAATTATCTTCACGGCACACATCCTCAAATATAGATAGGCCTGTCAGATATCCTGAACTTACGTCACTTGATTTCTTCCTATGGGGTCATTTAAAACAGTGTACAGCTAACGGCCGCATAACCTTAATCATTTTCAGCAACTAATCAGGGAGGCCTGCAGGTCCGTCACATCCCAGATGTTACTACTTGCCAGGTTGTCATTGCACCTTCGCGCAAACTCTGAATCAACGAAGAAAGTCGTAATTTCGAGCAGCTACTGCACTAAATGGAAAAGTTTCATGTCGAGTGGATACTGAGAAGTTTGTTAAGTTATGTGGATTAAAGCTAATTTTCTTTTCAACTAAAGTTTTGGTGAATACCTATGTATTTGGCACAGTTTGTGATTGTCATCTTGGGTATGTTGTGTATTTTTCGTTTTAGATATACCCTGAAAATGGGTCTGGTTCTATAGTATTATCTGAAATAGTCATGTTAGTTTTAAAACATTGTAATAATACCTGCTTATTTAAAAGAAACTGAATAAAGATACCCCAGAATGTTCATTTTTATTTGTATTTCTTGTAACTGGAATGATTAGAATAGACATAGAATAAACAAAAATAAAGAGAGAAAAAAAACCAAATAAGCGAGTTAAAAATAATCCGATATCCTATCTACTTTTTTGTAAAAATCTGGAAGAAAGAAAGCGAGAAAAACAATTGTCAATGTTTTGGTAAGATTTGAACTTGAATCGAGCATCTTGGAACTCATGCTAAAAACGCGCGTTATCCAAATGCGCTAATGATCAGCGATAATCTGGAGCGCAAAGTCGCAGAAGATGGGTCTCGGGAACGATGTTTTCAGGTTAGACTGTAATCTGCGGATTGCATAAAACCAGAGATTAAAGGACAGGTGAACCTCTTTGTATAGTAGATAACTGCAAGAACCGTAAGGTTTGAAAAATATGCGTTTTATGAGGAAGAAAGCTGTCACAATGTGTTTATAATGAGTAAACACGGCCTTTTAGTTGCAAAATAAATGTATGTTTTACTTTCCCATTTCTTAGGAATCCATTAGATATTTCCGATGGAATTTAGTCGTTCAACATGCGGAAATGAATCATGGAAATTCCTATCTCAATATGGTGTCAACAGTTCCTCGCCCGTGATACACTCTGTACATAGGAGTACAATCAGAAACCCATGGTATCAGAAAAGAAATATCAGTCAAGAGCTAAGAGTTCCATTGATAAGGGTGGGCAAAAATTGTAAAAAACTAATTTAGTCTTGTTTAGTTATCATTAAATACAATACTGTAGGAACGCTTTACTGTAAATATTTTAATATAGAAGGGAAAATGAGGGACCTACGTGACTAAATAACCCTTAGAGAAAGGCGTAGTGGGAGCTTTTCATTTTTAATACAGGATGGGGCACAAACACTTGATGGTTTTTAAACCAATCGGAACACGGTGATTGCTCAAAAATATACTTCAGTCATATTGCAATGTATAAAGTGCTGTCGAGTTTTAGATGGCATTGTTCACTGATGATTTGATTTCTTCTTTTTTGCGTTAGGTTGGTAAAACAGTTAACAGTTATGGTTAGGATCAGGCGTTCACTGCTTCCAGGTCAATTTGTGGAGCGTTGGACTGTACCAGTATGCATTCATTTAGCACAAACGGTTATTAGAATAAACTCAGCTTGTACAGAACCCCCTTGACGGCATTTTCGAAACCACAGTAAGACGGTATTCATGGAGGTATTCTTTTTAATCCCTCCGGAACTCCAGCTGTACAGCCATAGCTCAGACATTAGAATTATCCGATATTCATTTTCTCAGGACAATAGAAAACCGGAAAACCATTATCCGGGTAGATATTGTCGCACCCAACGCTATTACAAGGGCTGCTGAGAGGTTATAACTGAGGCAAAAATTACTAGAGACTACTACGGGTGGACATAAAGGGACGCACCCGTATATGCAAAATCCTGTACAACAGGGGAAAACCTAATTAATTCAATACAGAAGGATGTAGATTGGTAAACTAAGCTACTTAGGTAAAAATAAACACTTCAAATCAATAGCAAATATATTGTTACCTTGAACTGAATACATGCCACCATCTTTGGGGCGAGCCAAGCTTGGCGTCCCGGAGGAGCCGATGCTCCGTCCTTATAATTATACCATCCGAAATTTACGTTACTAAAGAGACAAATTGCCACGCTTACCGTGGTTTTAATGAACTTTGAAGTTGGAAATGTCGCCAACATTATGATAATTATAAATTACAATGCTACCACATCCTGTGCACACAGCTAGGTTACCAAGTTTCACGTCCGCGTCAAAATACAGTATTACTTACATGGTACATGAACAATTAAGTAATTAAATACATAAAAGAATTAATGTTGGTTTGGATAGTTGAACAAAATACAAATTTAAAAGAGTAATAATATGTGTGGGGTTTATTACTTTTCTTTCTTGAATGGTCCTGCCATAAAAGTACATAGGGGGTCAAGCCCCGCACACGCATAGAATAACAAGTTATCACTGCACTGCACCTATAAGGAGGCAATGCTAATGTATAGGCCTCAAAATGTTGAACCAATCACCACTCACAACACACATTGCTGCAACTCCAATAGTCTATGAGGTATGTAGATCAAAAAACAGGGGGGGCATCCGCTGTCTTGGGATGCCGCCCAATAAGTGGCCTTCTGCCACAGCTCCCAACAACAGCAAATTTATACTAGAACAGTGTTTCACAAGGATATGAGTAACCCAGCCAACAATTTATTACAAGCAACAAGCATTAGAAAAATAGTGTACCATGTATGTAAATATTAATAGTCAGTAATGTGACATAAATACATTAGTGAGTTGTACACAAAGAATTTACCTTTTTGACAATTAGAAGCATTCATAAAAAAAATACATCAGGTGTTCAGCAGAATGAAAATTTACAAGCATTTATAGAAATGAATACCTGAATTATTCTGCAGAATAAACGTTACAAGGATTTCTAAAATGAATACCTCAGTTATTAAACAAAATTAAAAGCGATACATTAGACATCTGTGCACAGAATTAAACAATACAAATTACAAAAAAAAAAAAAAAAAATATATATCATCAGGATCCTGAAACTTAACCTAACCAGCTGGTACTAATTATCAGTATGTAAGAAATTATGATCTAAGGTGTATCTATAGAAGAACTATTTAACACATGTGATCCATAAATGTTAAACACGATTGTATGCTATATCCACTTATAAACCTTAGTAATCATGCCATGACTAACCCAGCATGCTATACCAAACTAATTACTCATGCTATTGGCCAATAACTATGAATCCTGTGTGAAAAAATGGTACATCTTCATTAAAACTGAGGGACACTATAAAACAATGCAAGCATGTAAACAAATATGGTTAGCACTTCAAACACAGTTCTAGAAAACATTAGCATATCAGGAGCAAAACATATGATGATGCACTATTGAAACAGTACCAACACTTCTAATCAATATGAGGCTGCAAAGAAAATCATAACACAAACAACTGCTGCTATAAAACTCACAATCATAAATATCAAATCTTCTCACACATTGACTCATCACAGCTAATTAGTGGGTACACTTGGGCAAAACCAGTAACTACAACTGAAAAACATCCACAAATACATCAGAGCATTACCACAAACTCCTCATCACAAACTTAAAACACCTACTTAGCAGGTACTCTTAGGCAGCTCCACTAAATCACAACAAACTATGAAATCTTTGCTCACACACAACCAGAATTAATGGGCGCGTTTCGGCAACACAACAAACTCAAAATCTTCTCAAAGCATTCACACAGACAGAATTAATGGGCACACTTCGGCCACACCAACAACTCAATCCACTTAAATCATTCATTCACACACATCATGCTCATCTTCCTTGGGGGTACCCTATCGCACTTCCACTAAGGCTATGTCATCACAAAAAGATGCAACAGTTGTATAACAAAAAACCATCACAGCACCATAATGATAATCAACTCATTTTACCATACATAATCATAAGTAAAATCATTTGTCCTCAAAATAATTATTCCTGAAAAGAAAAGTTATTAGTTACCAAATCCAAAGCTGAAAGAAAAACATTTAACAATTTGTTGATAGCAGAGCACAATAACATGGTAAAATGATATAATAAGCACAATATTAAGACTATTGACTACAGTTTAAACCAAGTAAGATAAGTATTTCACTGTTATTGCTCACAACACAGAATTGATTCTATCGGACCTGAAACGGTGGCGCCCTCATGATATAAATATGAACGAGTGCTACAACAACAACCAGCTCCTCTCAAATGTGTAGCAGGTAACGCATACCATTTAGTAATTTAAACACTATTTAAGCTAACAGTAGAGGCACAAGTAGTATCTGAAGCTTGATAAACTGTGTACATAACTTTTTCAAAACAATTAACAACTTTTATATGATAGTATAATAGTTGATAGGCGCTAATGAAAATATAAGTTACATGTAAAATTACCACAAGCCTTGTTACACTATGCGCCCACGGTGAGGATTTCAAAAGATTGAGCACAAAGGCTTCTCATAAGACTTTTCAAGCCACGTGACTTTTATAGCACGATTTGTTACACAGATATCAGCAAATGGAATAAAAAAATGCAAAATGAGGTTACCTGCTATAAGTCTTCAAATAGCGTAACATACATTAAGTGATACTATCACTAAACTTAACACAATCCTCACAACACAATAAACATGGAAATTAAGAATACTAGTTTCAACACTGAATTTTACAATAAACTGTAGCACTAAAACTTCACTCTTTCATATAGGAATTCTTCACAACAAAACTATACACCTCCACACTCACACCATACTGAAAATACTGCTTCCATGCTTACACAATGTACAATCACACCGATCGTCCACAAAACCACAATTTACCAAATAAATACTAGATGGAACTTGAAGAGTAAAGTCGGTGATAAGTATGAAAGATTGATAAACCACTTCTTTCTAAAATACCCACGGGAATACAAACACGTGATTATAGTACTTTTCACAAATTTTACACAATTAACACACCACTACGTCCAGGAAACGTTGAGAATTTTGAAAATCACAATACAAAATAAGAAAGCGTCACACTATTATAACCACTGCAATATTGAAATTGAGCCTAATGAAATTCCAGTTTTTCAACACGTGGAATAATTTACCAGAAAACAGACTTGTAAAACACACGCAATTTATAACTGTAGCACAGTTTAAGTAAATTACTACACGAAAATGTATTTGTAACACTAACCTGAGAAAAAAAAATAGTGCGAATGCAACACCACGTAACTATTTAGAGTGGCGTAAAATGAACTTCATATGTAAATCACTGCAAATAAAACAATTTAGTATTCATAATCTAAGAATACATCTAACCTTAGAAAGAAAAAAACACATAAATCAACCTTTTAAGATGAAATATAGAAACCGAGCCACTCCACGTGCTACCATAATCAATGTTACGACGCAATCACTGCTGAAGTCAAATCAAGTTAAATATGAAAGAAAAAAAAAAGTTATTCCCCGGTAAATAAAAATTTCGCAATTACTAGAGCATAAAAATTTAGAAGAATTTAAACCAGCCCATCCACAAAATATCGCCAAATAAATGATGAACAAAGGATGCCACAAAGGAAATTCACCACGTATTGAATTTTACAACAAATTTGACTAGAAAATGGGAATTTTTAGACTAGAATAGAAAACTAGATCACCTTTTACAAATAACTGTTATAGGATAATCAAGAAACCAAGAATTTCAAATCCTAGGACCAAAAACCGTTAGACCACGTGGTGACGAATTTTACAAAGGATCAAAATGAGAGAAAATTTTCTACGCTATTTACACCATTCATTAACAAATTCTGGTACCAAATACCCGGCGCCCAACACCAAATATGTCACACCCAACACTATTACAAAGGACTTGCTTGGCTGCTGAGAGGTAATAACTCAGGCAAGAATTACTAGAGATTACGGGTGCACATAAACAGACGCACCCGTATATACAAAATTCTGTACAACAGGGGAAAACCTAATTAATTCAATAAAGAAGGATGTAGATTGGTAAACTAAGCTAATAATAGCAAATATATTGTTACTTTGTACTGAATACATGCCACCATCTTGGCGCGAGGCCAAGCTTGGCCTCCCGGAGGAGCCGATGCTCCGTCTTTATAGCTATACCATCCGAAGTTCACATTACTAAAGAGACAAATTGCCACGCTTACCGTGGTTTTAATGAATACTGAAGTTGGTAATGTCGCCAACATTATGATAATTATAAATTACAATTTTACCACATCCTGTGCACACAGCCAGGATGTGACAATATGTAGAGAGAGAGAGAGAGAGAGAGAGAGAGAGAGAGAGAGAGAGAGAGAGAGAGAGAGAGAGATACTGCAATCGAGAGAGCATAAAATTATTTAAATATCAATTAGTATTTCCGTTAATTTTAAGTAGAACAAAAAGTATTATTGGCATGTGAATAGGACTGAATACAGTTTACTGTCTTTCAGTACCTGGTTCAGCCTGCTGTAACTTTAAAACTAGTTACATTTAAAAATATGAGTGTACCAAGTGTAAATATGGGCAGAGAACCCGAGCTCCAAAAACTATTTCTTGACTGACAGTTGGTAATGATAATTTTGTAAGTGCTCGCTAGGAAGGAACAAAGGACTGGAAAGTATTCTTCTGTTCTGTATTTTCCTTTATAGTCTGGTTGGGATCCGTTTCCAAATGAACTGCAAATCGCCATTTCTGTAAAGTCCCAGCACAAGTCTCAAGTGACCGTCTTCTTGCAACCTAAATGGTGACAACGTGTTTTGCTGAAAGTTCTGCCTGGAACAGAACGGGCTGCTGAGAAGTTCAACATTCGTGCATTCAGAGGATGAAAGACTTTTCTTATTATTGATCCATGAGTTGGTGATTCTTTATAGTGCATATATGATCACATTGCCTTTTTGTGACAGACACCAACCATTAAATGACTGATTTTTAACATTTCTCGAATTCTCTTAACTGTTGTGTTGGATAGCAAAGTATGAAATATAAAGTATTTCTAATGCAGACCCCTCGTCTCTCTTCCTTTGTCCGCATTCTAGAAAAAAAGTCAATGCATATTCAGTCATTAGTCCTGCTCACCTTCACCGTGGAAAAGTAACGCAGTGAAGACCGCTCTCGCCGTTTCTCCACTGGCGGCCTTTAAATTGATTTCTGCAAATCGTTTAACGCAAGAAGAGATATCTGCACATGTCAAATATGGCGCAGTTGGAACACTTGATAGAAGGAGAAGTGTGATCACAGGGTTCGGAAGTTCATGCATTTGTTAAATTATAAGGAGGTAAACCCCTCCCGCGGCCTCTCTTCACTGCGCAAGAGTACCAAGTGTTGCCGGTAAAATGGTGCCCGCAGAGCCGCATGATATCCTTACCTTATAGTAAATGCTGGAAATGTTCTCCTCTCAAACAGTTAAAAATATCGTGTATCATATACAGCGATAGGGTTTGAGCTTAAACAGACGTGTAGCATTTCTCGCAAAAGACGGTGACACATCAGTTTGTTGAGTTAATTTGTTTAACAATTTTGGAGGTAATCGCTCTAAACTGGCACCGATTTCATCTAGTCAATTTTCTATCAACATTTATCTTCTCCTTGAATGTTTCTTATCTAACTCCGAATCCGAAGCTTCGAAGGATCGCATGTGTAGATTTTCTTGCAGGTGGTACAAGTTTGAAAAACTTTCGACAAACTCACATGGCGAGTCGATCTGTGTTTAGAGTAAACTTTCGATATAAACTTATGCTATTGCACAGATAAATGGCGCACCATGTTCACTCTAAGGACAGAGGCACCTGACTGATTGCGCATGACGCAGTACTAACAGTGGCACGTGGTATCAATCCTCCTTAGTGCGAGAAGTCTGAAGTCGCGGTAGATGCCAAGTGAACAGCGAAGCAGACGTAGGTTACGAGGAGGGTTACCTTATAGTTTAATTTCTCTTATATTTTTGTACGAATTGTGGAATTATCGATCGAATTGCATAATTTTATGGTGAATATAAGTGCAAGTTTACGTTAATTTTATAAATGCACCAAATATCGTATAATTTCGTACTTAAATGCCATATTTTAACGAGTTAAATTACATACTTATTTTTCCTAGCCAGGTTTTACTTTACGTACAATCGCGAGTAAAGTTGCGCAGGATGAATCACTGACGAGTGGGGCCCGGAAGTTGTCCAAAAACTATCAAATACATATTCATGTCAATATGTTTTTAAGCTAACTGGTATATTTTCATAAAGGTTTATAGAATAATTGATGTTAAGGTAATAGATTAATGTAAAGATAATTGATAAAAAGATGATAGTTCGGATAATTTTATTTGAATGGAAAATATTTCATCTGATGCTAATCTAGTAACACACATAAATAAAACTAATGTACATCCTGATAGTATAGGTCAAAAAGTGAAGGAGACATTGAACAATTCAGTTTAAAAAAATCCTGGTTATAAACAGATGTGCAATATTCTAGATGTTCTTGAAGGACACCTGTGTACCACGCCAAGAGACTCATCTTTATCTGTGCATATGTTCTTGAAGGACACCCGTGTACCAGTAAATCAGAGATTGCATGACATGTGTTAAGGACTTGTAGGTAAATGCTTTATCATGAATAATCAGACAACATAAAGACGACTAAGGGGGAATATTAGCACTCGCTTGAATTTCAAGTCTAATATTTGCAGCTTTGTTGATTTCTGTGGTTTATGAGAGCAGTTGATAATGAATAACGGAGCATATGCGAGAAAATCTTTTCTCGGCAATAAGGGGTAATTTTCTTTATTGTAATACGAACTCTGAAACCTAGAGTACATTTCATACAAAGAAGCGAACCTAGAATTACCAAACTCCAAATTCATGTCATGAAAAGGATTAAATTCGCTATTGAGATAAAGTCTCAAATTACTTATATTACAATGATCAAAGTGGGAGCAGTTCTTTTCCGCATCGTTTATTCTGGATGCTTGAGCTCCTACTATAGCTAATCTGGGCTTTTCAGGCTTGGATGTTGTCGCAAATCCATGTAAATAATTTTGTTTGAGGAGCAGCAGGTTGAGTATGAAGACCCAGTGTTCGAGAAGCGATGTGTAAGGTTCCACACGCCTTAACTATATTGAGAAATTTCAGTTTTTCACTATTAGAAAGTCGCATTACAGGCATTCTCCATTCGATGCGTCTTGGTTTAACAACTGCATCTTTTGCTCAAGTAGGAGCCACAATACAGTTTCTAAAGTCCTTGCTTAGAATCAGTACGAGCTCAAACTTGCTATTCAGGATTAGTTCCTTGTGATCATCTGCGAATACCAGGAGCATCCACAGCGGAACTATAGCTTTGAACATTCCGCTTGCAAGGTGAAAAATATCAACATCATTCCCAGAGTAAGCCCATCCAGAATTTAGCAATCATCTTGATTCCATGGAGTTGAGCGATGCATAGTTGCATATTGTTGTTGAGATATCAGGATTTCTGGTTCTTTCTAAGTCGAACCATTCATATCCAGTCGAATTTCTTCAAACATGAATACAATAACATTATTGCTAAGTTTTGCAGTAGTAACACTTCCATCAGCTTTAGCAATCGACCCTTCACTATAGAGAAAGCTCTTGCTAGGCAATGTATATAAATCTTCAGCTTGGCAAGGGATCCTAATCTCATCATTAGCACCAAGAACCGATGAATTATACGGTAGAAACACATGCTCCTCTTCTTTCATAATCTTGTCCTCAAAGGTAGGCGTGTCTGTCACATTGAAGATATCCTTCATGAGATTCTATATCCCAATGCTTCGAGGAACTTGCGATTGCTCGATGTTAAGTCTGATAGTTGTAGGCAGATTATGTTGTGTACGACGAATTCCACGCTTATTACATATTTGACGATGACGCTCAAAATCGATTCCTATTTCGTCGGAGATGAATCCTTATGCTCATATACTCGTTCCTAAAGTTGTTGAGGTTTCCGTCTTGATCGACGATTCCAAGAGTGATTGGATCAATAGTTAGAAGTGATGATTAGCAGGTATATCGGATTTGATGGCATATGATATCCAGGTGCAACAGAAGGAAAGAACTCGTATATCGAGTGTCCGCACCTACCATTAATGAAGGAGCCTGTTGCAATACTGCACTTGATTCGAATAATGCTGACCTTAAATATGTTTACGAGGAAATCGCATTCAACCATCTTTTCATGAGGAATAACAGTAGTAATGGAAAAACCTAAAAGCGAACCAATAGAATGTTTTTTGAGAAATCCACAGCGTAGGAGCATTTCACTTCGGCCTTCATGGTGTTATTATTCGGTCTAATAAGGCAGACATCACTTTCAAATCCTAGTTTAATCTCCACGAATGTATTAATATTAGCAATCTAATATATTTCAGAAGGAATTCGATTATCTGTAGCTCATCATTTAAAATGCAATGGAAACAAGTATTACCATCGTCAACGTTTGGAATAGAATGTGTAAAAGTTCAAAAGGGCAATCTCATAATATCCTTCAGGATCGACCTGCAGAGAAGATTTAGATATGTGGTGAGCACTGAATCGGTAACTCATTGCGAAAGAAATTGCAAGCACAAGTGTCCGCAGATGACTGAGGTAAAATCCTGCAACCTATTCCTCTTACCTTAACTCCACTAAGGTATCTCGCTATCTCTTTTGCAGGCTTCAGATTGCCGAAACTATCAAAATAAAATGCTGTCTTTCCAATGTTTTTACAGCGACCCAATAAGTGCCCTCATTATGAGTTGAATCCAAATTCACAATAATCCTCTCATTGAAATGAGTGTTTGAAGGTGGATTGTCCATCATATATACCCTCTAAAATGAGGGATCTTCAAGCGTTTATCATACATCTCTATATCAATATTGCTCAAGGCTTTTTGGGGTACAAGTATAACCCTCTGCCCGAGTTTTTGACCCATTCTTGTTGATCTTGCGATTCTTACTCTTTCCTGAGTTTAACCCGATTCCTTTAACACCATTATTTCTTTTTAAGCTTCTGGCAATTTTAGAATATAGTCAGAGGCTGCATTGTCAATAAACCTCCTCTTCTCTTTTTCTTGGGAAGACCTTTTCCTTTTACTTCCATGGCTTTGTTATGTCTTGACATTTCTGCAATTTGATGGTCTGCAGCTTTTTTTTATTCATTGCAGATGCAATTAGGGCTGCGCAGCTCCCAGAACTCCCAGAGCAGCGATAATATGAATCAGTGGTAAAATCCACCGTGCTTCTTCTTATAGCCAGCACCAAGTGAAACTTTTCCTTTTATAATGCTAGTTACAAGTCTTGCAGCTAGCTTTTCTCCTATGCTTGAAAAAGATGATTGAACTCTGCTTCAAGCCTTCTCCGGCAATAAGCTATCTGCAATGTTTCTTGAAGCGGCGTCTTAGTGTTCAGCGTAGACTATACCGTGAAGTTTGTAGGCTTCATCTAAGGGATTCATGCCCGGATCTCCTCGCTTTAGACTTTTTCCAGTTTTGTTCCTGGACCACAATATCTATAACCGGGTAAGTGCGCTTCAAATGGTAGCAAATTAAAGAGTTTAATAATTATACCAGATCCTCTTTTGATCTTAGCACTTCTAGCTCTCATTGTTTGTAGTTTAGTTTATGAGATGGACTTCATCAAGCAAGAGTTCTCACTACCGATACAAGTTCTAGATTTTGAAAGTGATCAAAGATTCGATCGTCACGGAAAGTTGTTTCCCTGCAACGTTGGAGCTCTTATCTTAGGAAGTTCAAGTGCAGGAAAGACGAATGTATTACTCAATATGATTCTACACGAGAATGACCTTCATTTCGAAAACTTGTACATCTACTCAGGTCTCTTAATCAGCCAAGTTATCAATATCTTATTAAACTATCGGAAAACATTGAAGGCATAGAAGAGAATATCTTTGAAAATGGAGAAACTGTCCTACATCCATCAGAAGCTAAGTAAAATTCAATTTTTATATTTGATGGCGTCATAACTGAAAAGCAGTCGAAGATTGCCTCATTTTTAGCATGGGTAGACATCGAAATGTAGACTCCTTGAATTTAGCCCAATCCTATGCCAAGGTACCTAAACATTTAATTCCAGATAATACCCACATGATCATCCTCTTCAGACAAGATAATTTAAACTTGAAGCATATGTATGAAGATTATGTAAACCCTGATATGACATTCAAAGAGTTTAAAGATTTGTGCAAAACTGTTGGAGGAATTCATCAGAAGGAAGACCCTTTGTAGTTATAGTTCCAGAATTCTCCGTGAATGAGGGTCGGTATAGAAACGGGTTGATGTATATATTAAGATAAATAAGAAAGAATCCTAGCATTCATAGCTCACAATGTGTACTGACAGGTTCGGATCGCAGAGAGACGTCTTTGTTAAACGCGTTCTTAATCACTTTATGATAGGCAGAGACGGAAAAGGCAACTTCCAATTCAAGAAAAGGAGATTGTACAATGTTCAAGATCCTGAAGATTAGAGCGATATAGCAACTAAACGCTACATTGATGCGTTTTTGACATCTATGGAAGAACGTTTGCCAGAGTTTGCTGAAAAATCATATCAACGAATGAGAGAATTTGAAGTTATGCTTGAGAATCACATTCAAAAACCTCTTGAAACTCAGTATGAAGGTCTAATGTCATACCATGATAAAAATGCCTTGAAGAGGGATGCTGAAAACAATATCATACTGAATGCTATAAGACTGAAAGCCTTGTTACCTCCTGAAAATGATACTGACGTTCCTAACTGGAAGCTTATGTCAGACTACATCAATTCAAAAACCCCTTTAATCGATTCTAATGGCGATTTTCATTTAAAAAGAGAAGACTAGCGGGAATAGGAGATCCTGTATACGATGGAGATGCAGCAAATAAGAAATGTGTTAGCAATATCATTACAAGGAAATAAAATGGAGCACAATCAAGCTTAAACAAATCCCTAGGTGCAGCAACTAAGGGTATTGTTGCAAGTGTAGGCAAAAATCTGGAGGCCAAAGGAAATAGACAAAGCTCTATGGTTAAACACCTAACCACATCAATGGATAGTATCAGCATTCTTAAAACCTAAGTCAATGTCACAAATGCTTTACTTGATCAAATGCGAGGCAAGCTAATCGTTTCACTACTAACATGGGCGCTCACTAAGATAGGTGTTGTTGTCGGGTTTCAATTCCTATACATTTCCTGTAGATGGGGAACTGATTGAATGTAGTATTTTATTACGTCCGCTTTCTTCTCCACAGACAATTACGATGGTTGAAATAAATAATAATAGAATTGAGAGGTATGCAGCGGTTATTAAGGTATGTGAAACCATAACCTTCATTGCTTATGCTTCAAGGGCTAAAACGATCACATTTTAAATATCACTCTTAAAATTGCATGTAAATTGACAAGATCTGATTAGACAAAGCAAATTATAAATAGGAGAGAGCAGGAAAAATTATTTCACTTCAAGATGGATAGCCAAAGTATAAGGCAAAAAGAATCTCTAGCTAAACATACAGAAGCAGTCAGGGAAAAGCTGCGAGAGCTCAACGGACAGAACTTCGAAACTCAGAGAGATATGAGTGATGCTCTTCAACGTGTAACAGAACCATTTCGAGATATACTAGATATTCAGATTAAGAAGAACAACCTTCCTTCGTTATCGGCTAAAGACGAGAAAGACGAGAACATTTCTAGCTACCTGAAACAAGTTCGAAAGAAAGACAAGCATGAAATGGATACACTGTACGGAGTGCGATACGACGATACGCAAAATGATTGATTTCATAAATAATCAAATTAGAGTAGGACAAAAAAAAGTCGATGCTACACCAGGATTGAACGAGCTCATCTTTAAGAAATTTCCAGAAATGCATGTCTACATCGAAGAGGATCTGGAATCTTATAGAAGGATTCTAGAATCAACACAAGTGCACCGACGAAAGCTTGTCAGGCAAAAGCATTATATGCCCACTACTAAATAAGCACAAAGAATGTTTTGGAATGGAAAGAACATCGTCCCGAGAGAGAGAGAGATAGAGAGAGAGAGAGAGAGCTAGATTTCATCTATTGGAACGACCCAAATATACTAGTGAATCGACTAAGACTTCCCATTGCATCCAGAGACGCTGGAAATAACAATCACAACCAGGAAATTAACGAAATAATTGAGGAACCAAGGTCATCTAGGATCATAACATGACAAAGGCAAAGAAAAATATAGCAGCAGAGCTTCATGCACCTGCAAGAAGAAATTTCTTACGTAGAGAGATTGTCAGCAAAGGCCTAGACGATCCTATACAGATGGACCTGGTTTAAATGATCCCCCGTGCTAAACTGAACAAAAACTTCAAGTATATACTTATTGCCGCCAACTTCTACTCTAAAATGGCATATGCAAGAGCATTAAAGGATAACAATGGCATTCAAGTTTCAACGGCTATGGAAGAGATTTTACACAAGTTGCGGAAATCACCTCGGAATATACAAGGTGATAACGGAAAGGAGTTCTATAATAAAAATTTAAAAGTCTGATGAAGAACAACAACATTAATCACTACACCACCTCTAGCTGCCGTGGAACGGCTAATAATTACATTGAAAAATATGATGTATCGGGAATTCTTAGTTCAAGGATCATACAATTGGCTGGATCTTCTACCTCGAATCATCTCTATGTACAACAATTCTTACTATTCAACTATATGAATGAAGCCTAGTGAAGTGAAGGATAACAGCCTTCGTCTGTCAGCATACAACTATAACTATCTTCGAAGAGAGAAAAGGAGTTCAAGAAAGTTTAAAGTTGGTGGCTATGTGAGGATATATACATATAAAGGACATTTTAAGAAGGAATATGAAACTAATTGGAGTGCTAAAATTTTCAAAGTCGATGCTGTGAAAAGAACCAACCCTACTACATGCATTCTAAAAGATAATGATGGAGAGGAGATTAAAGGAGCTTTCTATGGCCAGGAACTTAAATCCACACTTTATCGTAGCACATACCTAATTAGGAAAGTCTTGCGCAGGCAAGGAAACAGGATTCTTGTAAAGTCGTACGGTTTCCCTATACCTCAGTGGATAGTCAGGAAAGATATATTGCAGGAAGAATTGAAATAAAGAAACATTTGGCTTTCGGCTAAGCTGTTTTTACTGCTCATAACATCCTTTGTTTATGTTTTCCCTTAACATTTTGTTTACAAATTTATAATTCCTACAAACATTAAATTATTCATAAGTTAAAAAATCAAAAAATATATGCACAACAAAGCCTATGCAAATATAATTAAGATGTAGGCTTTGAATATAATATAGAAATAATATATATATATATATATATATATAAAATTATACAGCATTTAAACAAACATACAAGAATGAATTAGGATATTAATATATACAGGTTTATTTACATGTATACAAGACAATGCATGTGTCAGAGACAGCATCTTTTCCATGTTAAGTGACAGTCATAGCCAGCGAATAATGACCATCAGAGTGTAATCTGAGCCATCAATCAATTTCCTTTCGTCGTCTGTCCCATGGAGAGCGGCTTTGTTCTGCTCTATCGTATGAATTGAATGCTTGTAGCTCCGAAATGTAATTCGCTTTACCAAAATATTTTCTTATATCATTTAGACGTTCATAATAGTTATCGAAATTTAGATTTATCAAACCGGTTTTGTTTATTCCTTTTGCCTTTTTTACTGTCTGTCCCTCACATCTATAACCATACAGTTTAGACCTAAACCCGACATATTCATACAAGGGCATACCTCTAAGCTCATGTTTAAATAAACCTATCACTTTCTTATTCTGTGGTATTATTCCGTATGGGTTGTCTACTGCAAAATTTGATTTGTCGAAATGGTGTGGCTACCGCTTCATAAACTGATAAATAACGGTTGATGTTCCAAATATGAATTAATCGGTATCCATGTAGGCCAGGACTAGATCTTTAAATTTTTATTTCTAAAGAAAAAATCGTACTTTATCAATTTTGAAATGTCAAAATTGCCTGCCCAACGTAGATAGACCTAATCATGTGAGCTTTCTCTCTACTCAACTCTATCCCTACAAAATTTCCCTTAAATATAATGCTCCTAATGTACGTCGGTCTGGCAGTCAGTTTCCTGGCCTGCTTCCAACACGATACAATTCGGAAGTGAATGTGTTTTCTTGCATTTTCAATTAATTTTCCATATACAGAATTATTAATTTTATTCCACAGATTTTGTACAAATTTGGAGTCTCCCTTGCACGTCTTTCTGTACTCACATTAATATAAGTCTTCAGCCAACGACTGATCATATGCCACCAAACGATGTATTTTTTGCAATTTGAGACCTAAATCAATACACTGCTGGAGGTTCCTATAGTGCAAGGTGTACCTTGGCTTATTGCCCAAGTTGCCAGCAGTTTCTTGTATTTACCATGTGGTGGTATTTGACTTTGTGGACAGAGAGGGAGCTCATTATGCTCGTCAGGGATATGACTAGGATACTCCAAATCAACTTCGAGCACATATTCAATGGGTGAATCAGAAGGTACAGAGGCGAAATCAATCAAACTGATTTCATCATTGGTCAGCCATCTTAGGTTTCCCTTAGGAAGGTAATTAACCATTAACCTTCCGTATAAATTATTCAAATCCCAAAAGGGAGGCATATACAAGCTTTTCTTCATGAATTTAGCCTGGAATATATATTGAGCTTTTGTGTATCTTTTTGACACATTACACATTTCGCCTCTGATTGCTCCGTCAAAAAGTTCCAACATTTGTTGGTCAGAAATGAGGTCAAGCTTTACCTTCGTCATCTTAAGCATGGTATCGAAGGCAAGACTTTGTAATGTATAATACCAGCACGGATATAAATTGTATACTTCCAGACAGAGGTCTCTAAACTTCTCAAAGACATCAGCTGGCAATAACGTGTCTGTTTTCGGGTATAGATCATTGTAATGTCCTAGATTCTTAATTTTGAATGTTTTCCAAACATTTTGCGCATGTTGATACCCATCTTGAGATATACCATCAAACTGTTCAATGTCAGGTGATTGAGTTTCTTCCAGTTTCTCTTCATTATCAACATATGAGTAGGGAAATATCCCTTTTGCCCGCATAAGCTCTTGTTGTTCAGGATCCATATGCTCTGCATTTGATATCCGCAATTCATCATTTTCAAGAATGTTGGCTAGGCTAGATAGCATATCGTCTAGGAACCTGAAGCCATCTAGAAACCTGAAATCTATGGTCCTGTACCGCTTTGAAAACGATATATACCGTTCTGAAGTGGTTGCGATACATGCAATTGGATTATCATTGAATGCCAGGCGCTCTATTAAAAAGTGGCTCATGCAATGAAAAACAATTTGGTATGAAATTAGGTGCCTTTTATTTAAATTACAGACAGAATGAGCGGCTCCAAAGAAGGCCCCTGTTAAATCATCGTGGTCCCTAACTTTCAGATCATGTTCCTCAAACCCCTTCCTACATATAAGACAGTGATGAGCGCAATGAAAACCAGCCCAATCCTGAGCTGTCAAATTCATTTCCTCTATGTTGCTGTAATTCGAGATTACCATATCGGCTATCATTTTAAACTCAATAAGGAAATGTTTAATAGCACCAGGGCCTCTAAAGAGCATAAATTTAGATAGCGTATTTTCATGACAACATACTAGCTTCAGCGATATTGACATGACATTGTAATGCTGGATAACTAGGGTCCAGCTCTCATTAGTCGAGGGCTCACAAGAGTGGACCTTTGCTAGCGCAATCCCAGTGTCTGCGTAGATTACAAAGCTAACAGGTGTACACTTTGAATAGCATGAAAACCGTATGTCATCTTCGTTTGTAGGCATTTTTAGAATTTGTGCCTTGGAACATCTCAGCTAGTGCTACTTGTACATTTCTTCTATTTTGAAGTGTCTCATGCAGAGTTCGCAGATCAAGTGTCTGTCACATTCTTGTGAATTGTGAATTGTCTTTTTACAAGTTTTTGTAAGTTCTTTTATGAGGCAATAGTGGGAGTTTTCCCTCTCTGAGATTAATAGCAAATTAACATGAAATTCATGCTTTGTTTGTGGTTGGTATAGAGGGATTACAAGTTTGTCGTCATCTAAGCGAAATATAGCGACCGACGTTCCTAGATTTGTTTTTCAAACTTATTTACCTGATGTAGACTGACAGGGAATTCGATCTATGTATAATTGAAGTCACTTGATAATAGATGTTTAGGGTATTTGCTTATCCTTTGTGCATCCTTCTTTACACTATATCTTCCAGCCAACATACACCAGGCAAAGCAGTAATCATCATCATTATGAATACTTATAACAGCTTTTTTATTGCTAATTACAGTAGGAAGTTCTATTTAGCGTGTTGACTTGAGAGGTGTATAATAGCTTGCACTATTAACTATGGAGTATACAGACAGTAAAGATTTTGAACTGGCTTGTCCTTGGAAATTTGAAATGTCTACAAGTATTTCATTCACCATAGTGGAGAACAACGAATCCAAATCGGATGATTGTAGTCCCAATTTAGTATCACTATTAAAATGGAAATTCTCAATATGGTCAGAATCAGGGGCTTGGATCATATACGTAACTCGCAAACAGCAAACTATCTTAAATTCCAATTGATTTCTCTGCAGTATTGAGCTCATCTCATTGATAACTAGAGGCCTGCATCTCTCAATGAATGCCTGGGGGTCTATGATTTTAGGTGTATTTTCTATCTTAGTATTCAAAATTCGCCCTTTGAATGCCTTTTATATTGTATTACATTGAAGATGGCTATGACTGACCTTTAGAATTTTAGGTGATGAGGGCGCATCTTCTTGCTCATCGGAGGATGATGATGACTCGTCATGAGCCCTCTTGTGGTCATTTATCGTAGAAGCAATCTCAACCTCAAGCCCTGCTCCTGTGGCGATCCGTGAGGTGGTCAGCTTGTATGTGTCCTTCCAAGCAATCCCAAAATGGTCGGGTTTGCAGGAAGTACCCGGAATTGGAGAACCTAGACGCGTATCTGTCGAGGTAGTTGCGCTGTCACAGCATCGTCATATATCAAAGCAGCAATTGCTGCGCTCCACATCTCGTCCCCTGAAGACTCCTCCCAAAGGGCGCCCTTCGCCTCGATGTTTTTAGGCGGAGCGAATCTAGTTGCTGTCTCTTCAGCCTCTGGGATTGCCGCACTTGTCTTCTGATAGAAAGATCTAGTGGCTCCTGCGCTTCATCAGGGTTCCTGCATGTTACCAGATCAAGAGGTAGTGCAGGCTGGTTATGACCTCTCTTTGACAAGTAAAGCGGACCATCGTTTTCTGTAATATATACCAAAAGAATCAAGTTTTATCCATCTTCAATGTGATACGTTTTACGTGGTTTACATATTTTTGCTTTCTACGAAATAAAGATTGGATATCTTGTCGGTTAGGGCAAGAAGCGAGTCACGCAGTAGGATGCTGCAGCCACAGTCAGCATAAGCCAGTGCAGCTTGATTAGCCGCTACTGCTCTTCCCCGACCATCACATTGGTGTGTTCTCTTGTTCCCTCATGGTTCATTGCCTCTGAAAGTTTAAAAATGTCATAAAAATGAGCTCATTGTACTTTTTCGAAAGCATGTTTATATATTCTTATAAGTCATCAGGTGTTCATCTGGCAGCTTGTCTGTGAATGCGTGTATGCGGTAGCGTGCATATGTGTGTATGCTTATATGTGTGCATGAGTGTATATGTGTGAGTACATGCGTGTGTATGTGTGTGCTTGCGTGTATGCGCTTGCGTGCATATGTGCAAGAGAATGTGTGCATGTGTGTATGCATATATGTGTGCATGAGTGTATATCAGTGTTTACATGAGAGTGTATGAATGCGCATGTGTGTGCATGTGTTTATGCACGTGTGTATGTGTGCAGGCATGTTGCATGAAAGTGTATGAATGTGTGTGTATACATGTGTGCATGAAAGTGTATGAATGTGTGTATGCATGTATGTGTGAATGTGTGCAAGTGTGTACATATGTGTATGTGTGTATGCATGTGTGTGCATATAAGTGTATGAATATGTCTATGCATGTATGCAAGTGTGTGCATGTGTGTATTCATGTGTATGTGTGTATGCATGTGTGCATGAACGTGTATGTATGTGCGTGAATGTGTGCAAGTGTGTGTGATTGCTTGAGTGCGTTTGCGTGTTTGTGTGTATGCATGAGTGTGCGAATGTGTGTATGCATATATTGTGTGCATGCGTGTGAGTGTGAACGTGTGTAAGTGTGTATGCACGTGGATATGTGCAATTTTGTATGCACGTGTGTGCGGGTGTATGTAAGTGTAGTTATGTGTGAGCGAGTTTGTTGAAAGTCTCTTAGAGGAAAATGTTTTTGTCTAGATTTCTATTATGATATTCGTAATATACCAGAAATAATGTGAAAATGCACTGCGTTTTGCATTCGCGTGTATATATGTATGGCTTTTGCAGCTTGCACCTGTGAGCGCTAATGTATAGGCATAAGTTTGAATTAGTTTCTCTCTCTCAGAGGAAAACTGATTTGTTTAAATTTCTATTATCACAAGCCTAAAAGGCAGTGAAAACTTAGTGTGTTTTACGCTAAAGTCACTGTAAATTACATTTAAACAAAAAAAGGATATTTTATATTTTAAAATAAAGATCTTACCTTGAATAAATCTGAAATGTATAGCTCGTTGCTAAATGAGGCTGATGAGTATTTTTTGACACTTCTCACTACTGCTTCAAGCAAGCGACTGCTGCGAGCACGATTTTTTCGTTGGTATTTTTACCCCGTCAGTTCGCCTGAGGCTTTTCATTAACGACTTTTCTTAGTGGAACCTGCTAGTTCTTGAAACGTCATTGTGCAGTTCGTTAGGAGTTTTCTCACGAGTAGGTATTCATTTATTTTTGTTCTGTCAGTTCACAAATGATTTCGCTTTTAACATATTATCGTAAGCCATCTCAAATAATTTATGAGAGGAGGGGGTTTTAAGGTTAAGGAAGAATAGATTCGAAGGCATTCTTCTTATGAACGAATGAAGCCCATTTTTCTCTTTAGATAGCTCGTATATATTTTCGGTGAGAATTTCGTATTTCACATTCCTCTGTCTGATGGCTTGAGGCATTTTGTTAACGTCTTTTCTTAGTGCAACCTGTTGATTCTTGAAACATCATTGTGCGATTCCTAAGGAGTTTTCTCACGAGTAGGTATTCATTTATCTCGTTCTGCAGTTCCCAAAAGATTTCATTTTTAACATATGTCTTAAAACATCTCAAATAATTTATGAATGACAGGTGTTTTTCTCTTCGGTTTTCTATTTGTCCTGTGAAGGTTATAAGAATCTACTCGTGAATAGACGTACTTTTCTCTTTAAGACAATTCGTGTTATGCTTCGCTTTTAAAGTAAAGTTGAAAAGCTACTAAAATAATTTGTGAAGCAGCTGCATATGAGTTCTGAATAGTTAATAATACCTGTAGATTTAGCTCGCAATTCCTCCACACGCATTTTTGTCCAGGGAATAGGTTTTTCAGTAAGGGAGGGTTTTCTTTCATTATAACGAATGCCACCGGAATGACAAGGTTTGAATGTGGGGGTGGGCTGAGGGTCGTCTCACTTGTGAGCGTCTTAGAGGTTGTTTCTGCCTGTTTCAAAATTTTAACACTAGTATAGATTTGGGTGTTGCTGCGACAACTTGGAGTTCAGGTGCCTCTTGCTGCCTTAGTAGCATTCATATTATATCAATTCAAGGACTTCGTGTGTGGATGTGTGTATGTGTGTGTGTGCTTCTTAGTAGAGTAGCGGGTTCGTTTCCAGTGATCAGTATATATTTTTTCGGTATGAATACACATGTGAGTATGTATGTGTCTGTGTGCGTATCTGTTTACGTATGTTCTGATACTCAGGGTTCGATTCCCGCTGTTGTGATGTTTGTTCATCGTAGCGCTATTGCGTTGCATTTGAATTCATGATTTTTTTTGGATATAGGAATGTATGTATGTGTCTGTGTGTGTATGAATATGTATGTTTTGATGTCCAGGGTTCGATTCCCACTGGTGTGATATTTGTTCATCGTAGCGCTATTGCATCGTATTTGAATTTGTCATGGTGATGATTCATCGACATTTTTACTCTCGAAGTTTTGGATGAATGCTCACCTCCTCTACCAGGTCTATTTCCGATCTCATCCTCTGCTGTGCAAAAAATTAAATAAATAAGTTAAATAAATAATTCCTGTGTCCTGTATTCCTTAGTCATGTACTTCCTTTATTAGTTATAAGTTGCATTAATACAGTTATATATTTGAAGATTTGTTCTGCTTCTAATATTTCCCATCATTTTGTGATTTCGGCTAATTTTTAAGCGGATTTCACAAAATAAAACGCTGAAATTTGTTTTTTTTTATTTCGAAGTGCTGTTATTAAATATTTCAGTCATTTTAATGTCCAAACAGGTAAAGTGTGATGCCATCTTGTGATCGTATGCCTTGAAATGCCTATTCATTCAGCATTAAAATAATTATAGTAAATATTCAAATCGGGTAATATATAAGGTTTTGGTTTTGCAATGATAGGTAAATTCCAATTGCATAATTAAAATTCTCATTAAATTTAAATTGGAAATGGCCCCTCAAAGTCCCATGTACCTCAATAATTGCCATTTTTTTTTCGCAAGGGTCGGGCGTGGCCCATGGGAGCATTAATATGCATCAAAGATTGATAGCTGTCAGATATGCAAATAAATTGCTCTAATTATTATTCACATTTTATATGGAAATTTTGAATAATAATTAGAGCTATTTATTTGCATATCTGACCTGTATCAAAGAGAGTGCTTCGTTAACAAATATTCCCATGGCCAATAAAGGATGTCTTCGTGAAAGAATTTTCATATGTTTTCAGAGTTCAAGGACGCAGTAATTCAGAGCTAGTGTAAATATTTATAAATAAGGCTGCTGAAAGTACCCATTTACGCTGTTAATACCTACGAGGTTTGTCTGCACCTCAATAAATTCGAAGTTTCAGTTTTGTGTACTTTGGGCTGTTTTTCTTTCAAACACACACACACACACACACAAACACACACACACACGCACGCACGCGCACACATACAGGCTGGTTTAACTCTTCTTGCGGATTTGTGCATGTCCTTAAAAGTAACTGAACAATTGGCCTTCCTATTCGTGCACTCCTTCCGATTAGGTTATGAAGCAGCGCTTTGTCAGTGTATCGGTTAGCACACCGACTAATGAGAGTGAATGTCATGGGTTTGAATATCATAGAGGTACGTTTGGACATCATTCTGGATTTTGTAATAATTTCCGAATGTTCCGTATTTTAACTCTACTGTGTAGTCGAGTCATAGAATTATGTTATGCGCAGAAACTAGCTCCACCAGCGCCGGTCAGTTTTGCGTATACAATGCACCTCTCTGTTGTACAAATCCCTTCTGGGTCCTTTACTCAGCTACGCCTGCCCGGTTTGGGGAGGAGCGGCTGCCAGCAAGGTTCACAGATTACAGGGTTTCCAAAATAGAGTTGTCAGAATTATATTGAATACACCATAGTTCATACGCAACGCCCAACTTCATCGCGAACTAGTACTTGGTACCATCTGTCTACACATCCCTTCTCAGGCACTTTTCTTCTTCCACAGACTACCCTTCGTGTACGGTGCAATACACTTCTCCCAAGGAAAACATTCTGTAGGGATCTGTCGGATTTGGAGTCGTTTCCAACAAGATATTCTGCTGGCATCCGATGTGATTCCGACACTGAGGATTAATAGTTCTCCGAACAATACAACAGTGTGTGACAGAGGGACAGCAGGCTGACCTTAAATCACGTTTTTTTTCTGTTCTATGACTTCATAGTTTATGTTCCTGGGTTTGCCCACCACTTTTCATAGCGATCGATTTAATAGATAAATAAAAATAAAAAAAAAAATGTGGCTGCCAGATTTGACAACAAGGCAACATAAGACACACTCATCCAGGGGCTAGAATGGATCTTCATTGTGAAGCATTTCTTTCAGCCAATCACATGAGTCATCCTCCCCTTTCACTACTCATCTGAGCTTCAGGGGCAAATACGTGTGGCATGTTGGACTTGAATTCAAGCGCATAAGAGATTGGTTCCCCCAACCTGGTGACACAGATAATGACTTTCTGTGGACATGGTGTCATCAGATCCATAAGTGCTGTGTTTTCATTTTAGGAATGTTTGACCTTAAAGGAACATCTGCAGGTAATGAAAAGTCGTTGTTTATTACAGTACAAAAATTATATTTGTATACTAGTTATATTGTTATTAATGAAGGTTACTGCTTTTATAGTGAAATTATTGGAAACGGAAACTCTTGGTGATGTAAT
The DNA here is from genome assembly GCA_030762935.1 of Hymenopus coronatus. Lineage (NCBI taxonomy): Eukaryota > Metazoa > Arthropoda > Insecta > Mantodea > Hymenopodidae > Hymenopus > Hymenopus coronatus. Next base: position 251,057,161 of record CM060900.1, on the reverse strand, counting down.
TTCTTGGAACACAACCTCTGAATCCATCTTATCTCTAACAGTTCAGAACTATATTTTAAGGTTAGCATATTCCAGTTATTTGAGATATTTGCAATTGCTATGTTTTTCGATTTCTCTCAAAGCACATAGTAAGTAGAGAAGATGCTGTATTCGATACAGATATTTCACCGGAAATACATGTTTTGAGCACCCCGAATACATAAATAAAAACACGTGTTTAGAAAAACGTTTATGTATATCTGTGGACAGCACGACTCAAAAAACGAAAAGTTGATTACTACCAAACATGACATTTTAGTTCGGTATCTTCGAAGAATGCGAGAAGAGGATTTTCAGGAAAATCTCGGAACTCAAAACTACCGTTTACATAGACAATTTTTCGAAATTATTGATATGGCTATCGATTTTTATTACTAAAATGCCGTATGTTTAAGATGATAAATAATATGTATATCCTGAATTTCTTGGAAATAGCCCCCTGAAGACTTTTTCATTCTGAAAGAGTTTTCACAACTGGTAAACCGTAAGAGTAGATTGTAGATCTCGTTAAAACACATAATTTATGTATATACATTCCGTTTTTTTTCTTACTTTTGGTAGAGCCAACCACTGCACCGAGAACTTCCTTATTATTGGTTTCAATTCTAAAATACTTAAAATTTTCTTAAAGGGGAAACTCTCTCCGTTTCAAATCTCTTTTGTTTTACTCCTGGCCATGAAAAGAGAACCGAATTCCAATCATAATTGCATAGCAACAACTTTTATAAGATTTGACTATTAGCTTAACCTAATGTATTCCCCTATTTTACTTTTGCTTATGAGACAGTAAATGTCGTGTCACGGGGTTAAAATTTATCTAAAAAGGATATATAAATTATAGCCAATATAATAAAAATTATTCTAGGAGGGGACAAATGTACATTGAAAATGGCCAGAGAAGAAATATTGTAAAACACGTCTAAGAAGGCAAGGACAAAGAGTTATCACGAGCTGACAAGCGACCCAAGTAGAATAGTACCGTTAAGGGAAGGACATTGAACTAAAGTGGTGAGGATCCACTGCCCCAGGGTGGACATAACAAGGAAAACAGAAACAATTCCCTTGCTGGTCAAGCGACATTTTTGCACTAACTATGAAAGAGTGGCAGAAGTAAGATGTGATATCTGAGTCCGCGGAGGAGTCGATGGGGCTACATATGGCTGCGACGGAAATTGTGTTAATTTAATACTGTCGAATTCACAAGCCCTAGAAGATGCGCAGAGGTAACACATGGTAGCTGTGTCCGCGGTAGAAATGAACGTGCTACATACGGTCACGATAGAAACAGTGTTTATTTGATGCACCAACAGACGTTCAAAAGTAATAAAGAATGATAGGCGCGGTCGCGTAAAGCGTAGCTGAAAAGGGGAACATTTAGGAGGAATGCGTGTGTTTTCGACGGCAGAAAAGGCCGAACAAGATAAATAAATGAGTTCAATAATAATCTGGAACTCCAAGAAAATCACTTGTGTCTTACCACACCTAAGAAAGATTCCATGCGAGCAAAATCCTGAGCTAGGGCACCCACATCTCAACACCATTCCTAAATATCCAAAACTTTGGCACGGGATAAGAACCCAGGATACGTTACCGCCGCACTTATACGGAACTAAGTAAAAGAACAATTTCTGGCAATGTTTATCTTTGTTAGCATGATGTAAATAAAAGAATAATGCCTTGTAAAAATATTTTGTTCGTAGTACAAAGGCAAAGTCACGTGAATGGAACACATAATACTTTTCTTCAGTTTTCTCTCTGGTACTATTGTTTTAAAATTATATGTATTGCCATGTTAGAAACTACAGTGAAGAAAATTCAGATTATTTAACTGCTAACCACATTTAGAAGTCGATAGTAGGATATTTAAGGTGTTCTCGTATCCCTTTAGATTTTCATCTTTTGAAACTATAATTCTTCGTGTGTTATTAATCTTTTCTTTCTCTAGATGAAGTACCTATTGCATTTTACCTAAAGATTCTATGTCCAGATTCACAGGAAATACGCCTTTTGAGGCCCTTTAAACCTAAAAAGGGCATTCTAGTAACATGACATCCGTATTTATGTGTGTCTATTGATCATCATAACTCAAAAAATAAAAGCTCTGATACATATGAAACCCGGTATCAGGTTCAGTGTCCTCCGATTATGCGACACAAAGATTATTCTAGTCAACTCTTCTATCGCAAAACACCGTTTATATGGAACATTTTATCGTTATTTTTATTGTATTAAAAATGGCTTTTACGATTTTCATCAAAGTACCATATTTGTCAGAAAATAAGGCATATGCCAGAAAAGTACAATTAATATATTGCGCTCCCTGGGAATAGCTTAAGAAGCTCTCTTCAGTTTGAATAGCTTTTGCAAAACTAGCAAACTATAAGAGATACAAAGTATTACATAGATGTCATTAAAGCACACAATTTATCTTAATTATATATTAAAGATTTATATATATATATATATATATATATATATATATATATTACGGGGTTAGCCGTTTCCGAGTTTTGAAAATTGAAATTTTTCTCGAATGAAAACCCATGGTCTCCTGGTCATGCAAAGAGAACGGAATTTCAGAACCATCACATAGCGACCACTTCTTAAAAGATTTGTATATGCTTAAGCATGCTGTATTCCCATATTTCTATTGTACCTACAACATTTCTACCTTGTATCTCGATTAACACGAGGAAGATAGAAAAGTAGCCTTATACGATTAATACGTCGAAGAATGAGTAGAGATATTCATTTGAATGAAATACAGGTTCCATTTTAGTGGTGCTTAGTGTTCATTCTTAAAACAGTACCACAGAGGGTACAAATCTACCATTGTATGGTTCTGTGTATAATGTTCCAAACAGGTGAGATTTATTTGAAAATGTTGTGTACATACACATGTACGAGTGTGCGTCCGTATGTGTTTGTGTGTGTGCATTTGTTAGTGTATTCAACTAGATAAAGAGCACTTTGTACCTTAGGGCTTAGTATAATTTGTATACTAGAGGTGGCAATAAAGTGATTCGCGAATTAGTTCTAACTCTGCATGATATTCGGCTTGATTTTCAGCAGTTTAGCCTGTTGCGTGTCTTTCATATCCCGGAGAATCAGAGAGGGGACACACCTTTACCACTTCTGCTATAAGAGGTGTGATAAAAAAAATAATGGAGTTTTTTTAATTTTGCGGACTTTATTTAACTGATTTTCAAAACTTTTTTTCTTTTGTAGGTGCACATGTTTCTGATGTATGTGTGCATTTTCAGCTGTTTTAAATGCTTAGGTTATTGTTGAGAGTTAAAAGAGTCATACGTGTTTTCGAAGGCTCAGCGAATTTGCATTAAATTTTTCATAAAAATATACTAAAGTGTTCGAAATATTGGCTGTGACTTTTGGCAAATCTACTATGAGTAATCTAGTGGTATCGACTTTTCAAAGCGAGTCGAGAAACTCTGAAGACGACGATCCCCTGGACGTCCTAACACATCAAGTTACTGACGAGAATATGGAAGATGCAAAGAAATGGTTCTCGCAAAACCACTAATGGACAGTCTCCTGCTCACATCTCAACGCTTGTTCGTGATTTTTTTAGCATAAACCAGAAATGTTAAGTTGCCTCAGCCACCATATTCGCCGGACATGGTCCCCGCGATTTCTTTCTATTCCGGAGACTGAAGAGAACTTGAAAGGACGTCGTTTTGCCATTATTGGGGAGCTAAAAACAGAATCGCTGAAGTAGCTGAACACCATAAGGAAAAGTGAGTTTCAGAGTTGCTTCCAAGATTGGAAAAACTGCTGGCACAAGTATATTATATCTGAGGGAGTTTATTTTGAAGGGTACAAAGTTGATGTAGATGCATAAATAAAGATTGTTTAAGAAAACAAAAATTCCCGTTACTTTTTTATCACACCTCGTATATATATTGGGTAAAGCAGCTGTTTATTGGCATCTGCTGAACAGATACATGATAAATACGGATACACAGTTAATGGTATTTATTTTTATAAAACTGAACGTATTTCTTAACCAATGTTGATGGAATTAAATTTTCAGCATATCTATTGCAGTTTATAGCCATGAACAGACAAAAAAAGATATTTCATATTTTAAACCATACCTTCTACCATTATGGGAACATGTTTTACATCTTACAGTGTGTAGAATTCAATGTATATGACTAAAATATTCATATTTCAAAATATTTTAATAAACTTTTCATATTTTAATGTTACTTCTTATTTAAAAATATATACATGCTTTTAAGTAATTTTTATGCTAGCAACTAACATAGCTTTGCAGATTTTTGTTTGATAGTATTCTATTGAAATTCATACATTTAAACTCAAACTTCTGTTTCCCAGTAACACGTTTGGAATACCCTGCATCACTCTTTCCAAAAAGTCAAGTAGAGTTCGGATAATGGAGTATTTTCTCTATGCGATCCACATGCAAAATTAATCGCACCCTATTCTTGAACAGTTTCTATTTTCAGAAATGTCGTTGCTTTCAGAAGCATATTGAAATTAGTAATAAGCAAGGACAAGTGAAGTAGTAACTTCTTGGACTCTTCCCCTAATTTTAAGGGTTTGCAATAAATAAAATCTATAATCTCCATTTATTTTTTTGCATTTCGGTTGATATCTTAGTACTTAAATATGGAAAATCCTATACATCCTATTTATAAAGTAATGAAATAGCTCCAAATCCAAAGGATATATTATGGCTATTAAATATATAGTAGATATGTTATGATATATTTGGACATTTTCCCTTCATTTTTCATATATTTGTTAAAGATTCCTATTTTGAGGACTTTTTCTTCATATTTTGCATGACTCTGTTTATAACATATGACAGCTGCCTAATTATATGCTTCTGAGAATGCTATTTCTCATTGTAAGAGATTTCATAAACTCCGTTTATCTATAAAGCAAATGGCACAAATTAATCCGGATTCGTATAAATGGTTCGCACAAAGTGACTTGGTAAATTTTCTCACAAGGTACATTCGTGGAGCCGATATTGAAATAAAATTAATTACGATGGTAACGCCAGGTGTAATCAATACTTACTGTACCGATTTTAGCAGACCATAGTGGTAATTATCCACGTTGGTGAGCCTTTTAGATAGTGGTATAAGAATTAGGACAGGAAACACAGGTATAACATAATATGTATTCTATTCCATTTACCTGTACGTACTTATTATTAAGTATGCTTGTGGGTCTTGGTGTAGAAATCTGTTAAACACAAATATAAACAATACGCGCATTGGATACGTGATGCAGTTGGGTGTTGAACAGCTTAAATCTTCCGTATTCCAGTAGTCCCTACAACGTGGCCGCAGTGAATGTTCTCATTGACGCCTGAGAGCAACGCCCAGCCTTCTTTTCTTCTTCTTTTTCTCCTCCTCCATCTTCTTACCCTCCTCATATGAATAATCAGGAGTTATAAGTCAATTCCTGTTTCAAACGCCTGAAGAGGAGCAGACGGGCTTTAGATCAGATAGAGTATCCAGGGTGATCACTCCAACGTCAGGAAATATTTAGACTATATGAAATGTAGGTGAAATGGATGAAAGTAAAGGTGATGCAGGAGCACCTGGTGTGATGAATGGCGGGGAAAATCGAAAACCCGGAGAGAACCCGCCCAGACGCCGCCTCGTTTACCACAAATTCCACATGCGGTCCACTGGGATTGAATCCAGCCCTCCTAGGTGCAACATCGAGTCTAAGAGTGGAACATATTTTCTTTATGTTATTACATTTAAAAATTAACTTATACTGTTAATGATTTCATTAAAATACGCTACATTTTACTATTATTTGTAAACGGAAATCAGTTAGTTCAATGAAACTCAGCAGTTACCTCACATTGGTTGCATATTATGTTGTGAACGTATTCCGTGGTAACACAAAAGTGTGCCTTTTACAGCGGATCCGATATAACCATAGCTTTAGAGTACTTCTGTTACCTTCACAAATATAATTTTCATTTATTTTTGCAACATAAACGGTTGTGCAATTCCCCTTTGTTATACTATTCAAGGTGTTTTAGGTATTTCTGCGATTAATTGAAACTGCAGTCAGAAGTAATAACACAACTAAAAACTACAGCATACCTTACTATGAGGGACTGAACTCAAATCAGAGCATTATCAGCTGGTCCTAACTCCAAAGCTATTGACGAGCAATGAACTACACACCAATTTTGTACGACCAATCTTTTGTGACATGTATGCTTTTGTGCAATAGTGTTGAAAGTAAGGAGAAATATTTGTTAAATTTATTAGTGAGATCTTCACCCTTGTCCAGGCAATTGCACGGGAGCGTGATGCTTTTGATTTCCTATAGTGTTTTACTTTACTTATTGTTGACAGAATTGAAGAAAAAGTTAAAATTAGAATACCCCGATGTGCAGATGACAATGCAGCTTTAAATTTATAAGTGTTTATGAACTCATTGGAAAAAAAAAGTATTACTGGAGTGTTAGTACATTGAAAGCAAACATTTTAACTTTTAAGAATAAAGGAAATAATAAAACACAAGTTGGACTCAACATAAAATTATTTGATGAAGTTGAGGAATTGAAATACCTAGGTAGCAAAATAAGAAGTAAAAAAGAAATTCCTAATAGAATAAGTCGAGCAAACTTGCCTTCAGTAAGAAAGATAAACTATTTACGTCCAGTAATATTACTTTAGAAATTAGGAAACAGCTTGTGAAAACATACGCATGGAGTGTAATGTTATATGAATCTGAAACTTGGTCATAAAATAATGAAAAGAATAGACGCATTTGAAACATGGTGCTAAAAATACTGAAATTTAGTTGGGCTGATAAAATTGGTAATGAAGACATTTATGAGAGAGCAAAAGGAGAAAGAAAATTTTGGAACCAAATAAGAAAAAAGAAGAATACAATTCACAGGACATTTATTAAGATACCAAAGTATTTTGAAAATTATAATCGAAAGTAAGAATAACAATAGAAGAGCAAGACTAAAGTATATAAAATATATTTAGAACGATATGAATTGTAGAACGTATAAAGGATTCCAAGGGAAGGTACCCAGAAGAGCAGAATGAGGAATCGCTGCAAACCAATCCAGTTATTGAAGGTTAATTAAGAATTTGACTGAAACTTCTTATCAGCTGTGTTCTAAACCATCCCTGGGTGACCCAATCTCTTGTTGGTTTGAATTCAAGTCCGACACGCATTAGCTTATGAACAAAGGACCATGATGGGCATCAATAGAGTTGTAGAACGGTCACTTTCAATATGAGTGATTGGGCGACACGCTTCAGAACAACGATCCACATCATACCCTGAATGAGACTGTCTCGTATTGGTTTGGTGTCAACAGTCTGATACACATTGACTTATTAATGCAGCTCGCTTTCAGGTTCAGAAGCGAAGGGAAAAAGGAGAGTAAGACAAACATTAAGTATAGTGCACAAGAAGAGCGAGTCAGTGCGTGGCAGAGGTGACTTGTATTTCCTTACAAGCATACACCATCCACATCATATCGACACTATTCCATGTGCTCGAGTTTACATAGGACGATAATAATTTAATACCTTCATGATATCGAAATAATGAGGCAAATAAAAATAAAAAGCAAACTATGCTTATATTTTTCTGAATTTAGCCAATTTCTTTCTTGAATATTGGAGAAAGGCATGAAATGTGGTCAGCTCATTATATAATTATATGTACAGGATGTTCTAGAATTCTAGCGCACAAATTGGCAGGATTGTAAGCAGTTTGAGTAGGGAACCTATGGGCTAGGTTCTAAATTCTTTGCTACAGCATAAGATGTATTAAGGGTTAGAACGCCACTGATCAAAGCGCAGTGAACCGTGACGTTAGCACCTGGATTTCGGAAAGGCTGGCTTTAATGGTATTATTTAGCGTGTGGGCATCGGGTGAAGATGTGACGATCGTTGAAGTTTCAAGCCTCCGTAGAGACATTTATTTCTGTCTTCTTTTTTTATTTAATAATGAGCCACTCATACTTTCTGTGTTACTCAGTATGATTTATTCGCACTAATGTACAATTAGCATGTGAGTGCTACGTTACTATAAGGCGCAATGGAGAACGTTTCAATAACAAATGTATTTAGCACCTGGAGGAGAGTTCTTGTTCGCACCCCTCGAAGGAGTTTCTAAAATACAGCATTATGCACATTACAATTGTAGGCACAGTTTACAATTAATGAAACAATATTACCATGTCAAATGAACTATAAATTCAATAAAAATGAACAACTTTCTCTCTAATAAAACAAATACCTATTTAAAATGAATTTAGAATGATGTACTAGTCAGGAAAGTGAGTTCTATCTTTTCATCCCTGCACGAAAGACAAATGGAAGGAGACTTCGAGAAATCGAAGCACAAAATACAACAGGTCACTAGAGGAACTTTACAATGTGATGACCTGTAACATTCCTGCAGAGATTGCACCTACGAGGAAATGAACCTCGAACCCTGTCAAAAATTCCAGAATTGCTGTGAGCCTCACCACAAGAAGCTTAAGTTCGTTTCAGTAATTGCTCATCTGATTGAACGGAAACCTGGTCAGCGAGGCTCTTAAGCATGCGCAATTGTACCACGTGGAAGCAAAAAGCACATGAACTCTGAAGTTCGCAGCTCAAATTATCTTAGGATGTTAGTCTGTGTGCTTTTAGTTTCACACCTCCTTGAAACAATTTATTTTCTTACACATAATGTGTGTACTTTACAATATGAGCACAATGTTTAGCAATTCGTGGTTATCACAGCAGTCACGAGTAGGTATTATACAATATTTTCAGAAACATTGTATACAATAGCTCAAGTGGTTTAAACGGCATAATACCTACATAGGATAAAATCAAAGTAGCACTATTCGAATCCTGGCAGTAGATCTTTTCGAATCTTTCAATAGCTCAGCTTTTTTTATTTCAGCTCTAAAATCATAGTTTAGTTACTACATTTCGAAGCTCACATTACCTAATTGTTTTATTGCATTAATCTGCACAAGTTCCTTGACAATTACAGCATTTAATATTGAACGCTACATATATATCATTCACAGTCTTTTGAAAGTAATTTGTACTGGGAGGTTCAGCGTTTTAGCATCATAAATGTAGACTATACGTATTAGTTGCTGCAATATTGGCATATTTTTTGAGAAAAACAAAAAAATTAAAAAAGTAAAACAGAAAAGAGACCAGTGCGATCTTTGTACTGTGGGATTCGATGACCAGCGCTATACCGACTTACCCACCACCACCAGTATGTTTTGACGGAGAGCTCTAGCTAACTACATATGATCGGAAATCAACCGAGCTGTTATCAGAGGTGTGCTAACCCTAAAAAACTGACAAGTTTGCTAAAGTTACAAGTGCAATAATTTTAAATACCCTATTGATTGTGCAGCAATACTGCATTCCTTCAATTACTGGCATAGAAATGAGGAATCCTGAATGAAAATAGGACTCACAAGTCCAAATTCCTTTAATTTTGATGTGCAATCCAGAAAACATGACTCAGCTTTGACATTTGGCAAAAGGAATAATAGTTTCCCTATCTCATACTGTCGCCTATACAATCCTGCCAATTTGTGCGGTCGAATTCTGGACATCCTGAATAGTGTATACGTTGTGGTTCCTCGTATTATTTATTTATTCTGCGCAATCAAATAATAATACGTACGTTAACATCACTAATAATGACGTTCTGTCTCATTATGAGATCGCAGAAATAAGTTTTTAATTTAGACAGTTGTAGATTAGGAAGTCACAAGGTTTCTGAACGACCTTCCGAAACGCTAATAAATCTAAGGCAATCTAATCTACTCCATCCTAAACAGACCTTGATAGGAATGTTCAGTGTTTCCTGTGATAAGATACAGTAATAACGGCATTACATTCATATCAAAGATTTAAGTTTGATTATTTTTATACACACATAAATGCTTCGTACACAGTGGATTATTATTTCGGTATGTTAGCATTCTGTTTTAACTTGTGTTTACTATATTTAATATTAAATATAAAGCATAGATATGTGGCAATAATTATATTTAATTAAGTGGGCTGTGGCCAAGTGGGCAGACCGCTCGCCTCCCACCTAGGTGGGACAGGAACTTATAACTACCTAGGTGCCCCGGGTTCGATACCAATCACTCGCATGTGGTATTTGTGGTGGACGAAGTGGCGTCTGGACGGTTTCCCTCGCCACTCATTCCACCAATTGCTCCATCATCATCTTTCCTGTCATTCATTTCGCTTGCATTTCATATCATCCACTGTCTCACGCTCATGCCTGGCTGGCTACGTGCCGACCAACCTGTTATGAGAGGTAGGCTCGTAGTCAGGCATGAAGATGAAGTGGATCATATGAAATGTAAGCGAAATTGATGATTGAAAGGTGAAAATGGAGCAATTGGTGGACTGAGTGACGGGGGAAACCGGAGGACCCAGAGGAAACCCACCCAGACGCCGCTTCCTTCACCATAAATCCCACATGCGGGTTCGAACGCGGGCCTCCTAGGTGGGAAGCGAACGGTCTAAGCACTCAACCACGGCGCCGCCGTATGTGATATAATACTGTCCCTAAATAAAGGGAGAGGACTTTTTAAGTAAAAGAATTATGATAGGAGATAACTCAGCGAACACTAAGTTACCAGTATTAAGAGTAAGTACAACCCGACTCCATTACTACGATATTCAAGTCAACCAATAAAAGGTGAATTGCATATTTAAAACGTTAAGTGTTGCACACGCAAATGGTGATTTAGTTTTGGTTAGTGGCTATTATTGGCCACTACTTCACCACTGTCGCTACACCAGCAAATGATAACAATAACAACAATAAAAATAAAAACATTAATATTACATAAAGCCTTTTATCAACACCGAAAATGTTAATGATCACTATGCTTTCTGCTGTAAGCTGTTATTTATTTAGCAGTTGGTTTGGAAACGTTGTTGGCGTTATTTGATACGTTCATAAATGAAGACCTAAATGAAATTAAAAAGCCAAGTTTATTCTTAAAAAAAAATTATTTAAATGCATTGGTGTGTATACAATTTAGCCTCCAAGACACAATTCAGTTTTATTGCGTCGATAGTAGATTTCCTACTTTAATAGTAATAGGTAATCCAAGACACGGTTTACAGACACGCAGAGTGTCCTCAAAACATATTTATTCAGTGAAACCTCAACATTGAATTTTTGGGTGGAATGGGATATCTTCGCTAACAAATTATGAACTTTTACGTGGTGGAGAAAGTAAGAATTTTAAGTAGCGCCTAGGTTTGGCTGCGCCATGAATAAAATCGCGGTTTTAGCGACATGGCTTATGGAGACGTCAGAACAGGAAAAATTTAGTTACTCATTAGTTATACTCGTACCATCCTCAGCCTATTAAACCTATTAAACCCGACTGCTTATCCACCTTATGTGGAGTATGTGAAGATCATTTCTACATCAAGGGACATGTATTCCAATAAAGTATTCCCAATATTCAATACATATTGACCCAAGTAAGTTATCCATAAGTGCACTTGTGCTGTTAAATTCAATTACCAGTTCGTTTCAAATATATCTGCTACTGAGAAAATAAATCAAGTGCAATTTGTGTGCCATTAAATACCAGCCTTAGACTTGCATTTCGTTTTGGCTTGTCATCAGATATTACAAAGAAACTGCATAACCGCATATTTTTTTGTTAGTCTTTTGATACAGTGGAAGGGAAACACAGGTAACCGACCTAAGCATGAGCAACCTGTATCGCAACTTTGCCCTCTTCATTGTCTCAAAGGACTGATCAAGGAGACAATATGCAGAAGTATGGCATAGTAACCAAAATAAATATTGACTTTATAAAACTACAGTGTTTTCAGAAAATACTATTAAACATATAAAAATAAAGGATTTCCCCTCAAAATATCATGAAGTGACATATCAAATCTGAATTTTGGTGATTATTATTATTATTATTATTATTATTATTATTATTATTATTATTATTATTATTATTATTATTATTATTATTATTATTATTATAGTAGGTCTAAAATAAGGGGATTGGCTCATGCAAATATATGAATCTAAGCCCTCACATTTGTAAGACGACGGTATATTGCAGAGGGTGTAATATGACGTCACGAGACGGGGCGGGGCGCGGGCGTGATTTAAATTCAGATCAGAGAGTATTTCAGTCATTGCTTTTGTCACACTGACTGCAGTCCTGTTTTTCAATGGTCTCGCGTAAGCCATTTTTGAATAAAAATTAACAGCAATAAGAATGTACTTGTAGTTTTTATTTTCTTTTGCATATGGTATCATCTCGATTAGATCTATTTGTAATAAGTCATTTAATCCTTTACTAGCTATTTTTCTGCGAAGAAATTTTCTTCTGGCTGGAGCGTGTAACTCTGCGGCAATGTTACGTCTGATCATACTATGATGTTTGAAGTTTTCAACTCTGTCACTATCTCTCTAATTTCAGAATTATGGTTCAAATTGCCTGCGTCCCTAGATGCGATAAGCAATCTGAGTCTGTTAATTAAAACGTTCGGGTCGGACCAGTATACGTAATCGGTTTTTTTATAAGGCACGTGTTCCTTCCACGCGAGACCTGAACCTGTTTTACTCTCAATTAAACCTCGTATAATATTTTTATATTTGAAACCCTTCCTCGATCTCAGACGTCCGTTTCTGATGTAACCATGTCGATAAACTAGAGTTTTTCTCAAAATTTCCGAATAAGCATCCAGATCATCCTCAGTATATGAAGCAGTCTGAGGCACACGCTTAAAAAGAAGTTCATATACACCAGGACTGCCTATGTATGTATCTTCACCTATCCGGACATTGTTACCGACGAATGAAATATTTTAGTTCCCTAACTAGGAACCATCTTCGTAGCGTATACCATAAGTAATGTCCAGATCACTGTCACTGGCTGTGCGTACATTTTCCAGATATTTTGAAAGTGAGTCAGCTGTTTCTTCTTCTTCTTCGCCGATGCGAGAGAGAGGTTCCTTCCTCTCCTGGTTTTTATTATATCCTTCAGTGGCACAGTTACGGGTTGGAGAACCTCAGACATTACACGTTTGGTCTCGAACTTGAGACCTTTTAGGGAACGTAATTTTTCCCTAATGGCCTTACTATGTCGAGCGAAGGATTGTTTGAGTCGTATACCTTCAACATCCATCATCAAAATGAATGTGTATTTAAGCTATTGATGTCAATTTATTGGAGATGTTTAATTCGATGCATAGAATATGGCCATCTTTCACTCGATTGGCTGGGGCTGTGAAACTAATTTTATCGCCTATCAGAATGGGTGCAGAATAATTTTCAATTTTCTTATCATTTATCATAACTGTAGTATCTGCTTTGGTATTAGGGATCACAGAGCAGGCAATTACCTTTCCGTTTACGGGAGACGTATAATATTCGAGTCCAGACGTTAACATGTACCTTATGGAGTTTCCTCTATACGGTTTTGTTTGCAACGGAATAACAAGCATCCCTCTCATTTGATATTATATAGCGTTAATGACATTCACCTGTGATTTTAAAATATTAACACTATCGTTTGTTGATGTTATGTATTTATCCAGCGAGATTTGACGACTTAACATAGTTTCCATATTTTTCTCCACTGTTGTAGCAATATCCGAGGCCATAGAAGCTAGAGCTCTGTTTAAGGCCGGCTGCGCTTCAGTTTGTTTCTTTGCAACAAAATGTTTAACAAATTTTTTACTTGCTGCATCGCTATCGTCTACGGGATCTGCTATCTCCTTTATTCTTTTTTTTCGAAAAGAAACGTTTCCCTTTGAATCATGAAGCGGTGTCCGTGCATTAACGTAATCAAATATATTATTTTTATTCGAAACGTGTGATCGTGAACTGGAGGCAATACTACCTTCAGTCTTATCGTTTCCAGAAGAATATTATTTTCCGCATCACGCTTGAAGGCATATTTACTTAGATGTGTCATTAAATTCTCGTATTGTGTATCAAGTGATGTTTGTACATGATTCCGAAGCAATGCTTCAAAGTCACCCATGTGCTGATATGAAGTCTTTTCGGCAAACGTTTGCATTCGATTCTCAACGACGGTCGTAAGCGTATCAACATAACGTTTATTTGTTGCATCATTCTCCTTTTCAGGATCCTGAACATTACACAGACGCTTCTTCCTGAATTGATAATTTCCCGTGCCATCTCGATTTATAATATAACGGTCAATCACAGCTCTGGAGGGGGCGATTCTCCTGGACCCGAACCTATCGATATTCATAGTTGAAGTGAATAATGTCATCTAGTTGTTCACTCTGATAAAGCTACCGAAACAGTTTCTGTATCGTCCTTCATTCAGAGGGAATTCAGGTGCTATGACAACAAAGGGTCTCGGGTTCGATTCTTCATTGCTCTCCCACACTTGCTTACACAACTCCTTGAATTCTGCATAATTCATATCCGTATTTACATAATCGTCGTATATATGTTTTAAATTTAGGTTATCTTGCCTGAACAGTACAATCATATTTGCATTATCTCTAATTAAATGTTTGCATACGACTGTGCTAAGTATACTGCATCAACGTTACGGTGTCTACCCATGCTATAATACGATGCTATCTTTCCTTGCTTCTCATTAATGACGTCATCAAAGATGAATATTGAATTTTCTCTTGCTTCGCCGGGTTGCATCACCTTTTCATCATCTTCAAACTTATACACTCCTATATCAGGTATAGTTTTTAATACTTTAAGTAGATATTGGTATTTTGGCTGATGTAACGATCTTGAATAAATGTACAGATTCTCAAACCTCAGACCGTTCTCGTGTATTAGTAGGTTGAGTAGTACGTTTGTCTTCCCAGCATTCGAGCTGCCCAGAATGAGAGCTCTGACATTACTCGGGAAGAGATATCCGTGTCTTCCTTCACGAATATCATTATCAAAGTCTAGCACTTGTATCGGTAGAGAACACTTTTGCTTCACTACTTCCATCTCGTGACTAAGGTTATAAGGTAAATATTTTTTCTTTTTATTTCCTAGTGTGCCATGGGCTCTGGAAGCGTTCGGAAGTCTTCCAAGAAGGAATCTGGATTTATTGATTCTTTAATTAATTCTCTTCCGTTTGAGCCTCATCTGCCGGGTTACAGATTTTGTGGACCTGGAACGAAACTACATAAACGTCTGCAAAGAGGAGACTTGCCTATAAACGAATTGGACCTTGCGTGTCGAGATCACGATATTGCCTACGCTACGCATCAGGACACTGCTTCGAGACATTTGGCTGACAGGGTTCTCGTGGAAAAGGCTTGGAATAGGGTACAGTCTGCCGGCGCTGCTTTTGGTGAAAAGCTTGCTGCTAGACTTGTAACTACTCTCATGAAGGGGAAGCTCGCCGTAGGTGGTGGTTTGCGCAAGAGGCGTACAACAGCCAAGAGGAGGATCCTGCCGCCTGCTGCGAGGGGAGGTTTCTTACCTTACGTTGGCTGCATTGGGTGCAGCAGGTAGTTTGGCAGGGGGAGCTGCTCACATTGCTACTTCATGAATAGGAAGCATGCTACCGAACGACAATTGAAGGAGCTGGCCCGTCACAATCAACATATGGAAGCCTTAGCTGCCGGCAAAGGTCTTGGAGGGAAGCGCAGGAAGCGAAAGGGTAAAGGTTTATATCTACGTCCAAAAAAAACTCGCGGCGAGGCCTGTATATATCCCGGAAAAAGCCTTAAACGGTATCGAGATCGAAACGTATGCTAGACGGCTACATATACCTAAATTTAAAGGTGTGTACATGCTCGACAAACTACCTCGAAAACCTAGACGTGTCGAGAGGATTGTAATAAACTTGGATAGTTCTCACAATCCTGGAACCCATTGGGTTGCTATACGCAAGGATGAAAATGTAGCCTTTTATTTTGATAGTTTTGGCAATTTGAAACCTCCAGGAGAAATTGAGTCTTACCTTTCAGGCGTTAAAATTCTGTATAACAAACGCAGGTATCAAACTTTGATTCTGTAGTTTGCGGTCACTTGTGCTTGCAGTTTCTGTTATAAAACAGTTTCATTGATCAGTTTGAATCGTCAAAATGAGTTACACTATCACCGTGAGCGGGTCTGATTCCAGCTTCTCTACTCATCTGAATCCACCACTCCATCTAGATCCTTATGGATTTTACGAGATTGCTTTATTGAATTTCGAGACATTTTATTCAATACCCAATATTGATCATAGCAATAACCTTTTCCATTACATTCGCGATGGAAGGCTTGAAACAATTGTGATTCCACCCGGCATTTATGATTTTGACGATATAAACAATTTCCTAAAGAATAGACTCGACGTTGATGACAAGTTTTTTCTACGACCTAATAGTAACACGATGAAGGCCGAGATCCTGTGTCCCTATGTCATCGATTTTACTCAAGAAAGATCGGTTGGTTCTCTTCTCGGTTTCACAGGCAAGCGCACAGTGAAGTCTAACGAACTGACAAGAGTCTGACGAACTGGTGAATATCTTTAAAGTGAGCATTATACGCGTCGAGTGTAGCCTTGCAACGGGATCCTTCGTAAATGGTAAGAGCAGTCATTCTCTTTACGAATTTTTTCCATCGGTTCCTCCTGGCTATCACATCTCTCAGGAACCATCCAGTCCTATATATCTACCAATCATCGACACGAATCTCATAGAGCAGCTTAGTATTCGGGTGGTGGACCAGAACGGAGAAACGTTTGACTTCAGAAACGAAGCTATCACTGTGAGGCTACACATACGGCGAAATGGGGATACGTTTTAAAAGACATTACTATAATAAAAAGCTTCTCTCAAAATTAAGACCTACTCTGTCTTCGACACGCAACCTGCTAACATCATCCAATCGGAAGTTTCTAGAGGGACTGGGCTTCAAGGTTCTGTAATGGACGTATTAGACGTGAGAGGGGTTCCAACGTTTGATGATAAGATCAGTAAAGAGGAAGAGCATGTGTTCCTACCTTACAACACACCAGCTCTCGATGCGAACGATGAAATTAGAATACGATGCCAAGCTGGGGATCTGTATACGCTTCCTAGCAGAAGTTATCTCTACATAGAAGGTTCTCTTACTAAACCCAATGGAGAACCAACGTCGTCAAAGCTGACCAACAATGCCATGGCGTTTCTGTTTGACGAGATTCGTTTGGATAAATGGTATTACTATAGACAGAACACGGAATCCAGGAATTTCTTCAACTATGCGAAACTATGCTTCTCTCAACACTTTGGACTCCAATCGCCTACAGAACGTCGGTTGGACCTATCCGGGAGAGGATGTCGAAATCGTCAACCCCTCGAATGGTATATTCAACGCTATCGTTCCTCTCTCGATGCTTCTAGGTTTCGCAGACGATCACAAGGAGCTCATTCTTAATAGCAAGTTTGAACTTGTTCTCATTAGATCTAAAAATTCTGATAATTGCGTATTAGGCAATGATCTATCAGTCATTAAACTAACCAGAATCGAATGGAGGATGCCCGTACTTCGACTTTCCGATGCTGAGAAGGTGGAGAAGCTTAAACTAGTCAAGTCGGATCAGCCTCTGCACATTGCCTTTGGAACCTGGGACCTTCACACTCAACCTGCTGTACCGCAGACCAAAGGCTTCACATGGAACGTTGCCACGACATCCAAACTTGAAAAGCCTAGTTTTGTCATAGTGGGTGCAAAACCGACAGACTGAATTATCGTTCTAAAGATAGCTCTCTCTTTGATCATTGCAATATTAAAAATCTCAAACTTTATCTCAACAGCGAATGCTATCCCTATCATGTCATGAATTTTGATTTTGCAAATTCAAGATCCGCATCTTTATATGATGATTACTCTAATTTTCAATATTCTTATTATGGAAAGGACAATTATCCACTTTCGAAGAGAAATGATTTCGTCAAGTATGCACCTCTATTTGTCATCGACTGTTCTCATCAGCCCGAGGAGATTGTGACCAGTGCCGTTAATATCAGATTGGAAGTTCAAGCATCAGCAAACTTTCCCACACATACTTATTTATTTTGTTTAATTATTCATGATAAAATGTTCACTTACAAACCATTAACTCATATTGTTCAATCTATTATTTAGAAAAAGGAAAATGTATTTTTATATGAATAAAGATAAACAAAGTTAATCATAATATCTTTTTATTGATTTTAGCATACATCTCCTTAACCCTTCTCCTGATACTCCTACCACCAACTTCGTATGAACTCATTGACTTATGAAAATTGTACAATTGAAATAAATGTCTTTCAATATATGGAATTAGTTTCTTTAATCCTATTAGAGCAGCTATATCCAGATTTATAACATATTCGTTTAGACATGTATTCACAAGAGCTGTTTCATGACATTTGTTCATTTGCAATATTACGTTATATGCATAGATTATATTCTCACTGTACAACACTCTGGGAAGCGTAGCTTCTTTCATATACGTTTCTTGCAAAAGCAGGTTTTGAACTATTATCTGCCAGTCTTGCTTTGTTATTACGCATCGTCTGCTGCTATGATGTATAGCGAGGGGATTTCGTAATGCAATCCTATATTCACTCGATGGTAGGGGCTAATGGAGATGTCGTTGAGCATAAACACACTATTTGGATTCATCTTTCTCCATCTTTTCAGGGATTGGATCGAAAATGATTACTATAACGTCTTCCATTCTCTTCTTCTTGATGTCTACCTTTGCCTTGTTCCTCTTCTTCTCAGATTTCTTATCGGACCTAGAAACATAGATACGCAAAATAGTCAGAAATAATATTATAGTAATTATAATCTCTTCTTTATTGACAATAGTTATACTCACTTTTCTTCTTCACCTGCCTCCACGGTCTGGACGCTTCGATCCACATCCCTATACGGAGGCACATCTTCACCTTCGAATATTCTGTAAAAATATACACAATTGTTTTAACACTTACACATAAAAAATTCTAAGTGTTTCACATATGTCTCATGCACTTACCTAGTCAACTTGCGATACACATCGCAATAGTCACCGCAACGGAAGGATGTAGTCATTTCGTCATGCTGCGATGGATTCTTACAGACAATGCTATGCGTATCTCCATTACACGTTTCCTCGTGCTTATCAAGACAGTGTTGCTTCATTTGCTCGTACTCTCCCATGTTCACCCAGGGCGCGTTGTCACTCTCGACTACACTTCTGACTATTTCACTGTTCATGGTGACGATTCACAGACATCTGTACATGCACAATCATTTCACCGATGTAGATGGGAAGAGGGGAGGGGATTTGAATGTGTTCATTCGTTTCATGATGACCTCATCACACACACGTGCTACCTTTTTCTGAAGCTTTGAACATGTTCTGTCTTGCTCGATGACGTCATACGATACCCTCCGGCGAGTTTTTGAAAGTCGTGATACAGCAACAATTATTTTACCAATGTAGATGGAGGACGGGATACAGGTTTGAACGTGTTCATTACTGATCTCCCCACATTACACACATGCTGCTTTTTTTCAAAGTTTTATACATGTTCTGTCTTGTTGTGCTCAATGACCTCATTACTCACACGTTAACCTCCAGCGAGTTTTGAAAGTCTTATGCTCGCAGACGGCTATGCATGTGATACAGCGACAATTATTTTACCAATGTAGATGGAGGAGAGGATGCAGGTTTGAACGTGTTCATTACTGATCCACATTACACATGTGCTGCTTTGGATGCAGGTTTGAACGTCTTCATTACTGACCCACATTACACACGTGCTGCTTTTTTCAAAGTTTTAAACATATTCTATCTTGTTCGATGACCTCGTTACTCTTGCATCGCATGTCCATATACATACACGTACACTCATTATTTAGATTATTATAGAACCGTCTAAAGTTATTTTCTCTCTCTCTCTCTCTCTCTCTCTCTCTCTCTCTCTCTCTCTCTCTCTGCAATTGTGTTATACTCAACAGCGTACGGTATTTTAACTTTTTTTTTTCAATATTTTTATTTATGCATCTCCTATTTTCTCCCCTACCTACATGCTTCTTCTTTTTGATCTATTCCCACTTCTGAATTTAAATCACGACCGCGCCCCGCCCCGTCACGTGACGTCATAGTACACACACTGCAATATACCGTCGTCTTACAAATGTGAGGGCTTAGAATCATATTTTTGCATGAGCCAATCTCCTTATTTTATACCTGCTTATTATTATTTAAAAGTTATTTTTTATTGCAATTAAAACTTCTAGTAATGGCTTGACGAAGATTGGGCAGGGTGGTTAGAACTTATACTATCTGATAAAATACACATGAATGTACCATAAATTATCTGTCTTCACTCATGGAAATATAAAGGGATTTTTAAACATAAAATATAAAGCATTCTTGAATTAGGGTTGGGTATGGCAGTTATTTCCGCAATATTCTATTTGTTTTAAAGCTTGTAAAGCAAATGTTAGGAATTATTCAATCATTTCTCAGTTCGCTCAAAAGCAGAGCTATTAGCGATCAGCGATAGCCATCTAGACTAGATTGCAATATCAAAACATATAACTCACAACAGGGTCAAACCTGTACATGCTTGCCTCTCTCCTCCACTAGTGACAAGAAAGCAGACCTGATTATACCCACCCGATGTTAGACCTCTGATGCCCAAAGACAAGAGCCAAAATAATATATTGTGACAATGCCTTCCGTAATTGTGACCACTCTCGCGTCCGCTCTGGTATTCGGCGCGAGAGTTGGATTCTTTTTTTTTTTTTTTTTTTTTTTTTTGATAGCGTTTAACACCCGCTTTTACTACTGGGGCACCGCTGGCGATGACACTGATGATACATGGAATGAAGATGGAGCACCGGTGGAATGTAATAGCGGGGGAAACCGGAGAACCCGGAGAAAACCCGCCCCTGCGCCGATTTGTCCACCACAAATCTCACATGCGGTCGCTTGGGATCGAACCCGGGCCGCCTAGGTGAGAGGCAAGTTGTCTAACTACTCGGCCACGGCGCGGCCTCACGAGGGTTGGAATATGAGGCATCGAATTTGGAGTCCTTGAGAAACAAGACCTTGCATGAACAAGAACAGTAAGTGCGCCGCGGCTATAACCGGAACCTTCCGGAAAGCGACTCTCGGTCCTTCTCAAATGGTCGGCTTCTAGAAGTATCCAGGAAGTTCTGTGACTCGTTTTCTAGCTATAAAAGGAGGAAAAGTTGCAGCTGTTGTGATGTGAATTGAACTGAGACGTGAGTGACTGGAGTGTTAGCACGCAGTGGCGAGCTATCTGGAGTGTTAGCACGCAGTGGCGAGCTATGGACGGCTTACAGCAATAAACTATCTAAGCGTCAAAACATCGAGTGAATTATTTACAGAAGTGAAAATATGACTTTATTTGTAACTAAATTTTGAGTTAGTAAAGACATTTGCTACAATATGTTCATTTTTTGTTACTGTAGGCCATAAAATACTGGGTTTTATTTATCGTTTTCTTGCTTTTTTTTTTCTTATGTGTCATTTTTTTAGATTTTTGTTTGGTTTTAACACTTTTTTGTTTGCTTGTGCAAGTTCGCCTTCTTTCAACTTCATTTCTCTATTCTTTATCAACGAGATACAATGGCAACAATGATTTATACAGATTAACATAATTGAAAACTGTGACTGCAAGATAAAATTTTAGTTATAAAGCGTTTAGAACTGTACATTTCATACCACCAGATTTTATACATATTTTAAAGCAAAGTGTTTAACTCTATTTCAAAAGGCATTTAAGTTTTACATAATAGATTCAGTGCACTAATCTTTCCCTACCATGTGTATGTATTAATGTGTACATATAAGGGTCCATAAATTGCACGGTTTCAGGGGAAATCACATGTTTCCCTTTTAACAGTAGCTAATACAATTTTAATGATGGCTAATGCTAATGTATTCATGAATTATATATGCAATTAAAACTAAAATGATTGAAAGTGTAATTTGCATGACATGTTTACATTTTTCAGTTAGCAGGACCTTTTTGGGGACATTTTAGGTATTTTTATAGGTCTGTTTAGCAAATGTATAGATCTTCAGCTTCTGAATACTCATATTAACTTTTAATTCACTTCGTAATAATTCATTTTATTTTAATTGCATTTTTATTAAATTGTTCCTGATTTTTTTTTCTCGCGAAGAAAGCTAAAAATTTACTTTATGAAAAAACACTGAAATTCCTTACACTTCCGTATAAATTTTCCCATTTTTAACCCGAGAAAAAGCGGGTCTCTACTCTCCGTCCAGCTTTACTTCACTGGTAATGTAAACAAACGCAACACGTTGCAAGGGCTATGATTGGTTGTTGAACGTTTTACTGCTTTTCTTCATCACAAAATCATTCCTCTTAAATTGTCGAGTACAGAGATATCGTGTTACACTATGCAATATTGTCTAAATAGTATGTATAGATGATTAAGCAGCAACATTTACTGACCATTTAATCATTATTTTCTTATATGAAAATTCCTATCCGTTGTGCAGTTTAACGGCTGCTTCTAGTGAGCAAGTAATGGCGGAAATATGTAATACCAGTGTAGTGAAACATAAATAAAGAAAGATGTTGCTGGGATATGTTGGAATTCGTGTGCCTTTTGCTGACTTAGAAGCATTCATATTATATCAATTCAAGGACTTTGTGGGTGTGTGTATGTGTGTGTTTCTTAGGAGAGTAGCGGGTTCGGTTCCAGTGATGAGTATATATTTTTTCGGTATGAATACACATGTGAGTATATATGTGTCTGTGTGTATGTGTCTAGGTTCTGATGACCAGGGTTCGATTCCCGCTGGTGTGAAATTTGTTCATCGTAGCGCTATTGAATTGCATTTGAATTCATGCTTTTTTATTGGATATATGAATGTATGTATGTGTCTGTGTGTGTGTGTGTGTATGTGTATGCATGTTGTGATGACCAGGGTTCGATTCCCGCTGGTTCTTTGTTTGTTCATGTTAGCGCTATTGCATTGCATTTGCATTTTGTTATACTGATGGTTCGTGGACATTTCATTCTCAAAGTATTTGATGAAAGTACCCACCCCCTCTAGCAAGTCTATTTTCCGATCTCATCCTCTGCTGTGCAAAAATAATTAAGTAGATATATAAATAACATAAATCATTCCTGTTTTCCCTGTTTCTCTGAGTCATGTGTTTCCTTTATTAGTTATAAGTTGCACTAATACGAGGGGTATTTTTTAAGTAACGTTCCCTGCCCCGTATCTTCGGAAGAATCAGGCGACTGTACTTTCTCACATGCGCACTCAATCCCGGTATCCCTTGTACACAGTGACACAGCAGTTGGAGTCAGGTTGGCAGTAAGTGTGGATTGTGCTGCGTGATGGAAAAGTTTAAGACTGTGACGCGGCCCGTCTTGTGTGAAATCAGATCGGTCATTCGATTTCTGACAGCAAGGAATACGACAGCGGCAGAAATTTATCGCCAGATTAGTGAAGTTTATGGCCCCAAAGCCATGAGTGATACCAAAGTCTGTAAGTGGCTGAGGTTGTTCAAGGCAGGCAGAGAAAACGTCCAAGACGAACCGCGCTCGGACCGGCCATCTGTCATTAGCGAGGAACTTGTGCGTGCCGTAGACACTGAAATTCGTGTCAACCGACGGTTCACCTTCTTCACACTGTCATTGCATATTCCGCAGGCTTCAAGGTCTGTTCTGTACAGAATTCTGTCAGAAATCCTGGGCTACAGAAAATTGTGCAACAGATGGGTTCCGAAGGTGCTGAAAGAGGAACACAAAGAAAAGAGTAGAGCCAGTGCTCTGACGTTCTTGACCCGATACCACGAGGAATGTGATGCATTCTTGCACCATATCATCACGGGGGATGAAAAATGGGTGTCCCACGTGACCGTTGAATCCAAGCAACAGTCGATGGAGTGGCGACACACGACCTTTCCGACGAATGTGAAATTCACGCAGTCATTCTCAACTCGCAAGGTTATGGGAATTGTCTTTTGGGACAATTATTGTCTACTGACTGCCGGAGTGATTCTCTTGCACGATAATGCAAGGTCCCACACCACTGCTCATACACAAGCTCTCATTGGATCCTTTGGTTGGCAGCAGATCGATCATCCTCTCTACAGTCCCGATCTTGCTCCTAGCGACTACCACCTCTTCCTGCATCTGAAGAGGTTCCTCGGCGGCAAGCGTTTCCAGACGGACGATGAAGTGAAAACAACTGTTATGAATAGGCGGACTTCTATGACGAGGGACTACAAAAACGTGTCCCTTGTTACGTCAAATGTTTCAACAACAACGGCGACTATGTATAGAAATACCTGAATGTATTAAGAATTGAATAAAAATATTTGACGAAGGTATGTCTCGTAGTTTTTTTATAACGACGAACCGGAACTTACTTAAAAAAAATACCCCTCGTACACCTAAGGGTTATATATTTCAAAATCTGTTCTGCTTATATTCCCATCATTTTGTGATTTCGGCGAATTTTTAGGCGGATTTCGCTAAATAAAACGGAATTGTTTTTGTATTCCTAGGTGTTGGTATTAAATATTTCAATCAGTTTCACGTCCAAAGAGGTAAAGTAAGATGCCATCTTGTGATTGTATGCCTTGAAATGCCTATTCATTCACCATTAAATTAATTATAGTAAATATTCAAATCGGATGATGTGTAAAGTTTTTATTGTGCAATGATAGGTAAAATCAGATTGCATAATTATAATTCTCAAAAAATTGCAATTGGATTTATTACCTGAATGTCCCATGTATCTCAATAATTGACGATCAGCGATTGTTTTCGCGGGGAGGCGTGGTGCGTAGGGGGTGTGGTCCGCGGGCTCATTAATATGCATTAATGATTGATAGCTCTCAGTTATGCAAATAAATTGCTCTAATTATTATTCAAATTTTATATGGAAATTTTTTGATGTGCAAATGAATTAATTATGCAAATGAATTTATTATGCAAATTAATTAATTGCTTTAAATATTAAGGAAATGTGGGCCAGCCGGAACCTTTATTATCTACTACCGTGGTGTAAGTTATGCCTCGCATAGCTTATATTAAAGGTGGAGGGTCACCCGGGCAAGTACCGACTAAGCTAAAAGCTGCTTAGCTTGAAAACCGATCGGCAAGGACGTGGTCACTCACCTAACCTCACCCACGCCTATAGGTATTTACTTCTACGTTTCTTCGCAGTTATATTTGATAGCCACCGGATTCTGTCCATTCAGGTTTAATACGTCACATTTTTTCTGATGCCCATGTTCGACATATATTAACTTACTCTTTTACACCTTATGTTTATTTTATGCTACAGATACCTTAATTTAGATAGTATTTCTATATGTTCTATCCATGGAGTCGTAACACAACAATAGTAGGCATGCTGGGCGAGGAATCAATATCAGTGAAACGCCGTTTTATTATGCACGTGTTAACAATGCGGTTGGGTAACTAAATATTCTGTACTTTGGAAACTATCACTTTTAGAATACGGACTGTTACGACGTGCAACCTTTAGAAGTTAGTTCACTGATTACAAAGAGTTCCTATGCCATAGGTAAATCGGAGATTTTCTGGTGTGTCCAGTTTAGCTTGAAGCTTCCAACTAATAACAAGGAGTATCTCGTGAGCACCTAATATCAGAAAACAGGCGAGTGAAGACAAATGGTATATTTTGACAACACCTTTTTACTTTATCCACTGCTTAAATACATAATCTACTGCATTATACTAAAGGATTCGAATACCAATATTTCGCAAGAAATACACGTTTTGAGACACCCTGAATAAAACATTTTTAGATAAAGTTCGTGTATGCTTGTGAACAGTTTGGCTCATAACCGAAAAGTGGTTAAATACCAAACTTGGTATAAATTTAGCATCCTCCGAAGATGTAACACAGACAGCCTCATGGCAGTAGATTTACTGGCATGTTAAAGGACTCCTGCGGAACGAAATTCCGCAACACCGGCGGCGCTGATGTGATCCTGGCAATTGACATTGTCGTTAGCAAATAAAATAATTATTTTTTTATAATTTGAACCTCCCGATTCCCTTTGTATTTTGAACGAAGTGTGAATATAGCTACTTCTGCAAAGGCCCTCGATTAAACTGATGTAGACAGAAGAATAAACTTTAACAAGAATAGTTTTTATTTGGCTCGTCTGTCATGATTACACAAATTTAATCAAAAGATGAGGGAGGAGTTCTTGGGCAATTCACAGAAACATCCAAGAAGTTCATTCTTTGTGTCAATAAGTTAAGCATATCTCAAAATCGTTAATGATTAATTCATGTGATTGAGAAAGTTAAAAATAGCATACATTTTTGCATATAAAGGGTCTTTTAAACTATCTAAAATTGCATCCTTATAAGACAAAGCTTAAGGGGAGATTAAAATCTAAACCCGTCTTATAAGACTGGAAAATAAAAGTCAAATATATAATGAAAGAAAGAAATAAGAAATTTCATTGAAATAATTATAAATGTGGACTTTTAAGGACTCTATATATATATATATATATATATATATATATATATATATATATATATATATATATATATATATATATATATACGAAAGAAATTTGTTAGAGTAAAAACATGTAACTGGCTGGTATTTTTATGCCAGAAAGCGTGTTTATGGAGGACAGTTGCGAGCACAAAAGCTAATGGAAATTTCATGCATGGATGCTCAAAAATGTATCCAGCCGTAAGGAATGGGCTTATTGCATTCTAGAAGAGATGAAAATCGCAAGTGCGGTAACGGTATGTTAGGTTTCTCTGGAAAATCCGTGAGAAGGTACCGAAAATGGGGAAGTCATAAGACTTGCCCGGACCGATGAAACCAGAATATTTGAAATATTGGGGAAATAGTGTATGTTTGGTAGGGATTGTAATTCTGGTAAAATAACTAAAGTTTTAGAAGTGGGGATGCATTTGGCAAGATGTCCGATTTTGAAAAATAGCGGAGAACACACTCTGAAAGACGGATTCGACTGGACAGGCACGGGAGTTTATAGCGGGACCTAGAACATTTTAATACACCGGGAAAGAAGTAAGATAACGAAGCACGCGACGCGGTATCGTTTATAAAATATGTGGCTCTGTTCTACATCGGACTGCAGGGTTAAGGAATCATTCGAGATGAATAAATGATTAATGTGCCACATCGCGAAAAACAGAGTTTGATTATTTCTGTTTGTCAATGTCTAGACCACCCTTAACGACATTTTAGGTTTCTGGAAATGGACCACGCTCTGAGATACTACAAGACGGAGAAATCGGGATTTGTCAGGTAGGAGTTGAAAACAATAAACGAGTCCCCGAATCCGACAGGACAGGCATAAGTCTCAATCCCGTCAATGTTTTCATTGAGGAAATGGAATTGCCTTGTTTATAATGCCATGGCTCTGGATCAGAGAGAGAGGCCACGATTAGTGATCAGGTATGAAAGTGTGGCATACGAAATACTGGAATGAATGGTGGGGTAAACCTAAAACCCAGAGAAAATCTACCCAAATCTCACATGTGGCCCCTGAATTGAACCCGGCCACTCCTGTGAGTGGCGAGTGCCCCTATTTGGAATATGCTGAACTTAAATACAACGTTTTTGTTTTTGAATTATGCTGTTAATAGACACACACACACACACACACACACACACACACGGCCGCGCCGTGGCCGAGTGGTTAGACCACTCGCCTCTCACCTAGACGGCCTGGGTTCGATCCCAAGCGACCGCATGTGAGATTTGTTGTGGACAAAGCGGGACTGGGGCGGGTTTTCTCCGGGTACTCCTGTTTCCCCCGCCATCTAATTCCACCGGTGCTCCATCATCATTCATGTATCATCAGTGTCACCGCCTGCGGTGCCATAAGTAGTTAAAGCGGGCGTTAAACACTACCAAAAAAAACACACACACATCAACTTTTCCTAGAACTGTATATTTTTACATTCTCTAGCACATATTTACAGTTTACATAAAGGTATAGGAGGTACTGTATTCCACTCAAAAATCAATTACGAGACTTCAACGAAATACATGTTTTGGGGATTCCCATTTTTAGAAAAAGAGCAGTGTGTGTTTGTGTGTGTCTCTCTGTCTGCGGTCAACACATTTAAAAAACAATAAGTCCATTAAATATCAAACTTGGTATTTAAGTTTAGTGTCCCCCAAGGATGCAACACGAAGGTTTTCAGGAAAATACCCCCCACCTTTACATGGAAGATTTTTAGAGATTTTCGATTTTACAGAAAAATGACTGTAACGATTTTCATTAAAATTCCGTATATTAGAGATGTTTACATAGTAAATAAAATGTATATCTTGAATTTTTTGAGAATAGCTCCTGAAGTCCTCTTCATTCTAAATGACTTTTACGTAACTCATAATCCTAAGAGGTAGAGTAAATCTTAATACACAAAAAGTATAAATCTCGTTAAAATACACAATTTATGTCATATACATGTTTGTAAACCTAACCATTAGGAGATATCTCCTGTTGTTGGTTTCAGTTTTAAAATACGTTTATTTTTCTCATCCGTTTGGTATACTCCTGGCTTTGGAAAGAGAACTGAATTTTAAACACAATCACCTAACGACCGCATTAAAAGACTGGGCTGTTGCTTTAGCCTAGAGTATTTCCTTATTCCCTTTCTACTTATAAGGAACTAAGTAATAAGACCCTTTCTGCTAATGTTTATTTGATTAGCATTATGTTGATAAAAGAATAATCTTTTGTAAGAATATTAAATAATTGTTTTCACATACGCCGTGATACGACACACAAGCCGTCGGAACTATGACATTGAATTTTTCAGTCTGACTCTACCTATGCATTTTATAAGAGTGGTTTGTTTTCAGAACAGAACAGATAGAGATAGTCACGTTACAGACTTTTATTCAGGGAATAAAACATGTGTATTTCCGGTGATATCTGCAAGTTTTGCATGGAATGCAATACTTCTACTACCTACTAGGTAAGTAGTAGAGAAAGTAAATGTAATGTAGTGACCTTAGAATGTGTGAATTCCTCTACTCGCCACAGATATCAAACAGCGCGGGCATCGCCTTACATGCGATGGCGCGTGTCAGAGTAGAGGTTAAGGGTGAAGGGAAGCTCTACTTCCAGCATTTTCTCACCTTCAAGCTTTACATTAGCCTTGCCCTATATATCGCAACAAAGCCATCCTTTCTGCAATCAAAGTTGTTGTTTTTTCCCCCCTGCAGATCCCCACGAGCCTCCTCCTCATGGATAGATCCGGTTGAATATTTTAGGACAATCTTCTTGCAACTAGTAATTGTAATAGGATACGAGGTTCGGACTATTATTCAGACAACCAGTTCCCTCGAAACCCGTCAGCCCTGTTTCGTTGACACTAAATACACAGAATGCAACTCCCGGTTTTTGACAGGTTTATGAGTGAGAGCGAGCTAAATTATTGCACCTATGCAAAATGAAAGTGCTAATAAATGAAGGGTTATTCTTATGTACGCTAGCTGCAAATTTCAAGGCTGAAAAGGAACTGTCATCTAAATATATGTTGCTGTTCAGTCATTTTCACTGCAGTCCTACAAATCATTGTCAATGTTCAACGCAAATTTAATTATTTTGTAGCACAAGACATTGTAGCATGCTCTAATAGGGACGTGAAGGAATATATATATATATATATATATATATATATATATATATATATATATATATATATATATGCAAGAATCATCCTGGCGCGATAACATTTATATGCCACTCCATTGTTATCACCTTTGGTTTCAAGTCCAATCACATGGTTATTGACCTTTGTATTTGCACATGTATGGTGAATAGACTCGGTTGATTAGCTTACATGTTATTATGCCGTTATACATGATTAATTTTTCATGGTCATCAGATTATCTGTTCACATTCAAACCCCCATACTTCCATTTATCTTAATGCGATGTCCTGTTTCTATGTTGGTATAGTTGTCTTAATCGCTATTCTTTTATCTACGACATAAATAATTGATGAAATTAGTGATGGACACTATCGAATGTTTTCGACAATGTAATGTACCACGATAGTGAGAAATGACTCTCTAATGACTCGCGTTTTCATTGGATTTAAAAACTTTATTTTCGTAAAATATATGAACTAGTAGCACAGATAGGTTACTAAAGTATCCAGTTTTCATTTGCATAAGGCTCTAATAGTTGTTCTAGCCCTCGAGTGGTATAAAAAGTGCACATTATTTTGCAGTGTCTAAACACATAATTGTTTCAGTTATTCTCTATTAATTAAACTGATAATTATTTCAACGAATATAGGATTGTGAAAGCTGAGACGGTTTGTCGCCCGGCCGAATGAGCCCATTGCCTATATTTTAATTAATTAAATTGTTTAAGTTAATTGCTAAGTATAATATAATGTATTTGCTGTTATAATGTATATAGAAAGTTCAGAGAGAATGTTCCTGGAAAGCATTTTCTAACTTTAACCAGAGAATTCTCAAGCGGCGATTCCAGTTGTTTACGACAGTTGCTTTGTGTGTTACGGGAGGGGAGGTATGCTATTGTGTAGTAACTTCTCGGAAAGAGAAAGTGGATGTGATATGTAAAAAGGGGCATCACGAGAAAATTGAGGTCAAGAATCACGTGAAAGACGTATTGACCAATTGGAATTAATTACGTCACGTTAAAAGCGCACCCCAAGCTATTTTGGGCGCCAAAATGCGCCAATGAGATTGCAAGTTGAGAGATTTGCGCGTGGTAGAATTTACTATAATGTAGAGTATTCACCCTAAATTTGAGGCACTGTGAAATGTCATGTCACGCGGAACCTGCGATACTTGTAATAAGATATCCGCGCTAAAAAGTTAAATGTCTACCAAGTCTAAATGTTATAATTGTGATTGAACCACTGTCGTGAGTAAATACCGCTCGGAACTCATGTAGAAAGTTAGAGTGTCTACAATAATTCTGCACGTAACAGTAGCAATTATCGCCGCGTAAGTTCAATTTTCATTTGTGTGCATTAGGCTCTATTGCGAGAGAAATTACCGAAATAGAATCTCGCCAAGAACTATCTCGAGAACGCTTGTAAAGGGAAATAAACCTTTAATTAAATGAAAGTGCCGGCGTTTATTTCGAGCCAAATTTCCGTTCCCCGCCGTTCAACACCTTGAGCTAAACAAATAGGTCTCAATTGCTTGCCGCTAGAGTCCGCAAATAGCCGAGAAGCGTCGAGAATCGACTTCACCAGCTGCGACGCCGGAGAGCGGAAGGGGGAGAGAGGACCAGTCGTCGCTGCGCAGCCCTGCACTAAATGTATGTCTCCAGTTCCCGCCTCAAAGCATACCGATTCTCAATCAGACTAGCACATATAACTATGAAACGGAACTCTATATATTTTAAACATAGATACCTAGAAAAACGTATTTCACGCTTTAAAATGTATTTCACTTAGTTCATAATTGTGTGCGGTTATAGTTCAGAAATTTGAGGTTATGTTATAGAGGTTATATCTGTTTATTATTTCGTATTCATAGTTGAATTAAGGTTAAGATGAATGAGCCAAAGGTTATTTCCTCACATTATTGGGAAGTGAATATTAGCAGCTAATTCTTATTCTGTGATCGGTCCTAAGTTTGACTAAATGAGATTTTAGGTTGAAATGAATGTAAGGTATAACTACTCGTAACATTCTTAGCTCCGTGTGGGCATGTGGTTCTCGATTTTAATACTCTAACACGTGGGGAGCTACGATAGATTTAAGGCTAGTAACTAGCTGGAAGCATAAAGCAGCTGTATTACTTCAAATTTAACTTCTACTATGCAGAAAAGAAGCGTTAAGGTTTAGAATTTACGTTTCGGTTTTCATTTACAAGCACAACAAGGCATCTTCCAGTTCCACCCCTGGGTGACTGATGAATCGGCCACAAATATATTGTTTAATGCATGCCTAGTAGACCAACTTCGAATGTATATTTTTTACTTGTTAGTAGTGTAATGTTTATGACTTTGTCAAGACTTGTTAAATAAAGAACATAAAACAATATCTGGAACGGGGTTGGCATCATAACTGCATTTGTTCATCGATGAAAGCGACTTGAAAAATCATTGCAGACTATCCACTGTTACTATAGTATAGTGACATATTAACGCGGATGAAATACCTAATAACAATCGAATAACCGATAATTAGTGAACTATCGATAGTGCACATTATTAGATGAAATGGCGACGGTTTCGATGTGGATAACATTTAAATCCAAGAATCGAAAGAGACTCTAGGCGCTGTCGATACGGTAACATTAAGATTACTACTAAGAAATCCAGAAAGCGGTGGTGAAAATAAGCGATGCTAGCGTATTAGTAATCTCTACCTCTAATGATCGGACTCCATGGGCCATTTCTCTTGAATGAAAGAATAAGTGTGTTTATTGACACAACTATACTTCAACAATCGCACTGGTCCACAGACCGTACGTGCTTTTTTAATACAAACTATAAAGCAATATTAAAACAACAACAAAGAATTAAAAGAGCAAACACGAAAATAAAAATACAAAAATATTCAAATACAGCAATTTAAATTTATAGCACAGAGTACACCTTATTCAGAAGAATAAATATACCCTCTTATAATAGATAAATACAATTAAAGGAAATATATAAACATAATATATACACAATATATAAAACCATAACACAACAATGAGTTAAGTATGACATAAAATATATGTAAAACATTGTAGTAATTTTTGTTTAATTGTTCTTATCCCCCACCCCTTCTCTATTGGCAGCCTTTTCAGATCTCAGCTGTCATGCCTTAAGTATAAATTTACCTAGCCCGTCCACGTTTTCCGTGCCTGCCAGTAGCGTCCAACATGCTTCTAGCTCTACATTCGCGGTGGTAAAGAATCGCGATAAATATTTTTCCCGTCATTGCTCCGTACCCCTACATTTTGCCAAGATATGGGTCCACGACTCTTCCTCCTTGCAAATGGGATAGATTCTCGTCAGCAATTTTTGTGCTCATACATGCTCTTAGTCTAATCCACGCGAGCCCCTCTCTAATGAGTTTGGTATCTGTTTTGATGTATTGCTCCATACCCCACTCCGATTTCAGCCTCAAAAATAGGGTACACCATGCATGTTAAAAGTGATTTATTTTGTTCGTAGGATTGCTAAAAATAAAAATCAACGTCAAACACTTGCCACAAAAATAACTGATAGGTAATCCTAGCCTAAAGATGTGTTGTTATAGCGTACAATATCGTGCATAAATTCGTATTTTCCAGCAGGGCTGCTATAATGGTTGCTTAGCAACATTGACGTAAACAATATGCGAAACATATAGGTATAATAGGCAATTTTAACTTCCTCTTAGCCCGCAAAATTCTAAACCCTTCTATAATTTCGCCCTTGGAAATCCCTTCAGAGTTGGCAATGGAAACAATTACGTACACTCTTATAGCGTGGTCTTTTTCAGGTGAAGCAAAAAATATCCTCCCTTTGCTCATTGGCACTTAAATGTTGCGAAACTTATAATGTAAGACAACAACACTTTCTTACTATTTGATGCTTTAGTCAACATTAACATGCAATAATGGTTAATCAATTAGGTTTGATAGTTCTGGACTAAAAATCGTCTTGAGTGTGCAAATATGACAACAACAAAAATGATTAATTACACTGTACAACATGAAAAGTGTCATTTAGAAAATATGTGTTTCTTGTACAAGTATGGCTGAAAATAATGAATCTGTAACTAGTTTTTGTCTACCACGCACCATTTACCCCAAAATCCATATTTAGTTTTTTACGTATTTTCGCGATAAATTTGCGTCTTTGTTAATTTAAATCAATTTTTAATAACCTGCTTATTCTATGCAATATTTACACTGCAGGTACCATATTAAACAATGGATATCTATATCAAACATTCACTGCCAGCTTGATCTTTCGACTATGTCAGCATTTTAACTGTAAAATTGTGTTTATTTTCAGATGTTTCCTCTCTGAAGTGTTGCTGGCAGGAATGTTTTAAAGTTGATCAGTTTTAAGTGTATTAAGGACAAAATTATATAGCATTCAGTGCATTATAATGCCTCGTCACTTTAAAACTAAGCCGGACGTATGTAGTTATGTGTGTGGCGAATTTACATTGAAAACACAGCAATGCAGTTTGTCGCCATTGGTAAAAAAGGCTTATGAACTGTAATTTGGATGTAGAGTTGGGGACCAGGATAAGTGCTGGGCTCCACTTATCTGCTGCAATTCATGTTCCAGCAATCTGAGAAACTGGTTACAAGGAAACCGTAGTACAATGAAATTTGGAGTACCTATGGTTTGGTGCGAGCCGAGAGATCACGTAACGGATTCTTACTTTTGTTTGACAGATATCAAGGGATTCTCTTCAAAGTCTCAACATTGTATTCAGTATCCAAACTTAACCTTTGCTATTCGACCAGTTCCTCATCCTGACAATCTTCCTATACCTACAGCTCCAGGTTCATATACCGTTGATTCAGAGGAAGACATCACAGATGACACAAACCATCCAGATCCTGACTTTCAATCCTCTACATCTATGACTTGTGCACATCATTAAATCATACAGAGAGAGCTTATCGATCTTGAACGGGACTTGAAACTTTCTCAAACAGACTCAGAACTACTGGGTTCCAGGCTTCATTTAGAAGACGACAAAGCCATTTTGCAGACTACTTTCCAGAGAAAGAAGAGATTGTATATTGCTGTGATGTGAATGGCCTATTTCAGGCATTAGGACATAAACATAATCAGGCACTTGTTTATTCACTCATCAAAACGTAGTCTTAAAGCTGTGCTCCTCCATATAGGCAATGTTTGTCCATCTGTTCCTGTAGCATATTCTACAAATACAAAGGAGACATATGTTATGCGCACTATACTGAATTTAATTGAATACATTACATCCAAATGGCATATTAACAGGATACACTAAATTCTGCTGCTTCCAATGAGAATGGGATAGCCGTGACCCATAAACAGTGATCTCCAAGACAAAGCTTCATTCCTGGCACCAAAAAATATAGCACATGAACCACTTGTGTCTTTCTTCCACTGCACATTAAACTCGATTTAATGAAAATTTTTGTAAAAGATCTGGACAGAAAAGGAGTGACTTTATTGCACCTCAGGAACAAATTCAACAAATTAAGCGAGGCAAAGATAAAAGAAGGGGTTTTCATTGGTCCCCATTCATGACGAAGAGTTTGAAAATAAACTGTCAGAGGGAGAAAAAGCAGCCTGGTTGGCATTTAAATCGGTGTGCTCAAGTTTCATTGGAAATGAGAAAGCTGAAATCTATGAAGATCTTGGCAGTGACATGGCAGAATGCTTTCATGCTATAGGTTGCAATATGTCATTAAAACTACACTTTTTGCATCTGGACTTCTTTCCTCAAAACCTTGGCGCAATAAGCGACGAGCATGGGGAAAGGTTCCACCAGGGCACTTCTATGTTTCAAAAACGTTTCAGTGGACGATGGAATGGAAGTATGCTAGCTGAGTATTATTGGTATATTGTCAAGGACACGGCAACAGATGCCCACAAGAGGAAACGGTAAAAAAACTCATTTTAGTGAATGTGTCTTCTGTACTCAAGCCTCGTGTTTCATTTCCTTGTGATCAATTTGTACAAATGTCAAAAGTGGGTCTCCTACAAAAATGGTACGTGCTGGACCATTTTGGTTTTCACATATGAGTCAAACACCTTTTGTTTATACTGAATTACGCAGTTTCGTCTAAAGGACGGAAACAAAGTTCAAATTTGTTGTGCAGTGTTATTAATACAGGAAATCAGTTGAAATCCAACACGTAAACAACATAAGAAATGGTTATTGACTAGAAATAGGTTTACAGCGAGAATACGTATCGAAATAACTACAATATTTGTGCCTCTTGGTCCTCTTTGGTGGGGGGGAGGCGGTAGTGTTTAAACTCCGCTTCTACTACTCGTGGTAACACAGCCGATGACACTGGTGATACATGAAAGGAAGATGGAGCACCGGTGGAACGCGATGACGCGGGAAACCCGGGAACCCGGAGAAAACCCGCCCCTGTGCTGCTTTGTCCACCACAAATCTCACATGCGGTCGCTTGGGATCGAACCCAGGCTATCTAGATGAGATGCGAGTGGTCTAACCACTCGGCCACAGTGCGGCTTGGCCCTCTGCTCCACTGCTGTTCAGTATCCCCGAGTTGTATGCCCAATGTTTCCTAGATCGTTTTAGAAAATTTTGTTCTGAACTTCTGCAGATGTAGTAGTAAATTTCTTTGAAAAGCTTTAAGTTTTTGTGGGGTTATGGAATAAGAGTCTAATGTGCATGGTTGTAAGGTCAGTGCTGCAGGCAGAAGGAGTTTGTTGTTATGTATCTTATTCTACGGACTATTGTAAGCTTATCGCGTACTCACTATGGATTCTTCTTCTGTTATATAATCATCCTTACATTTTCTGAAGCACAAGCATGGTTTTAGAGCTTTCAGCAGGCAAAGAGATACCAAGTACAATAGTTATTTTCACTTTAAATATTTGGATAATGGCTCTTTTTGTTCAAAATATTGTGAATAGTAGTAGTTTTTGCTGAGAATATTGTGGATAAAGATTCCTTTGCTGAACATATTATGTGTGTACGTTACGGAGGGGTACTCCACACTGTAGCCGTGGGCTTATTGAACGTCAGACCCCTGAAGGAAGGATGAGATGAATGTAACTTCAGAGGTCGGCCGACATCGGACAGGGACGGAGCCGTCGTGGAGGGTCCCTAACAGATCACAAGCGGTTCTTCATCTTTACGCGGGGAGCGCCAGGAGCCCGTGGCTCAGTCCCGGATACACTACCTAAGTCCGCAGACAACCATTAACGCCATCCCGCCGTCGAGAGCTGTATATCAAGCGCGCAGTTACCTCGACGAAATGGTGCCTATGCAGCAGTCCTTTACAACCTCGAAAGAGACCGGTTAGGTTGAAATGAAGGAACAGGAAGTTCGGGGAATGAAGAATCCTCGCCAGCATTCGCCTGGTGACCCGGAAATCCCCCGAGAAACTATGAGTCAGAGAGGTCGGACGCGGAGCACCGATCCCAAGACTTCCCGAATGCCCCAGTCCCACTCGAAGCGCCAGAGCCCCCATAGAAAATACTATATATTTACATAGTTCTTTTCGCTGAAAATACTGCCAGTAATGGATATTTTTGCTCAAAATACTGTAAACAATGGTTCCCTTGCTCAATACTATGAGGAGTAGTTCTCTTTGCTACAAATACTGTGGGTAAAGGTATTTTATTTCTCTATATACTATGGACAGTGGTTGCTTTAGTGAAAATATTGTGGACAGGGTCGTTTTTGCTAGTCGCCATATTTCACAGCATTGTATCACACAGACTATGGTTATTTCTGCTATAGTAGCCGGCTCTATGCGAAGAAAATGAAATTTATGTAGTAGAAAATACTTAAAATCATTAATAAGACAACCAATGTTTTAAGAGATTCTTTAAATCGAAATTTTGGTTAAATTTTATCTATTATTTTGGGAGGATAGGCTTTTGTTCTTTTTTTACTCAATTCACCCTCCCTCCATCAAGCTTCACCAAAGGATGGACCAAAAAAAAATCGCAATATTGAATTTTTGAAACTATAATTGCTTTTGCCAAACGTATTCAATTAAGTTGACCCTCTAAAACGATTCTTGCTGCCAAACATGAATGTTTTGACATTATCTGTAAAGATGAGGCGTATTTCGCAATAAGTAAGATTTACTAGAGAACTAAGTTTGGTTCAGACCAGCGATGGCAAAGGAGTTTTTACTTTCTTCTTCTTCTTCTTCTTCTTCTTCTTCTTCTTCTTCATCTTCTTCCGGATAGTATGGTTAATTATCGAACGTGTTA
The DNA here is from genome assembly GCA_030762935.1 of Hymenopus coronatus. Lineage (NCBI taxonomy): Eukaryota > Metazoa > Arthropoda > Insecta > Mantodea > Hymenopodidae > Hymenopus > Hymenopus coronatus. The sequence goes on along the minus strand of CM060900.1, from coordinate 251,019,171 downwards.
CTTTGCTTACAAAAACTCTCAACGAAACCTTATCAGTTTTCCGACTGCAAATTAATTTTTTGAAACATAACATTTTATTCGCCAATAAATGACATGATATGTAAATACACTTACCTTCTCTTTCTATCATCTTATATAGCAGATATCGCAGAAATTCCGTTTGATAAGCATTCTGGTCTAAGGTATGACATATCTCCCTAATTTGTTTCAATAATTAAAAACATATACTATGTACATTTTGTTGCTAGGTTTTATAAAACATGTGATTATAACCATTTGTTTTCTTTACGTCGACTTTTAATGAATGGAAATTAAATACTCTTCTTTCTTCTTTTGCAGCGAATTGTTATGATTTATCTCAAAATCTGGCATTAAAGGCCAGGAATACCAGTACATTTAAGTATAGGTATTCAACATACGTATTTGTTCTGTTCCTCCTTTTTTTTTCTCTGTTTATTTTTCATTTCCGAAATGGTGTTTTCTACTTTTCTTGATATATCAACCGCTATTCTTGATGTTTCTCTTACGGTAAAGAGAATTCTTATGAATGGGCTTTAAATATTCTTCTTTCTTCTTTTGCAACGAATTTTTATGATCTATCTCAAAATATGGTATTAAAGGCCAGGAATACCAGTATATTTGAGTATAGGTATTCAACAGACGTATTTGTTATGTTCGTTCCTCTTTTTTTGTGTTTATTTTTCATTTCCGAAACGGTGTTTCTTAATGTTTTTCTTTCGGTAAAGAGAACACGTTTGCTTAAAGGTATATAGTGCTTTAACAGTCTTTTTGCTTCACACTGTGGCCAACGGGACTGCTCCCCTGCCGGCTATGGCAGCTCGGAAACCCGCCGAAATATAATATCCCCGCAAACGTCTCACGTTCTCATAGCTACAATTGCAATGATACTAAGCACATATCCTATCATAATAAATGTTGGAAATTCTACTCTAATGTTGCTCTTATCTGTCCATTTATTTCTGGTATCTTGTCAAAAAATGTTCATTCACACTCAAAAGCTCAATATCCGAAATTGAGTGATTTCTCCCTCCTGAGAATTCTTTTAGTTCTTACAATGTAGGCAAGTTTATTCATATACCTTAGTGTTATGAGTCATCAAAGTCGAGTAACTTTCTGTGCTTTACTTTGGAAGTGATAGAGTAATTGAGACACGTTTAATAGTCTTCTTGAAGCAGCATGGTTCATTTATATGACTGTGTTTTGATATTGGTATAGAGAAACACGATTTTACAATTAATGTTGCATGATGTTGTCTTGCATGAAATGAAAACTGCTGTGCAGAAAATGCATACAGAATAATAGGTCCTGTATAAATCAAGCGAGGTACAAAACTGGCCGGCCCGCCTGGGTAGTGTGATGGTAGCGTGTCTGCTTCACATTCAACAGGTCGTGAGTTCGAATCTCGCTTAGGTTGAGTTACCCGGATAAGACTTTTTTCGGGGTTTTCCCTTATCCTGAGAAGACGAATGTCGAGTAACTTTAAGCTCCATGGACCCGAGATCATTTGAGCATCATTTCACCAATTTCATTCATCGTCCGATATGACCAACCAGGTTAAAGGACGTTAAACCACAAAAAAAAAAAAAAAAAAATAAATAAAATAAAAAAAAATGGCCTACACCATTTTTGAATTACTGGTCGATGTTGAATATTGTGAGTATGGATTTTTCCAAAAATACTTTGTTACCGCGCAAACAACTGCTGAATCATTCAATTCAGGAACTTTTTAAGATTACTGTGAGTAGTAAAAGTTATGGACCTTGCGATTTTTTGATTTAAAAATATGAAAGTTTGATATATGGCGAATATGAAAAATAAGGTATATGCAGTATCCCCATGCTTTGGAAGAATTAAAAGTAAATTTCAGACAAGAAATTAACTCAACTTAACATACTGAACTCTCCAGTGTGAATGAAAATTTCCGAAGAAATACACAGATACTGAAGGACAACACTTCTAGCATGCCTAATGATAAGTCATGTGGTTATTATCATTGTAATTTTATTGTAATTATGAGAACGTGAGAATACGTATTATAATCGTTTCTTAGGGAGTGCGAGCTGCAGCGACCGGCGAACAAAGAGCGTTGCAGTGGCCAAAATGTGAGAAAAAATTGTACACCATAAGCAGCCAAAGTATTAAGACAAGCAGTACTGTACTTTTCCCCCAAAAGAGTCTTCTAGCACAATACATGTACAAAGCAATCTGATGTGTTCTATTCACATGACTTTCTCTACCTGATCTGCAAACAAACTATTCTTACATAAGGTTATTCTTTTAATTACATCATGTTAATCTAAATAAACATTATCAGAAATTGTCTTATTAGACGGTTTTTTCTAAGCAGAAAGGAAATAAGGAAATACACTACGCTAAAGCGACAGTAAAATCTTTAAAAGTTCATAGCAGTACGAAACAATTGAAGTTCGGTTCGCTTTGCATTGCCAGAAGTAAAATAAGAGAGACGAAACGGATTGTGACGTCCGTTTGAAAATAGTTAAAATAATTGAAACCAATAATAAGGAAACGGTCAACTCTTTGTGTTTTGACGAGATCTACATATTTTGTGCAGTAAGTTTTCTCTATTTCTTATAGTTTACCAGTTATGCAAAATTCATTCAGAATGAAGAGGTCTTCAGAGGCTATTCCCAGAAAGTTTAAGATACGTATTTTATTTGTGATGTAAATATCTTTAATATACGGTATTTTAATCAAAATCATTAAGAGCCATTTTTGAGAAACGAAAAACACTTTCAAAATATTCCCCATGTATATGGTATTTTCGGGTAGGGAGAATTTCTTGAAAATCTTCGTATCGCATCCTCGGAGGATACCAAAACTTAAATACCAAAAAACTATGTATTTAATGGTCTTTTCGTTTCTGAGCTATGACAAACGCACACACACGAACCTTTTTTTCTAAAAATGACTGTTTTCGATTCAGGAATACTCTAAACATATATTTCCGGTGAAATATTGGTGTCGAAGTTTTGGGCGGAATACAATACATTCTCAACTTTACTACATGCACAGTACGAATAGGGAAAGTATAATAAAGGCAGTTTTCTGCAAAATCAGGTACATAGAAGTACGGTGTATGTTCAAAAGGAATATACTAGGCAGAAGCGTTAGTCAAATCTTTAGCAGGCTTAAATTTTGCAAGTAAAGGGTAGTTTGCGATGGTACGATATTCTAGAAAATTTTCGTGTCACAACTTTGTAATCTCCTGAAGCTGAATAACAATGTTGGTACTCATCCGAATTTCGTACTTGAGTTATGCTGTTCACACACACACACACACACACACACACACACACACACACACACACACACACACGTGCACACAATCACACCAACGCATGTATTATTTTCTAAGATTTTTTTTTATTGTGAGACACCGGAATGTGTATTTCTAGTGGACTCGTATATGTAGATATCGTCAAATTTTTGGATGAAATGTAATACTTCCTCTACCTACAAGATAACCGAGTGAGGCGGCACCACGGTAAAGTATGTACTTGCATTCGGGAGTTTCCGGGTTCGTTCCCCAGTGACCACCCACTCTCACCCATGGTTTTCTCGTAGTTTCTCCTGGACAAGCAAATTTTGGCTAGGTTCATATTCTACCGCGACTTTCCTCTCCATCATTTCCTGCATCCATTACTACTTTGATGTTTGTTTCAGGGTTGTAGGACTAGACGACGGTGTTCGGAAGTTGCGGCTGGACGGTGGATGGATGTATGCGTTGTAGAGGTTTCTTCTCTGGCGTCGTTGCGGAACCAGTTGTCAGGTTACGAGTCTACGAGAACGGGCACCGCTTAGGGGCACCACCGGTGGCTCGGGCCACTGTAGGTGGGCCCTTTGCAGCTTATAAGTATACAAATGTAAGTGGAGACGAATTTCTAATGTCTCCAGCAGATATCCGGTAAAATAGCATTAAAACGAAAAAAATCTGATGTGTTCCATTCACATGACTTTCTGTAGCTGTTACACAAACAACTATGTTTACAAAAGATTATTCTTTTATCTACGACATGCTAATTAAAGTAAACATTAGCAGAAATTGTCTTTCCTTGCTTCCTTAGAAGTAGAAGGGACATGAGGGAATACACCAGACTAAATTGATAGTCAAATATTTTAAAACTGGTCATATGTGGAACAATTGAAGTTCGGTTCTTTTGCATGGTCTGCAGTAAAACAAGATAGATGAAACGAAACCATTTCCGGTTTTAGAAAAGCTTAAGTAGACTAAAACTAAACCAGTAACAAGGAATATTTCGAAAACAGTCAGCTCTGCGAGAAAACCGGGTACGGCATAAATTATGTGCTTTAACGAGATCTATATTTTTGCTTTCTTCTATCTCTTACGGTTTAACCGTTATGCTAAATTCTGAAAAAATCATTCAGAATAAAGAGGTCTTCAGAGGCAATTCCCAGAAAATTCAAAATATAAATTTTGTGATGTAAATACGATGATGTATCTTATAAGGTATATATTTAAATCAAAATCGTTGGAGCCATCTTTGAGAAATACAAACTTTTTAAAAATGTTCCATCTAAAGGATGGTTTGTGGTGGTGTAAATCTTCGTGTCGCATTTTTGGAAGATACTAAAGGTAAATGCTAAGTTTGGTATTTAACGGTAAATACGTTTTAGAGCTATGCTGTGCACATACACCACACACGGATCTTTTTTCTAAAAATTATTTTTGTACTCAGGGGACCTCAAAACATATATTTCCGGTGAAATCTCTAAAACGACTTTTGGATAGAATACAATTGGTACCTTTTATATCCACTAGATACATTGTTCATACGGGCTAGAGAAAGTAAAAGGGAAAGATAATCAAAGTAAGCTGCATAACGTAACATCAATACGAGTTTTGTTGTTCGGTTCGGAGACCAAGACTCTTACAGGTAGTGACAAAAATAAATTTTAAGCTACTGAAATGAAGCTGCTAATATCAGTTATGGGTTGCAAAAGGACAGATAGAATTAATAATGAGGATGTAAAAGGTGAACTAAGTCTTATATCGTTCGATGAAAAATTTTACATTTTAGAGAGAGGAGATTTAAACAGACACAAATAGCCCAGGTACTTAAAAAGCACGGACTCGTGAAAGGGAGGTTCAAGTTCAAATTCCACTATGATCGTCCTCCCTGAATAAGTTTTCTTTGTCTTCATAGCGGCAAATACTGAGAGGTACCCTAAACCTAGAGCTGGACTGTTTCGTTCGTAAATTTCCTTTCCAATTATTACATGTTATATATCCCCAATGTCCACATCTGTGGTGGTGTAAGTACTAGGAACTGGTGATAGACAACAGAAAAGCCACAAGAGGATTTATGTATGTGTATATATATATATATATCTTATGGTTCACTGTTATACAAAATTATACAAAATTTCTTCCACTTCATAGACTATTGCCAAAAAATGCAGCATATGCATTTCATTTAAGATATAAATATTTTAAACAGTACCTACAAAATATTATTCAAAATTATTAGCATATTTTGAAAAAAATAAACTGAAAATTTCTCATGTAGAGAATATTTTAGGTAGGGGGATTTTCTTGAAAATGTTGTTGTCGAATTCTTAGAGGACGCGCGCGCTACTTTTTCTAAGGACACTTTCTCCATCACATATGTAGAATGCAGATTGTAGATAGAGAACTTGTTGTATTCCACCAAAAAATTTGATACTGAAATTTCACCAGAAATAATGTTTCGAGACCACTGAATAAAAAAAAATTATAAAAGGGTGTGTCTGTGGAAGCATAGATAAAAAACAACAAGGCAGTTAAATGCCAAGTTCTTTAGCATTTTCCAAGGATATGAGACAATATTTTCATGAAAATTCCTCTACCCCAAACTACTCTTTACATGGAGAAAATTTTGTGATTTACTTTTATTAAAGTGGCTCTGTCAACTTTTATGCAAATGCCTTATATTAAATACATATTTACATGGCAAATAAAATGTATATCTTGAATTTTCTGGAAATACCCTCTGAAGACCTCTTCATTCTGGATGATTTTTGTACACTGGTAAACCGTAAGAGTTAAACCCTAACTTACTACACGCAAAAAATGTAGATCTCGTTAAAACATAGGATTTGTGGTATAGAATTTTTTTGTTAAGTTAACTTTTTCAATATATTCCTGGTTATTTGTTTCAGTTTTAAACTACTTAAAATGTTCTCAAATAGGAAAGTATATTTCGTTTCATCTATCTGTTTTACTCCTGGCCATAAAAAATGAACCGAGCTTCAATTGTTCATATAACTGCCAGCTTTTAAAAAATTGATTATATTACCAGGGAATACCTCTGTGTATTCCCTTATTTCCCTTCTGTTTACAAGGAATGAAGAAATAAGACGGTTTTGCTAATGTTTACTTCGAATAGTATGATGCGTATAAAATAATATTTTGTAAGAATGGTTTGTTTACAGAACAGGTAGAAAAATCATGTGAATGGAGCACATCAGGTTTTTATTCAACTAATCTCATGCATAACGCGATCGAGAGAAATGGCTCAAGCGATTTCGTCTGTGGTTCTCATTCGGAAGGATATAGGTTCGACTCCCGTGGCCAGCCTACCAGACTCATAGATTTTTCGGGGGGTTGGTCGCCAGGTGAATTTTGGGTGGGTTCATTACATTCCACAAGTTTTTCGGTTCACCATTTCTTGTTCCTATAATTTCCTAAGCATCTTTTTATGGTTTGATGAACCAGGCGACAGTGTTCGGCGGGTTGCTGCTGGATAGTAATTTGCGCACTGTATAAGGTTCTGGAGTCGTTGTCAAGAACACACGGTCAGGACTGGCCTTTCGGCTTTCAGGGCTCCTTCTGGGGCTCACCATGAGGCTCAGGGTTCTTGAGCAGGGCCTAGGGTGGCGTGGAAGCGTTCCAACTGTAACCGATAGGAAACCCATTGATGCTTGGGCGTCGTCGCCCTTCGGGTCTCCACCCTCATCCCTCCCTCTCTGGGATGACATAAATGGCAAAGGACCACAAGGGCCTACGTCCGTTTCTCTGCCCCAGAATCTTGAGGCCCCGTCCTTGACTAACCCTAATCCTAATCTATACATAACGCGTATTTCCGGTAAAATCAGAATATCGAGTTTTGGCATGGAATGTAATTCGTGCTCTACTTACCACAGGGAATTATTACAGAAAGTAAAACAGACATATGAATATAATCTAAAAAAAGGTAGGCCAGAATCGAAATTCTAACTGCAAATCCTCTTGAACCTGATTTTCAAGAAGCATGCTGTCCAAAAATGCAAAATGCTCTGTTCGTTACATGGTAGCATGCTGTAGTTTCAATGAGAAGCATTTAATTACATTAATACACCGTTCCATGTTGTAACTGCGGAAATCGATTTCCCTTGAATGAGATACCTAAAAGATATACAGTTGGATAAAACCGCTCAGAAATACTACAGTTCCACGTATTTATCAGCTTTATTGTGAATTGCATCGAGCAAGATGGCTCCGTGATAACGTGCGAAACTTACATTTGGGACATATAGGGTTCGATTCCCGGCGATCTCCTACTCTGACCATGGGTATAACGTGTTTTCCCCTGGTCGCCAAGGCGAATACCAGGGTGGTGTGTTCTACCACGATTCTTCTTTGCCTCACTTCCCTTTCGGGTTTTAGGCGTGTCTTCAGGACCTGTAGCGTCGGTGGGCAGATGTTGCATTTGCTTGCGTTATCAAAATATTTCTCCTCGTGGCTTGCAAGTTTGGGATTGCTCTCTAAACGTGCATGAGAGTTTGATTTAGAAATGTTAGAGCCTTCTACGCGTATCTGTGGGTGAATCTACACCTGAGACCTCATCCGTACCTCGCATGATCTGTAACCACAATCGATCCATCATCGCTGTGGTACCGCAGGGAGACAGGTGTCCTCTTCTGTTACAATATCGTACATTCTACTGTTACTTCCATAAAGCAGTAAGTGGAAAGCTGCAGTAAATGAACACTGCTCTGAAGTGTTTTCACCAACACTAAGCTACTGCGGTAAGAGTGAACTAGAAAAGGGAAGTTTTAAACAAACTTACCAAATAGTTTCATAAAGATTTTATCATTCTGTAGCATTTACGTTGAAATAAAAAGTGCAACCAAAGAGAGGTTTCAAACAAAGCACTTCAGGATCACTCAGTGGAAACAAGCTAAAGGAGAGCATAGGTTCACACTAAAGGACATATCTTAATACAAAGAAATCTTAATATCCTCTGCAAATATTTTCACAATGCGTTTGCTCGTCATATATCAGCATCTTGAAGCAAGATTGATCTTTATTATCAATCAACCTGGAATTACTGAATTCTGTGTTTTTATATAGTGTGTATAATGTGATACAAGTGTGGGAAATATATTTTTGTAGAAGGAAGAGCTTCGTCTCGTATATTCACTTCCGACTTTCTTCAAAGGATTTAACGCATGGTTACTACGCGTTATTTTAAAATGAAAATAAATATAACAGCCATCAATGAAATGATTGATCCCACAGACAATAAAATGCTATTTGTGATATTAGTTTCACTAAACCCTCAGGCATTAATAAATCTCCGTTTTCCTACATAGCGAATAATTTAATTATTTACCTTAAAAAAGTAATTTCAACGATTCACAAGCAAGCTCAAGGTTGCACTGGTATCTAGAATGCGAACTGGCGATCGTTTAGTCACGCCTGGTGGTTTTGAGACCAAGCTAGTCAAAAACTAAAGGCAAGAGGACTGTGACGAAAGAGATACATTTACGTACTGCACAAATTACGTTATACCTAAATAAATAAATTTAAGTAGAGTCGCTAAGATTTAATTGGTAAAATTTAACTATTAGATAAATATGTTTATATTGTATGGCTGCAACAGGTAATAGACATTTAAATAGCTGGAGGATCAAATGCATTTCATTAACATCAGTATAGATGTGAAATATACGGTATTTGTATATACTTATACTCAGTGGCTTCACATTTTGAATACTATATGTTGAAAATACATTTTACGTCAGGAATCAACTGACCAATAGTTCAGTAATGTATGTGCACGGTGTTTATAGCCGTGCAACAATTGAGCAAATATCTATGCGGACACAGGTCCTTTATAGTTGTGGTTGAAATAAAGGTACGTTCGAGATGGTTGTGAGTAGTGAATCACTGCTTTTAAAAGTATTACAGTTTACTCTTTTAGTTTACCCATTATCTATTCTTTAAATAATAATTGAAGAACCAAAAAAGGTAAAACAGAAAATATACATTTGAATTGCTTATTTGGTTTAGTGTTAGCTACAATATAATCATTTATACTTTCAGGTTTATACAGAAATATCTTACTTAAAACTGTGATCAAAAGATTTTGTTTTTTATATTTGCTTAACGGCATTCCATCACATAAATATATTCTTTGATTTTACTTTGTTCGAATATATTTTAATAGCAATTAAAGGGCAATCACAATGCTTGAATTATTAAATTGAAAAACAAAGGATTAAAATAATGGTCGCAGAATTTAATGGATGAGTCGAGCCTGAAATACACTTAAACATGCAAATTAATAATAATGTAAATTTTCCAAAAATAAGAATTAAATTGTAACATCCTTAAATTATCAGCAAATTCTAAATTCATATAATGTGTTGCAAAACTGCTGCTTTTGCACACGAGGTCCATATGTAGCGTTTAATAAAAGCTCTCAAAATTATACGGTGAATTTGCGATTACAATCCCGTATCTTTTAAACTCAATTTTAAAATATGCGTAAATTAGACAAATGGTCATAAGTCAGTATGTTTAGTAAATTTACTAAATTGTGTTATATAGTAACAATAATAGAATTGTAATTCTTCTGCACTAAACTTAAAACAGTACATAGTGCTACTGCATATGGCATTATTAACAGTGCTTCTACTATAATGATGGTAAGTAATATAATTGGGTAGGCACAAATAGGTACAATAGTGATGTGCATGCAAAGAACAAATCTACTTTAATTTGTATGTAGTAAAAAATATTGTAATAAAACACACTAAGTTTACATTATTACTGTGGTACTATGCCATGTGAAGCATTTAAACCCTTCACCGAAAACATAGTGGAAATAAGATGTGTTACTGATATGCTTACAAGAGCTCATAAATTTAGATTAAAAATCTGTCAGAAAACTTCTACTATGTAAGGGTAAACTTCACTGTTGTTTTTGTTTTTTTTCTAAATGAAACAGTTTTTATTCTATTCTTATACCATAAAAGTATACTTTTTTACAGTGCCATTGGCATTTATTGCAAAATTACCAGATTCCAAAGAATTGATAAAATGTAGTCACGTGATTTATTTAGCTATGGCTTATTTATGTTTTAGTCTTCAGGCACAACAACAATTGCAGTTCACAGATAACGATAGATTAATAGGTGGAATGTTAATAAGGAAATACAATTTAGGATCTTAGTCCTAAAGAGAATGAGTGACATTTTTTGTATCATTCCTGAAATTCAGACACATTTTATCCTGGTAAACGTTTTGAACGGAGTAAAAATGATTATTTAAGTTCCATAAAGTAGAATTCTTTAATTACTAGCATTATAAATATACTTTCCTCTTAATGTTTGAATTTCTGACTAGTTGCAGTTACCATCTCTTGCCTGTGCTTCAATTCAGTAACTAAAATAATGCACTTCAGAGCAATCTCTTTTACAGACATATACACAGTGGTGGGCTTAATTGATTCCTATGCAGCTTATCAAGATGTAAAACTAAAGTGATTTGGATACTAAAAACTGAACTTCTGGCAAACATTAAAATGTTGAATGACAAAAGATGCTGTTTTTAATTTTGGTCATTCACTTTAATAATTTAGTTCCCTAAGTAACTTCTTATATTTAGGTTATAGATACTTTTTTCTTAACTCTCATTATATACTCTAAAGGGATCTAAAATTGCTTGATGTTTTAAGCATTGTGTTTAATTTGGTGTTCATAGTATGATAAACTTGTATAAATTTAAATTAAAAACCTTGTTGAAATTTTCAGGAAGAACCTGTCTATAGTTTCTTTATTGTAAATAATCATATTTGAAAAACAATATGCAGAATATAGAAACGTATGCTAACTCAACTTTTCATAAGGGCGGGGGGGGGGCGGGAGAGAACGGTTTCACCTATGACTAAATTTTTATTTTTTCAAAATAGGTGCATAGGACAACGAAAATTATTTATTCTAACGTTTTGAACAATTCTAAAAATATTAAGCGATACCACTAATATTTGAAATTTGTTAGTTACCAATTTAGATACTGGGTGTCTGTCTTTAAAATGGATGTTTATAACGTTTCGGAGTTCTTAACTACATGCTTACAGTATCATACACTGTGATATTAATCACCAGTTAGTTCTTATTTGAAGAGGTGTCAGACGGCTTGAAATTCCTTTCCAGGTGCTTTCTTATCCAGCATTGAGCTCACCGCATCAAAGGCTCAGAAAACAATATTTTTATTATAGTCGTTATATTATAGTGCACAAGAATATCCTTTAGATATTCTGTTATTATTAGAGAATTTAATTTCAGCTGATACACTGCTCTCCCAGCACCGCCTAAAGAGAAAGTCTGGCAATACATGTATTGGACTTTTAGCGGGTCGCTCAATTTGGTATTGTACGTGAAAGATAAGTTTCTTTTTTTTTTTTAACCATACTTTGAAAGACGTATCACTTTTTTATTGCTACAACCAAAAATGCTCTGCGCAGAAGTTTAAATTCCCAATGTAGTACCGTTGTTAATGACGGATTCTTAAAAGAAGCTGGTTACGTACTAAGAAGGAACACCTCAGTAAATGTGGAACCATTATATTATATTATGTGCGCCTATTCTGCACTAATATGCAATAATTCATTAGTTTATTACTTGCGCATCTGGCTGTAGTAATATTGGTACCTCCGTATCATGCGGGACATTACAGTAATATAAATAATATGCTTAATGCTCTGGTATTATAGTAGTATAAGAATGCTTGTCCTGGCCCAAATTTTCAAAGTAATTAGAGCAATCAAATTTTTGATATCCAAATTAAATTCCATATTAATTAATTTGTATCTAAAAAGTAAATATCAAAAACTTTGAATAATAGTTACAGCAATTTATTTGGATATCTGACACAGCTATCAATCATTAATGTATATTAAGCTTCAAATCATCAATTATTGAGGTTAATGGGGCTTTGAAGGGTTATTCAATTGAAATTTAATGAAGATTCTAACTATGCAAATATATTTCACCTATGTATCTTTGCACAAAAAAACTTTATACATTACCCGATTTGAATATTTGTTATAATGAATCTAATGCACAATAAATAGTCATTTCAAGGCGTACTATCACAAGATGGCATCAACCTTTACCTGTTTGGACATGAAAATGTTTGAAATATTCAATACCAGCACTTAAAAATACAAATAATCTAATCTAAGAGTTTTATTTAGAGAACTTCCTCGCCGAAAATCAGAAAATGGGGAAATATAAGGGTAATATATCTTCAAATATACAACTCTTAAGTGCATTAATGCAACTTATTACTAATAAAGGAATTACATAATTCAGGGAAACAGGAATACATGAACCTTTTTATATATTTTTATTTCGTTGAGAAGGAGTGTGGGAGGATGAAAAATATAGACCTGCTTGAACACTAATCCCAATACCTTGAGTATAAAATGTCGACAAAATTCAAATGTATGACAAGAGCGTTACAAGAGAGTTACTCTATCTTGCATCAAAACACCCATATTACACTTGGGAAACTGGGAGGGTCATCCATAGTCTCCTTGAATATTGGCAGAATTGACAGTCTGTAATATTCACTATTGAGAGTCTGGTTTTGTGGGACAATGTGCAACTTTGTTTTCCGTTACCGTGATATGCCACCTGTGACCATGACTGGTGAAATACTGGAAGGATCATCAGTACGTATCCTATGATTTTGTGTATTTGTTTTGGGGTTGAGTTCAATCTGTAAACAGGATATATGCCCTTTTTACACGTCCTTCCGGGTGGCGTCAACAAAACCTTCCCGGATTAATGTTTCACAAAATTTCATTCGATCATTGATATTTATTTCACTGAGCCAAAGCTTGACTGGTTACTTATATACAGTTTTACCCCAATCAGTGGAGCTTACATAGCGCCCCATTGTTGTGACCCCAATTTTCTTCCCACTGTCTTGGAATTCAATCGAAAAATTCAGTTTCTTGACAACACTTCGTATGCCCGCAACTTTATCCTTAAAGATCACTCTGATGCTTATTTTTTTATTTGAAGTAACTTTAGATGGTCTATCACTTCGTTTTTCGTCCTGGACATTACCCTCCTCTTTTGTAGTCCACTTTCTCACAGTGTTTCTGTCAACCTTCAGATGTCGGGTAATTTCTTTTATTGACACCAATTGTGCACTAAGAACCTGAAGTTTTGTGCGCAAATATTCCCTTGATGTGGACGACATCTGTTGAAAACAAAAACAAAAGAACAAAAAACAAAAAGAAAAAAAAAAAGAAAATGAATTAAGACCGTATACCCGTTGATAAATTAAAGTAACAATAATAAAGACAAAAGAACTAAATGGACAAAAGTTACTCATCCGGGTGAGAAACTTATGGTTTATTTTAACCCATGCTGTTATGAGCAAATCGACAGCTCTGTAAACATTTCTTAATCGAATGCAGATCACAGATACTTGAAGGTAAATGCCAACTGAAATTTCATTATTTAACTCACCTTTAAGCTTCACAATAACCAGCTTCCCTCGGAGAGTAAGAAAAAAACATGCATCGAACGTAACGTCTAGCACATTTAAAGGTCACACTCACACTGCGTAAATAATGGAAGTAACAGTACTGGAATCAAGACAACACACATTGTTGACTTACGAGAGGTATATTGGATGCCAAAAGACGATTGAATTTAAAACTGAGAAGCAAAGCAAATAGCGCGCTGAAATGTTTGGGGGGGTGAGAAGCTTACGGTCCATCCTGTAAGGCTTCAGCCAATCCGACTGATCATATACTGACATGTACCATCAAACTGTTCAATGTCAGGTATTTGAGTTTCCTCCAGTTTCTGTTCATTATCAACATATGAATAGGGAAATATTCAGTATGCTCTCATGAGCTCTTCGTGTTCAGGATCTTTATACTCCGCATTTGTTATCCGGAATTCATCCTTTTCAAGCATGTTGGCTAGGCTAGATAGCATATCGTTTAGGAACCTGAAGCTATCTAGAAACCTGAACGATATATACTGCTCTGAATTGGTTGCGATATATGAAATCGGATTATCATTGTATGCCAGGTGCTCTGTTAAAAAGTGGCTATCATAATTGTTCAGACAATGTAAAAGATTGGTATGAAATTCAGCACCTATTTAAATTGCAGGCAGAATGAGCGGCTCCTAGGAAGGCCCCTGTTAAATGATCGTGGTCCCTAAATTTCAGATCATGTTGCTCAGACCCCTTACTACATATGTGACAGTGAAGAGCGCTATGAAAATGTGCCCAATCCTGAGCTGTCACACTCCTTTCCTCTGTCTTGCTGTAATGCGATATTACCATGTCGGCTATCACTTTAAGCTCGATAAAGAAATGTTTAGAGCATCAAGGCCACTATAGAGCATAAATTTAGATAGCGCACTGACATGACGACATTCTGGCTTAAACGATATTGACATGGCATTGTGATGCTGAATAGCTCGGGTCCAGCTGATTTACCTGAAGCATGCTGACAGGGAATTCGATATCTGTATAATTAAATTCGCTGAATAATAGATGTTTAGTGTATTTGCTTATCCTTTGTGCATTTCGCTTTATCCTACATCTTGCAGCCAACACACACCAGGCAAAGCAGTATTCAATATCATTATGCATGTTTTTAACAGCCTTTTTATTGCTAATTACAGCAGGAACTTCTATGTACTGTGACGAATTCTGAGGTGTATAATGGCTTGCACTGTTAACTAGGGACTTTACAGACAGTAAAAATTTTGAACTGGTTTATCCTTGGAAATTTGAAATGTTTTCAAGCATTTCATTCACCATCATGGGGAATAAAGAATCCAAATCGGATGATTATAGTCCCAATTTAGTCTCACTATTTAAATATATATTCTCAATTTGGTCAGAATCCGGGGCTTGGTTCATATACGTAACTTGCAATGAGAAAATTATCTTAAATCCCAATTGATTTTTGTCCAGTATTGAGCTCATCTCATTGATAACTAGGGGACTGCATCTCTCTAGGAATGCCTGGGGGTCTGTGATTTAAGATGTGTTTTCTATTTTAGTACTAAAATTCGCCCTTTGAATGCCATTTTGATTGTATTACATTGAAGATGGTTATGACTGACCTTAAGGATTTTATGTCATGGTGCGCCTTTGCCCTCATCGGAGGATGATGACCCGTCATGGATCCTTTTGTGTCCATTTATTGTAGATAGAGTATCTACCTGAAGTCCTCTTCCTGTGGCGATCCCTGAGGTGGCCGGCTTGCTGGTGTTCTTCCAAGCAATCCCAAAATGGTCGGGTCTGCAGGAAGGACCTGGAATGGAGATCCTAGACGCTCGGGCTGTGTCTGTGGAGGTAGCTGCGCTGTTACTACTACATTATCGTCACACATCAAAGCTGTAATTGCTGCGCTCCACATCTCGTCCCACGAAGACTCCTCCCAAAGGGCGCCCTTCGCCTCGATGTTTTTACGAGGAGGGAATCTAGTTGCAGTTATCTCTCCAATTGTCTCCTCAGCCTCTGGACTTGCCTGCATTCCTCTTCTGATACAAAGATCTAGTGGCTCCTGGGCTTCATCAGGGGTCCTGTATATTACCAGATCAAGAGGGAGTACAGGCTGGTTATGACCTCTCCTTGTCAAGTCAGGCGGACTATCATTTTCTGCAATATATACAAAAAAGAACTAAGTTTTTATCTGTATTCAGGGTGATGTATTATACATATATTACATGTTTTATTTTATGAAATAAAGATTGGATATATTGCCGGTTAAGGGAAGTAGCGAGACATGCAGCAGGATGCTGCAGCCACAGTCAGCATAAGCCTGTGCAGCTTGATTACCCCTTCTCGAACATCACATTGGTGTGTACTCTTGTTCCCTGATGGATTTATTGGTTATGAAAGTTTTTTTAAAAAAAAATATAATAAGCTTATTGTTCTCTCTCGAAAGCATGTTTATATAAATATATTTTTATAAGGCTTCAGATATTTAGCTTGTTTGTTTGCTAGTGTATGCTTATTTGTACACGTGCGTGTGCATGCGTATTCGAGTGTGTGCATGAAAGTATATGTGCATATATGAGTGTTTGCTTGAGAGGATGTGAGTGTATACATGTACGTGTGTGCATGTGTGTAAGCATGTGTATGTGTGCAAGTGTGTGTGATTGCTTGTTATGCATGTATGTGTATGCATGCGCGAATGTGAATGCGTGCATATGTGTGTATGCATGTGTGTGCATGCGTGAACACGAATGTGTACATAAGAGTGTGTGAATGTGTGTATGCATGTATTTGCGTGCATGCGTGTATACGTGTGCGTGCATACTGTGCATGTGTATGCATTTGTATGTGTGCAAGTGTGTGCCATGCTTGTTATGCATGTATGTATGTGAATTTGCGTATGTATGTATGTGTGTGCATGCGTGCATGCGAGTACGTGTGCGTGCATATGTGTGTATGCATGTGTGTCATATGTGTATGCGCGTGCGTGCATGCGTGTACACGAATATGCATGTGTAAGTGTGCAAGTAAGTGTGATTGCATGTTATGCATTATGTGTTTGAATGTGCGTATGCATGTATTTGTGTTCATGCATGTATACACGTGTGTGCATGTGTATACGATTGTGTGCATGAGTGTGTTTGAATGTGTGTATGCATTTATGTGCGTGTATGCGTGTATACGTGTGCGTGCATAGGTGTGCATGTGTTATACATGTGTATATGTGTGTATGCATGTGTGTGATTGCTTGTTATTCATGTATGTGTGTGAATGTACGTGCATGTATGTTTGAGCGCGCGTGTAAGAGTGTGCGTGCATATGTGTGTAGGTATGTGTGCGCATGCATGTATACACGTGCGTGCAAGCGTGTTTAAGTGTGATGCATGCGTGTATATGAGCGTGTTTATGGCAGTGTGTGAATGTGTGTATGCATGTGAATATGTGCAGTTGTGAGTGTGTGTGATTGCTTGTGTGTACGAGTGCCTGTTCGTATGAGCACGCGTGTTTGTACGCGTATGCATGCGTGTTTGTGTGTATGCATGTATTGTGTGCACGCGTGCAAGTGTGAATGTGTATAAGTGTGTATGCACGTGGCTATGTGCAATTGTGTATGCACGTGTGCGCGGGTGTATGTAAGTGTATGTGCGAGCGAGTTAGTCTCGTAGAGGCAAATTTTTTGTCTAGATTTACATTATGATATTCTTAATAAACCAAAAATATTGTGAAAATGTACTGCGTTTTATGCTATATAAAGACGTTGATAGTAAAAGTGCCCAAATGCATATAATAAAGATATTAAGGGTTCTTATATTAAGATGTGTGACTGTGTGTGTGTGTGTTTGCTCACTCGTATATTGCATTCGCGTGCATACACGAAAAATGGTTTTTGCAGTTTGCACCTGTGAGCGCTGATGTATGTGCGTACGTGGAATTAGTTTGTTCAACTCTCTCTCCCTCTCCATCTCTCTGTCTCTCTCTCTCTCTCTCTCTCTCTCTCTCTCTCTCTCGTTGGTGCGAGTGGAGATGCGGGACCAGACTGACCTGGAAGCCGCCTAAACGTCAGGGTTGCCCTTATTAGGGCGACTACTGGTCGTCAAGGTTAGCCGACAAGAACGCCACCGGCCCTGCCGACGCTGCTGTGCCTTCGGGCACACAGCTGAAGTCTGTTCCTCGCCGCCGCGGTGCCACTATTGTGGTACCAACACCACCACCGCCGGGTGCACTGGGCATGATCTCCGCCGTCGCCGCCGGTTCTGTGCCACCTGTCGTGGCGCAGGACGTTTCACCGGGCAAGCCCAGTGCCCTCTCTACCCGAGGAGCAGACTACCGCAGACGCAACCAGCCCGGACCACACCACCGCAGATTTCCATCACTTATGCCACACCACCTGTGCCCTCGACTGACTCAGCGACGCGGGACGCCATTCAGGACCTCCACGCGGTGATCCTGAACATCGGCGCCCGCTTAGCTGTGCTGGAAGAGGCGTATAGCAACGCCATTACCAAGAAGCTTCAGGAGCTTCAATCTTCTACCACCGCAGCAGTCACCACTCTCCAGTCTACAGCTGCTGACTTGTCAGCAAAAGTAGACGGCATTGCACAGCAGCTGAAGCAGGTCATCTTGCAGCAGGCTGCATTCTCCGCAGAGCTCTTCCGTGTGAGGAGCCAACCCAACGTCGCCCATCCTCCAACTCAAGCAGAGGGGCACATAATTGCAACGGAACCAGGGAACCCTCTGGTCCAACGACGACCGAGAGTCAACAAGTCAGCTTACGTCCAAGAGCTGCTGAGTCGACGCTGAGTTAAGCCAACCTTTCCTGCACTACCTACACCTTCATTGCTCCCTACTACCACCACTGACTCCCCTAGGCTGCAGTCAGGTTTTATGGCTGTATCCTAGAAACTACCTATCACCCGCTCCCGCATATTGTGCGGCAGTATCCCAGAATCCACATACTACCGCGGGTGCAACAGTGGGACCGCGCTAAGCTTCACGCACGAATTAAACCAGCAAACTACGTGATATAACTTGGAGGTTTTTTTAGTGGTTATGCCGCAGCAGGGCGGAGAGTCCCACATATCCTCCCATCCATTGCACCTCGGCTGGGCGTTGAATGCGTAATGCATTTTTCCCCTCCACGGTAAAAACAATCTGCGCACTATGACGCGTTGGCATACAACACATGCTAGCTTTTTATTTTACACTTACTCAGCGGGGTGCTATGCGGGACCCGACTAATACATGAATAATGCACGATGACCTACAGCATGTTACGTTTAAGACGTGGAGGGTTTTATAGTGGATATACCGCACCATGCGGGGAGTTCCACACATCCCCCTAGCCATTGCACTAAAGGTTTGGGGTCGAATGCAGGAATGCATTTTTCCCCTCCACGGTAAAAAAATCCAAGCCATTCGGAGCTTGATCTTCAAGCTGAAAACATGGCGAAGAAGAGACCCCGCAGAGCCTCCGCTGCTAAGGCAGTAACCGTCGCCTCTTCCCCGGCAGCCGCCGAAGAGGCAACACCTCCGTCGCCGCCGGCCGCCACCGCAGTCTCGCAGCAACTGCAGCCGCAGCACACTTCACCGGGCAAGCCCAGTGACCGCGTTACCGCAGGAACGGGTCACCAACATCACCAGCCGTGACTACATCACCACTGACAACCATCGACACCATGCCATCTGCACCCTCCATAGACGCAGTGACGCGGGACGCAGTTCAGGACCTCCTTGCGGAGATTCTGAACGTCGGTGCTGGTTTAGCTACCCTTGAGGAGACGTGCAGTAGCTTCACCCAGAAGCTGCTTGAACTTCAAGCTTCAAGCACCGCAGTCACCTCCACTCTTCAAGCATCTACAGCTGATCTGTCCACCCGGGTAGATTGCAGCTGAAGCAGGTTCGCCTGAAGCAAGCTGCCACTCTGTTGACCTGTTTAAACTCCGAATCCAACGGAACATCACCGCTCCTCCTCCAGCTCAGGCTGAGGGGCACGCACCGACAGCGGATCTTCAAGAGTCGACCACCTGGAAGACGTCTCGGAGGTTCGTTGACTATTACCTGAACAGACCAATTCAGTAAGTATTCTTCGTACATATCTCTCCTGAATTTCCACCTTTTATTTCCTTTCTAATATGTCCTTCATTCCCTAGGCTGCAGTTAGGTCTCGTGGCTGTCAGCCTAGACACAACCTTTCACCCACTCCCGCATAACGTGCGGCAGTATCATACCTTTCACTTACTAACGCGGGTGCATTAGCGGGAATGCGCTAAGCTACACAGCACGATTAATTCAGCAATCTACTGCTATAACGTGGAGGGTTTCTTAGTGGGTATTCCGCATGAGGAAGCGGAGAGTCCCACATATCCTCCCAGCCATTGCACCTCGGCTAGGGTTTAATGCGTAATGCATTTTTCCCCTCTATGGCAAAAAAAAAAAAAAAAAAAAAAAAAAAAAAAAATCTACGCTGTCCTTGGCCGCCGCCATGATAAGATGTATATATAAACTCTTTGAGGGAGGCATTCGGAGCGTCTCCTTCGACTCGACAAAAAGGCAAAGAAGAGAGAGCGCAGAGACGCCGCTGCTAAGGCAGCATCCGACCCGTCTTCCCCGGCAGCCGCCGAGGAAGCAGCACCTCCATCTTCACCGGTCGGGGCAAGCTCCGCTTCGCCACAAACACCAGCATCAGCATCGCACCCGACAGCACCGTCAAGGATGCCAGGCAGGACCTACACGCTGAGGTCCTGCACATCAGCGCCCGGTTGACCTGCTGGAGGAAGCACTGACTTCGATCACTACAGCCATCACTGAGACCCAGACCACCACTCCATGAAAACTTCAGACGTTTGTTGACAGCTGCAGCTCGCGACTCAACGGCTCAGCAACACAAGCATCCTTCGAGGAAGACCTAGAACTGCTCACCATGCACCTGAGTGACAGAATACGACCTGACTACACCGGCATCTTACACAGTGCTTACAGGAAACTCGCCAGGATCGAAGCTACTCTCCAGCAACATTCTTTAGCATCAAGCAGCCAATCAGACGCAACAACCTAGACCACACCAATACAGCAGGCTCACCAGAACACTGAGCGGCTGCTCATTAACCTACAGCCGAAAAACGAAACACACCCAAATGTTGAAGCTGCTAACCAGCAACCTCGGCACAACTCCGCGTCCCGCCTTTCCACCATCTATGTACCCCATCGGGTGCGTGACTCCGCCCACGGAGGCAACATTTCTGCCCAACGTTTTATTGAGAGCAACTGAATAAATGATGCAGACACTTCCCCTGCAAACAAATAAAATATCACCCTCTACTCCTTCCTCACTCCAATACATGTTCTTTCATATTTTCACCTCCTACTTCCTAGTGCTATTACTCAGGCCCTTTGGGTCATGGGTAATGCCTAGACATCCTTCTTCTACCCGCTCCCGGACATCGTCCGGCAGCAACGCAGACAGTCCTTAAGAACGGAGGTGCATAAGCGGTACATCATCACCTCCTCACCTTTTATTTCCCTCTCCTCAATTTCACCTCAACTCTTTCCTTACCTTCACCAAGCCATTCTCTGAGGAAATAACTCAGGATCTTTCTCCCTTCCAACTTTTTTTCAGTCTCCCCCTTTCAAAAAAAAAAAAAAAAAAAAAAAAACAGCCCTTGGAACTACTACTAGCGACTAGCGCCTGCGCAACCACTGACGAGGGGAGAAATCTCGCAAAGCACCAGCGCAGAAGCATAACTCCAAATATATAAATCTTAATTCTAAACATATAATATAAGCCTAAACTTAACACATGTAGAATAGCACTTTACTTAGAGACAATACATGACAAGCAGGCACACCCTGCAGAAGTAGAACATAGGAATGGACGAATCAAACACACATAAAATTTACGCATGATTATCCGCTGGTATTGTCCAGGTTTTATGGATAATCCCAGTAAGCAGAATTAACGCGCTCGCATGAAGTGCATGCCAGCTAAGTAACTCTCACTTACTAACCGGGGTGCTATGCGGGACCCGACCAATGCATATATGCACGAAACTACTCTATATAACGATTAACACGTGGAGGGGATTTTTAGTGGATATACCGCATTCCGCGGGGAACTCCACATATCCTCCTAGCCATTGCACTTAAAGGCTTGGGGTCGAAGGCAGGAATGCATTTTTCCCCTCCACGGTAAAAAAAAAAAAACAGAAAAAAACTAATACCGATCCAATCATTCAGCATCCTGAAGAAGGGAGAGATGTACGCTCCCGAAACGTCGTTGTCTCCACATCACCTCAACTGGCTTGAAGCCCGAGAACGTCTATAGCATATTCGTCGCCAAGAAAGCTTCAACTCTTATTTCAGTTGGACGTCTTCGGGGCACGTCGGTCTACAGACCTGTACGATATATAGAAATCATTGAATGATTGCTGGTATTTAAATAAATACAAGCATTCATTCATACTTATAACATGTTTCTCGTTGTGCTTAGAATTTGTATTGACAGTTCTTGTGTGGCATTTCGTCTATATTTGTTGAAGAAGGTATCTACATTAAAACCAAATCTTGCAGACCGCTTTTATGGCTCTGTATATCATTTTTTTTCTTTTTTAGTGCAGTAACCAAAACTGCTAGTTGCAGAGGTGACAATAGGACTCGTAGGCAGTTGGACCCGGAAGCACAGCTAGTTCTCCAATTGGCTGTCCAGTAGTGTAATACGTGTTGCAAATCTGCTGATTCGCAGAAGACAAATATTTACGCTACCCATGCAGTAGAACTGACTGAAATGGCTCCGCAATCATAAGTTATGTTGCATTCTAGAAGTCCCGAGTTCGATTCCCAGTCACTATCTACTCGGACTATAGATGCTTCGTGGTTTCCTCAGGTCAGTGGGCGTATGCTAGGGCAGTTCTTCTTGTACCATATCTTTCATGTCTCCCATTTCCAGTATCTATAATTTCCTTCATTTTCTTCTGTTTCAGGGTTGAAGGATCAGGGAATGCTTTTAGGCGAGTTGCGCTGGGGCGATGCAGATGCGGTTTGTGAGAGTTCCCCCCCCCCCCCCCCCCAGCGTCAGTCATACTGCTCACGGACGCTCCTCCGTGTACTTTCAGAACACGCTCCTCTTCAGGGTTTCGGGTCTTGAGCATCGTCTTGGACGCCGTATTTCTAGAAACGTCAATGACCCCTCCATGGTGGCAGATACCGTCTCCTGGACCTGGTCACCTTTCGGGCCTCTCCTCTCACCCCGCTCGCTCAGCACAAAGCACAAGGGTCACAAGGCTCTGCCCCTGATTCGTAGACCCTTCCATAATATGTAACTCTACCCTACCATAGTGAAATTTGGACAAAGGGCATTAAACCCGACGGATAGCTGACAAATATTAACGAACTGAGAAGTGATCAGAATTCTTTTATAACTCTATTTAAGGCACCATATCAAGGAAAAATTTGGAAAATATCAATAATTGTGTGAAACAATTACTTAGTGTTTTGCTCCTTCCCTCTCTCTCTCTCTCTCTCTCTCTCTCTCTCTCTATATATATATATATATATATATATATATATTTATATATATAATTCCCATAGATTATTTTGTGATGTGCCTACTTTTAATATTAGAACCCACTTTACGTTAGCATATTGATGCATCACACCTGGACAATGCAAAATAAAGGAATTAAACGAACAAGAAAAAGATGTAACTTTAAGACTGAAGCTTGGAGCATTATTTTGTGTGCGTGTGTGCGAGAGAGAGAGAGAGAGAGAGACTATAGTTTTGTGGTTGTTGGTGATGTTAAGCTTATTACTACACTTTAGCAACCCGATGCTTCCACCTGGGCATTCAAGAAAATACTAATATAATGGCCGATTGATTGCATAGCCCAAATGATGGAACAGAACAAAAACTAATATTACAAAAACGTGTTTTCTTTACGGTCATTTTAACAAATCCTGTCTTTTCATTTCGAAATTAGCGCCTTAACATTTTTGAGAAATGAAATGCCATGAATTAAAAAGCATAATATTATCTTGATACAACAATAAACAAAGCTGCTATAGTGGTAAGAAACACATAGGATCGAAATTGAAACTGGTCTAGTTGCAGTGATGTGGCGACTCAGACTGTAGCTCTAGAGCTTATCAAAAATGCATGTCCAATGAGCTGGAAAAAGGCATTTCAGAAAGAGTTTCGCGTGTATTTGTGTGAATGTGTGGTAGGCATAATTCAAAAATGAAAGGTCGTTTAAAAATAAAATTTGGCATTCACGTTTAATATGTTCCAAGAATGCAACGCGATGATTTTCAGGAAAAAGTTTCCTACTCCAAAATAGCTTTTACATAGAAAACGTTTCGAAATTTTCGATTTTATAGAAACTGGCTCTAATGATTTATATTAAATTATATGAGATATTTACGTAGCAAATAAAATATATATCCATAATTTATTTGGAATAACGTCTGAAGTCCTCATCTTGCTGGGTGACTTATGTTACACCGCAAGTTAAAGATAAAACCTTACTACACAAGAAATATAGAGCTCGTTTAAACATTGAACCTATGTCGTATACTTTTGTTCTGATCCCCCCCCCCCCCCGTTTCTTTAAAGCTAACCATTTCAGAGATATTTCCTCTCTATGGTTTCAATTTTAAAACATTTCCCTTTCACATGTCTTTTGTTTTACTCCTAGTCCTGCAAAGAGAACCGCATTTCAATGGCAATTGCATAGCAACAGCTTTGAAAGAAATTTACTATCACTTTGGCCTAGTGTATTCCCTTATTTTCCTTCGACTTATAAGGAATTAAGGAATAATACCATTTCTGGTAATATTTACCTTGACTAGCGTTATATAGATAAAAGAATAATCGTTTGTAAGAATAGTTTGCTTGTAAGTCATGTGAATAGAGCACATCAAATTGTTTGGCGCGTGGTCATCCAAAGAGCATGGAATTTCAAAACCATCACATGGCGACCTGTTCTTGAGTATAGGTATGATAGCGGGGGGCCATGCTCTATGACCTTTGCAGATCTATTGCGCGTTCCCGGTTCAGGAGTCTGACATGTATAATGAACTGAATCATACTCTGCACCGTCATATTTGAAAGTTTCTCCAATTTTGAAAATTGACTTTTAAAAATGACCTGCTCTTAAAATATTAGACTATGACTTAAACCTACTATATTCCCCTTATCCCTTTGTGCCAATAAGGAAATATACAATAAATAAATTCCTGCAAATGTTTATCTCGATTAACATGAAGTACTTAGAGGAATAAGCATTTGCAAAAATAGTGTAGAGGTAAGAGAGAAAGTCATGTGAGTGCAAACATAAGATATTTTATTTGATCATAGCATACAACTATCTGTGCATGCATTTCTAAACGTTAATTATTTCACTATATAAATGGTATGCACGTTATTCAAATTTTCAGCAGTTCAATGTGAGTTAATGACCTAATTTATTTGTTATTTTAACCAGTGCACACCAATTTTTAATCCGTCATTGCTGTAATTTCAAACTAGTAGAATACTGTGGTCCAAGAAGCATTTTGAATAATGAAAACTGGTGACAAAAATGATTTCAAAATTCAACGGTGGTGCTTTATGTAAACGGTACATGGCTATTTTAGCAGTCATTATTTTATTTAAAATGTTTTATATTAAAAACTAATTGTGTAGAGACACATTACAAGAAAAAGTAAAATACGAAATATCGAATATTTTCACATTATTTGCCAAATTTCATCGCATTTTAAACATTACCAAAGATTCCACACCATAGATGTGCAGCTGGGAAAAGTGAGTCACAATATAGGAAACAAGTGTAAACCCTTATAGTGCATAAATTATTTGACACTATTGCCTGCGGTGATATATGAAGTAAAAGTGGGCGTTAAACACTCTCAAAGAAAAAGAAAATCGTTTGACATAAATTGTGTAATTAATTGTTCTTTCACATAGAACCATGTGTAGCACAATGTTTGAAAGGTAGAATGAAAATGAAATATTCATACCTTAGACGAGATTTGAATCACGGGCCTTTCGGGTTTCATGCGTCTGTTATAAGCAACTAAGCGACCATGGAAGCATACCGATAGAACACAAGTTCCCCAAATTACCGGTTTTTTCTGGTAAGCCACAAAGAAGTCTCATTTTAATGCTACAAATTAATGCAATGTCACAGAACACTTTATCATTATCCTGATTTCACAGTGGAAAGATAGTCACTTAAAGTAAATACATCTAATAGTATTTATAGCCTACTGTTAAACGGGCAAATTTTGCCCTTGGTGCTCCATGGCACCTAAAATAACTTTCTGCTCCTAGGATTAATAGCATATGTTCCAAATAAAATATGTTTTAGTTATGTCACTGAGCACTTTATTAATAAACTGATCTCACAGTCGAAACAATCAATTGAAATAAATGAATATCACAAGATGTATAGTCTATGGTAACACCGGAAAATTTTACCCTTGGTTGGTGCCCCATGTAGCATAAAATAACTTAGAGTTCCTAGGCCTAATAACATGTGTTCCAAACATTTCGTTATTATTGCTGCACAGCATTTTATTAATAAGGTGATCTCAAAGCGGCCACCCTTCGAAACAGACTCTTTTCAGGTAACAAACTCTTCTGAAAAACAATTGATGTTCCCAGAGGAGAGGCATTTACATTGTAGAGAAATCCATGTGAGGATCACGAAAAAAAAAAAATCGACGAAAACGACCGAATTCCGCAGGCTCTGATCACCTGCGAAAAAACCTTATGTTCTTGTTTACAACTCAAAAGTATTTGTTTTGAAGGAGGAAATCCATTGAAATCGCATTTCCTAACCATCGTCCAGCATCTCGCAATGTAGTGTTGTTCAGCTATGTGATTTGACATGCGAGCGATTGCTTACTTAATACCCATATGTACCCCATGTTATGTGTGCGAAGCTGAACTTCATGTAGTCTGTACGTTTTGCAATATTTGCCACAGATGTTAACAAAAAGAATTTATCCTTCGACTATTACATATTTATTGTTGTACAATTCATTTCACGATTATAACATGGTTCATTGGCTAGTTTGTATGTTCCTGAACTAGAGAATTGATACCGGCTCGGAGGGGTCAAAATGTGGTTTGTTGAAGATAAAAGCATAACATAGAGAATAACACTGTAGCGATCTGGTGGAATGGGAAACTTCTTTAATGCACGCAGTTGTACATACTGTAATTTGCGTAGGGCTCATGGGATTTTGTACCCTCACTGAAGAAGTGTTGCCAGTTGCGTTTTGAGTCAGAATATCTATCGAAGTATTGGATGTGAACTATTTTTTTAAATACACTATTTTACATGTAAGCCCAGGATATTTATTACTAACAAATGCATCACAAGAATGACCGAATCCTTTAATACAGGAACTCGTGAAAATGAGGTCCACGGTTCAAATCCCGCAAGAACAGTTCTCTTTGACTGAGGTGGTTTTTTTTTTTATTGTTTTTTCCCCCTTTCCTTTCTTCAGATATCCTCATTACACATAATTCGTAAATGCCAGTGAGGTAACCCAAACTTAACGTTTCCTTTCCAAACTTTATTTCCCAAATATCGTTTCGTTCCATGTACCATCCCTGTCCACCACCTGTGGTGCCGCATATAGTAAGAATGGGCCTTAAACACTACTTAATTATAGGTAAGTCCCTAAAAGTGATTTGCAATTTCATGAAGGATAATCCTGCCTAAACTGGGATATTTAGCAATCAGGTAATGCTAAAGAAAGTTTAGGCTACCATATACTTGTTTTGTCTACTCCTGCTTGCAGAAACAACATGTGCAGTGGTAAGCAGAATTTGCGTTTGCAGATTGGACTGTGGATGGGATTGCTACTAGGGCCTCCCTTAATTCTCGAGGTCGTGCAACACGCGCTGACTGATGTACACGCCACTAGCATCAAAAGTCAAGGTCTGAAATACTGCCAGGACTGTCATGGCTTCCGCGTTCACGCGTCCTGCATATATATTACTTTTCCACAATAGAGCTTTCTCTTAAGCGAGACGGTGAATCCCTATCTCATGACCCTCTTTCTCTTGAACTGCTTAGCAGATTCTAATCAAAGCTACACTCTTTGTTACGTGGTTGTTGTAAAGATTACTGATTCTTAGTGAGATTTCTTATTTCTAATCTCTGGTCATTTTTTAACTTTTTCGTAATTTCTAAGGTTTTAGATTTAAAAATCCTTAAAACCGTGTTTAGATGGAATCATCTTATGATTTTAGATCCGCTTCTTCTATGTGGTTTGTACGTACTACTGCTTTTAAAAATGCCATGAGAAAGTGGGGCAAATATTTAAAAATATTAATTTCCAAGAAAATGGGGTTTAGAAAATGGGGTTTAAAGCTCTTCCAAAGTTATGCGTCAAAAATGATATGTTCCTATACCTAGAATATACTTTTATACACCTATAACAGCAATACAAAGTTTAAACTTACCAGCTGTTTTTACTTTCTCTATTCGTACGCAATACATAGGCAGCGAAGGTACTGCATTCCAACCAAATATTCGATACCAATATTTCACTGGTAATACACATTTTGGGGTCCCTTGAATAAAAAAATTGGGAAAAGACCGTGTGTGTCTCTGAATTAAAATACGAAAAATCGGTTAGATACAAAATTTGATATTTAATTCCAACATCTTCTAAGGATGCAGTACGAAGATTTTCAAAAAATCTACACGAAATTTAGAAAAATTTTATTTTCTCAAAAATGCTCTAAAGATGTTTATTAAAATACCGTATATCAAAGATATTTCACACTTTGTTTGTAAGGCAAAAATCCTTGAGTTATGTAACCTAGAATTTCCTAAGAATTGCCTCTGAAGACTTCTTCAATCTGATTTAGCATAACTGGTAAATCGTAAGAGAGGCAAAACTTGCTACAGGAAAAATGTATATGACGTCAAGACACGCAATTTATGTAAAATACATTTTGTTGTGATGTTGTTCCTCTGGTCGCGGTTTGAAACCCAGCTATGAATGTTTTTCGGGCGTAAAAATCTGTTGTCCCTTGTCGTAGATTTACTGCACGTAAAAGAGCCTCAAACATGATAAAGAAGCATTTGATAAAATTAAACGGTCTTTCACGCTCAATATAGAATGGAACGCTGAGAACCTCAGCAGTTAGAGAGCGCCCATAAATAAAACTGAATTTAATTTTTTATGAAGCCAACCAATTCAATATATTCCTTGTTATAGGTTTAATTTTTCAAATACTTGTGCTTTTCTAAAAATGAAAAGATGCTATTCATATTTTTTCATCCTGGTTAAACAAAGAGAACCGAAGAAAAAATCCTAAGAAACTTTCAATTGTAAAACTCAAACCATAACAAGAAATATTTTGGAATATCGCGGAAACGGCTCACTCTAAAATATAATAACATAAATAAATGTATTTTACCTAAATTGTGTATTTTAACAGTAACATTTTTTTTTAGTAATAAGATTTTTTCCATCTCCAACGGTTACAAGTTCTGCAAAGGTCATTCAGAATGAAGAGAACTTCAGAGGTCATGAATCAAAATCGCTAAGGGAATAGTCAACTGAAAATCCGAGTTTTTATGCAAAATTTGTGATATTTTGTTTTCATTATTAAACAGTTTGGTACAATTTTGGCCAGATTACTATCATTTATAATAGAAGCTCGCTAGAACCTTTGTTTCATAATTTGTCTCTTTTTGATGAGGCAACACTTATGAGACATAAATATACTTTTTTAAAAACTGTAGAAACATAAAGTTCCTGTGTCGTTTGCTTTCATGATACGCGTTTTCTATCTGAGTTTTTTGTTTCAGTTTTTAAAATAGGTGCAACAAAGTATGTTTATTTCGTTTTCTTTCATGTCCCCAAATACATACGAATACTGGTCTATCTGTATGGAAATATCTATTTTATTGGAAAGGTGCTCTACATTAAAATACACTGTTTTAATTATAACAGCGTTCATTGATTCACCTGTTCGTGTCCCTGGATATTGTTTTTTTTTTCAGGCCAGTTACATAAAGGACCGACACCAGCTGATTATAATCAAATGTTAGTGATGTGAGTGCGGAAACCTTAATATTACGATCTAGAGAAAATGGAGCCCATTTTTATGCGCATTAGTAAGCAGTTATTAAAAAGGAAAAATTGACCTGTCCCATCCCTAGTTTGGGACATAAATTCATAACTTGGACAATACCTGCTCCCCTGGCAATAGACACCCTTATACCCACAAGCAAACTTTTCTGGGTAACTATTTTTTTTCTCAACTATGCGAGTAAAGGATGCAAAAAGCTACTCTAAATTATAAATTGAATAATGAAATGTCTGAGGTTTGCAAAGTGATCCTTATGTAAGATGTCCATAATGCAAAAGCTTTATGTACTTGATGTAAATGCAACAAATGACTATATAGGCGCAAAGTGTAAGAAAATGACAAAATAACGACTTAACAGCTCAATAGCCTTAAAATAGAAAATGACAATTGACGTAATTAGTGTGAATTTTCAAAATCTGAGACCCATGATAGGGATTTATGTGTTAGCAATGCCTATAATTCTCTAATGTTAAAGGCTAATTTCATAATAATACTGACCATGATCATAAATAACCTCATTGAAATTTATTCTAATAAAATTCTTTTAATAAATTCAGCTTGTCTCATGATTAAGACCATTAGTCAGTTTCGATAGAAAAACTTTACTTGTATAATATCAATCTTGGTAGCCTGTATTCAAAGGAGAATGGTATTAGTTTTATATACAATTTCTTATTAAAATCAAACAAATATATTACGTTTTGAATGATTGCTATATACCGAAAGTGCTTAATTATCTGGCATAGTTCACTGGATTTTTTCATGAAAAAAACAACAATCTTTTGTGAAAGGTTATTGCGGCAAAATATCAAGGCTTTTACTTATACATTTTCTGTTGAGAATAAGGTTTACTGTTGTCTCTCTGCAACTTTTGCACATTTTCCTTTCGTAGCGATACCCTCATGCTGTGGTCTAGAGCGTAGACCTTTGGTTCCCAACCAAGGGGCGTGTGGGTTTTATCACTCAAATATACGACAGGTGCTCACTCAGCGGTCCTTGTTTCGTTAGTTGGGAGAAGCGTGATGCTGACCAATTATCTCCTCATATCTTTAGGATAATCGTTCCCGTCTGCTGTGCGTGCGTCGGCGTGAGGCCAACAGTCGGGTTGGTAAGTCCATTTGCCGCGTGATCTGTGGTCCCACAGGATTCATTTAAAGATACCTAGAACACATTCTGAACTACCAAATGATGAATAGGATTGCTTAAATGCGTAACAAAACTGAAAGAAAGCAGACATAAAATGCATTCTCTGTGCACAACAAACGCTCAATCATCGATAGATACATTGATAACATTTCCAAGGAATTGCTGCAGCAAGACTGTCCAAAAATTCACTTCCTGTATGGAATAAGGTACCAAGAGTAACCGAAGAGATGGGTTTTACCCAGAATAGCTCATGATGTTTCATAGGCAAAACGTTAGATTGTCTTTAATTGTAAGAAAAAAACATGTTATAGTTTATTCTACATATTGAGTACACCATAAAAAATAGAGTAACGGTTACCTATTCTTTTTTTCTAAGTGAGATAGTCCATGTCGTGAAAAATTCATATCAAATCTTTCTCTAGCTGAAGTATGTTTAGAGACCTCTTTGACTCCCGTATAAACATTTCACCCTAAAGTGTTCTCAGAAACTCTCATAAAATAAAATTGTGAAATTGTCTGCCAGATAACAAATACTCGTTTGATTAGTACAAGTAATATATGCTTGTTAAAGACTGTGAAGTTTAAATGTCACTATGGGTTACAAATTTCATATTGGAACTTCCAGTTGGAAGAATCCAGTGTACAGTCGAGTGCGTGAAATCGTGTCAATATAGCAGCACACAGTGGTTTACATTGGTAAGGGTATACTCGACCACTTCTGCCAAGTTGGCACTTCTTACCTGGTGCTAGCACACTGGTATACGGTACGTCCTATTCTGATAATGTGAAACTATGTCTAGTGTAAGGTACGTTTTACCTGGAATAAAAGCTACACAATGATGTTTCTGTGGACAATGCAAGTTAGTTCCGCTGATATTTGTTTTTAGGTTTTTTATTTTTTTGAGATATAGCGCTTCTATTTCATTTATATTGTATTCTAATTGTTGAATATTTTATGCAGCTCTTATCTTAATACAAAGACAGAAATGGTAAAGAAATTGCTAGAAATAATAAAAATAACGTAAATTAATCCTGATAGTTTCATGCATGTGTGTTAACTACTACCTCAGAAAGTGTTCCTTAAATAGAAAAAAAGTAAACTTATGTGAATCGATCCTCAAAGTTTTAGAATTCACTGCATCCCTGCTCCAATGCAGTCAACCCATCACAATGTGAAGCGGAAAACACAAATTAAGCGCTTTATTAAATTAAACATAATGCAACTAACTGCTACAATATCTTTAACACTACTTCAAAGTGGATACTTTAAACCACTAAAAGTGTGTACTTTCAAAAAATGTTTTAAACCCAAAACGCATTAAGCATAACCTTGTTTGTTCTGAGCCTGAAACCAACCAGTATCCATAGGTTAATATTTGAGTGTCAAACTTTTGATATCAAACAACTACGGGATGGACACATCCAGGGCTGGTGTGGACCGTCATTCCTAAGCTTCTCTTTCAGACACTCAGGTGAAATATTTCTGTACTCCTCCCCTTTCGCCGCTCACTTAACGTTTGCTCACCAAACGCGTCTGTGTCGGACTTGAATTCAAACCATTAAGAGTTATGTTTTCGTAGTGGTGTGGAGCACATGTTAAAAACTTTCTCTCAACATTAAACAAAGAAAAACATTACAGGAAATCAAAAGCATCGGCACGTTTCCATGCACCTGACTGCACAAGAGCGGAGCATATTTGCTAAATTCAACATGGATCCTAAATTGCAGGTGGTTTCAGCAATTCTGTTTTATAGTTTACAATATAACATTCCTGTGGATACTTTAGAAATAATGCAGCAAGACTATTCGCAGTATCGAGTAAGATGATTATTCAGGTCATTACAAAGAACCTAGGAGCTGATGATCAAAGTATAGTAATAATAATAAGAATAAGAATAATGTCATGAAATCTTTGTATGATCACATAGAATTTTACAGTAATTGAAATTTCATCTGTTTGTTTCAGATTGTTGACAGAACTGAAGCTGATGAAAGGACGACAACATATTAACACAAATATTTGAGGTTTGTAATAGTATATTTCAATCTTTTTAAGTTACTGATTCTTAAGTTAGCACACTTTTAGTCCACGAGAAAAAAAGCGACTAGGGTCTGAGTTTGGAGAGGGAGCTTACTGATCACGTAGTGGATTATTTTACTACGAAATGTGTGCATGTGTGTGTGTGTGTGTGTATGTTTGTGAATCAGCAATGCTGTTATATCTAACTGCTGCGATAGATACAATTACTATTCGACTAACGATACGAAAGCACTTGGTGGCGGGTGCCACATTGTTGACACTGTCAAGAATCGGGATCTAAAGGGAGAGAGTGGAAGGCAACAATGTGAATGTACAGTTCCACAATGAAAACATTACTGGTCTGTTGCTCTCTTCTTAGTAGTTTTCTCGGATACAGCAACTCTGGGTATGTTCTCTTTACCTGGCTGTACTTATGATGTACTTTCCCACTTGTTCTGTGACTGTTTAGCTCCTCTTCCAGTTTCACAACGCTAGCGCGCGAGCTACCTGACACCAATGTTCATGTTTATCGGTAGGAGCGCGCAAGAACTTTATCACCTGGGCAGGAAATGCTTATGCAGCTCAACGCTTCTTCTGGTGGTCAGAGAGTATACGGTGTTCCATGTGTCCATTTTGTTAGTTCGAATAGCCAAATGACATCAGAGATCGTAAAATATTCCAAATGTTTACTCATAGCATTACAATTACTTTTACTTTCGCTGCTTCGTATATAGTACACAAGCAGAGAAGGTACTGCACTCCACCAAAACATTCTACCGAGATTTCATTGAAAATAAACGTTTTAGGGTACCCTATATCAAAAACGTGTTTTTTAGAAAAAGTTCCGTATGCACGTCCATGTTTGTGAACGCGCTAACCGAAAACCGAAAAGTCTATTAAATACCATACTTGATATTGAGGTTCATCATTTTCCAAGGATGTGGCACAAAGATTTTCAAGAAAATTTCCTCATCCCAAACTACCTTTTACAAGGAAAA
The DNA here is from genome assembly GCA_030762935.1 of Hymenopus coronatus. Lineage (NCBI taxonomy): Eukaryota > Metazoa > Arthropoda > Insecta > Mantodea > Hymenopodidae > Hymenopus > Hymenopus coronatus. Next base: position 250,985,098 of record CM060900.1, on the reverse strand, counting down.
CATTTCGAAAATTCTGATTTTATAAAAAATTACTCAAACGACTTTTATTAAAATGCCGTATACTGAGGATTCTTACACAAGTAAAATGTGTATCTTGATTCTCTTAAATCCTCTGAAGTTTTCTTCATCTAAATGGCCATTGCTTAACTTGTAAACCGTAAGAGATAAGACAAAAGACTACTACACAAAAAATATAGATTCTATTAAAACACACAATTTATATCATATACATATTTCTTTCGTTCTTTCTTTCTTTTTTGGTATAATTAAATCTTTTCAAGATTTTCCTTGTTAGTTGTTTCAGTTTTAAAATACTAACTTTTCTCAAGCGGGAATTTATCATTCCTGTTTCTTTTGTGTTACTCCTGTCCATGCAAATCTAAGTTCAATTGCTTAGCGATAGATTTTAAAAGATTTGACTCGCTTTAGCACAGTGTATTCCCTTTTCTGCCTTCTACTTTTAAAGGGCTAAGTAGTAAGACCGTTTCTGTTATTGTTTATTTTGATTAGCATGAAATAGTAGAATAAGTTTTTGGAGGTATAGATTGTTACAGAATAGGTAGAACGTCATGTAATTATATCATAAGCTTTTTATTTAAAAGCGTCCTGCAAAAACTGTCACAGCGTACAAAGCAGGTGTATATTTTGGTGTTCCAACATTCAGTCTTGACTATTGAATCAATTTAACCGACAATATGTTTGTGTATTATTAATTACACACGGCGTAGAGTACTAAAATGTGGGATACCTGTGTGACATTCTATATTACATAAGTGCACAACAATTATAATAACAATAATATAGAGTAGATTATAACAATAATAACTATAATAGTAACGATGACAATGATGATAGTAATAAGCATAATTTGTCCCTTCCGTAATGAATAAAACATCTCACGGTTACCTTGATATAGATATCTGCAGATGTACTTTCTGTACGAGTGGTTAAGGCGGCAAGTTTCTAACGAAGAGGTTCCGATTTCGAATCCTGTTCCCGTCTGCAGAATTTTAAATCTGAAATAAATACTGCATTAGACGTATGCATGTGTTGCAGAGACCAAAACGTAAGGGATTATTATCGCTCCTCTCTTAACACAAAATTTGATGTTGACTGTCCCCGTGGTCGAGTGGTCGGTGCGCTAACTTCTATCTGGAGGCCCCGGGTTCAATTGCCGCCTGGGGCAGGAATTTTTTCTTTAACCGAAGCATTTCTTATCCCCCACAGAGTCTGGAAATGCGTATGTGAGAGTGAATGTGCGTGTATTGGAAGAAAATAATTAATTAAAAACCCAACAGTCAACAAGTTGTTTCTTAAATCAAAGCCCCCGATATGACATAGATATTAAAGTGGGCTACATAAATGAAATAATAATAATAAACCTATATATCAACACATGACGTCATTAACTTGTCCACGTTACGGGAGGAACCACATCACACAATAACACATATAAGCTTAATTGTTATATAATATATATATATATATATATATATATATATAGTTTATTAGAATTAACGGCAATAATTGGTTGCAAGAAGTATATTGACCAAACTTAGTTGGAAAAGTTTTGATTGATATGAAATAATGTATGATGTCGCTCAACGTTCCTCTGCATTTATGCAATAATGGTGAGCAGTCAATAGGACAATAAACATGGCTGTTTCTAAAAGGGATGTCACATTGGTGAATGACAAAAAATTAAATAGTGGAGTATTCTAAAGAAACGCCATTAAAAACGGCGGAGCACGAACTGTTTTTAACGTTATAATAGACTTGTGCAAGAGAACGCAACTGTCACTGTGAATACTATATGAAATTAGCTGTGATTTATGGCGGTATTTCCAAACGGAGTGTTGTAAGTGTGTGAAGGGACTTAAGCAAATTGCAGTATAGCGAAAACCAAGTAAGAACAGAAACAGAGAGAAGCCACAATCAGACAAAAAAAATTAGAAAAAAAAAAAAAATAGAACGCTTTATTAACCTGCCTTTTGTATGTAACTGCACCAGTTTTTCATAAATAATGAAAGGTCAACTTTAAAACGAAGTCTTAAATTCTGTCAACATCAATCTTATGTTGCCCTTTTGAAGCGATACATCTTTCATAAGGTTTATTTGCATTTGGGTACGTCAAGAGAAGTAGCGAATATAATCATTGACGGTGAGGATATGGTGTGATGGCTATCTAGATTCTGCAGCTCTCCCGGTTGTAATGTATCTACAGAGTAGCGATGGGTACTGTAATAATGCAAAAAAGACTTTTGGTGTACATTATTCTCCATGTTAAGCCAAATAATCGCTTGCTCTTATTCTCTAGTAATTAAAGCTCTAACTACTTCCATGAATATCGGATTGTGAAAGCATTCGGTTTCTCAATGCACTAGTTTATACAATTGTGAAATGGAGATCTGAATTCTTAAAATAAAGATGCATAGAGAAATAGATTTCCTTTTAACAGTTATCTATCTGTTTCAGAATTATGTGCGGTAGTCCAGTAATTATGTTGTATAGGTTATATCGTATTTATTACTTCGTAACCATTTGAATTGAGGTTAAAATTAATATAATAGAGATTATTCCCTGGATTTAGTAATTGTTCGTATCCTGTATTTACACTAATTATCCTGTCCTAAATTTGGCTAAATGATACTTTGGTTTGAATTGAATGTAAGGCATAGCTAACATTCCAAGCTCCATCTGGCACGTGTTTCTCGATTTTAACACACAAACTGTGTGGAGCTACAATAACTACATAGGAAACATAAAGCAGTTACATTACCACATTAACTTTTCTTATGCAAAGTAGAGATAGCGGTAAGGTTTGAAATTAAAGTTCTGGTTTTTATTTACAAGTACAACAATCGCCACCTGCCACCACTGGGTGACTGGTGCACTCACCACAAAATAGCGACTTCTCCGGCAGTATTATCAATACTAATGCATATGTAGAGTACAAACTGTATGCCTTAGTGCCTTGTAGACCAACTTCATACTTGTATTTCTTGCTTGGTAGTTGGTAAGTGTTATTCTTTAGTAATCATGTTTATAACTATTTGCCAAAACTGTTAAACGAAGAAAGTAAAACTTTAGATGTTTTATACTCTCTGGATGGGGCTGGCATCATATCTGCGTTGGTTCATCAATGAAAGCGAATTGAAGGAACTGTCTACTGCCAGCAAACCATAGTATAGTATCATTTTAAAACGAATACTTGGACAACAATCTAATAACCGACAGGCAACTATGGAATAATTCGATACCATCCATTAATAGCACAGAGTAACGTGAGTTTTGTTTTAATTATAGGGTATTTAATTTCAGCGCAGCTTTTTTCCTAGGTCCATCATCATCATAATCATTATCATCATTACTATTATTATCATCATAATGATTATTATTTGAATAGCACATTGTTTTAATTGCATTAAAAAGCGACACTTGATTTCACGTGGCAATTTTTTATGTTTGCGCTTCACAGTTGATACGAATGCATGGCTAACGTGGAGGGATACAAAACGTGTTGTTTACATCATGTTTGGTTGTAATGCTAGATCGCCTTTATCACCCCTGACTTACAACCAACTTCACCGGTGCGCCCTGCACAGCTACGACGTTAATTTCAAGAAGTGGAAGCGGAATCGGAAACAGCCATTATTGCGATAAATACGAGGGCGGATCAAAAAGTAATCCACAATAATTTTTTTACAATAAAGTTTTATAGCTAAAAACAAAAAAAAAAAAAAAACAAAAAAAAAACCAAAGATCACAAAGGAATGTACACCTTTTATCTATTTTTCGACATAGTCACCAACTTTGTCAGTACATTTGTTCCATCGTGATACCAGTTTCAACATACTCTGTTCGTTGAAGTCCGTTTCCGTGGAGTATAGCCCTCTGCGGACTGTTGATTTCACTTCCGCATCTGTCGCAAAACGTTGGCCGCCCAGTGCAAGGTCCGACGGTGCAAGGTCGTGACTATATGGTGGATGCTGGAGCACCTTCCTTCCATCACGGCAGCTAGGTGATTAATCTCGGGCCAGTTCAGAGAAATATGGGGCAATGTTATGTGGAACAGACCTTAGGATCCACCTCCAGGAGCTTTCGGGCAGGCACCCGTTGGGGGCTTGGTGCATTGGATGGGATCGACCTGAAAGCATTAGGAACTCCGTCCATGCTTGCACACGTCATCATCCGCATCTGTTTGTCTATTGGATTTCTCCCTTTATCCTCTCTCACAGGGGATCACATTAATCGCAAAGAGTCTCAATGACCTAAAAAGAAATACTGTATTCTACAATATGAAAACGCTGAAGTCCATAAAGAATATACTTACAAAGATGGCTTTAATGGTTTTAATTTTTCTTCGAACATGGCATCAAGTAGAAGAAGTTTGTTGCTTCTCAGAAAATACGTGAATCCGCGAATATTATACCGAGCAATACGAACAGGTTGTCACGATTCATAACTGAATACACAGAAAACACACTAGAACAAAAAACATTCGCTCTTGCTGATAACGGTAGGTAGGACATGTATAGGCTATTTGTGCTAACATCTTTAAGTTTAGTTTTACTTTCTATGAATATCTGAACAAGTTCATTACTATTCTGTGCTAAATCTCCTTCATACCCAGCAGTTTTATTTCATCCCTGTTTCGTTGGATATTGATCTCTTGGTTTTTGTGTTATGTGGAGATTGTGTACCCGTTATGTTATTAAGCAACTAAAGGGCGAAATTTAATTAGTTCAAAATGTTATGTACTAATATTATCTACAATTACTCGGGTATTTCGTTAAGTCTTGCAGATCGATGAGATATGTTCTTAAAGCCAATAAAGATTTTGTAGAAATTCGGGGAATACCAGGAGGTGGGGCTGAATAAATCAGACCTACAACATCTGTAAATGTTTCATGTAATTTTTTCGTCTAAAATTAGTTATTATGGGGCGTTATTAGGAAATGTCGTTTATTAGGGGTAATGCAAAGGAATTCACAATTAAGTCATTCTGGACTATTTTACAGTAATATAAGTTGGATGGAGGTCAATGCTATTAAAGAAATTGTCATTTCATATTTATCAGGCGACCACACATGCGCCTTCAGTAAGTCACAGAGAGTTGGGCACACGCATGAAGGTGTGTCAGAAAAACCACTGTATAAAGAGAGACAAACTACATGCTCTTTCTTTCATTCTTGCTCTATGCCCTGGCACATCACGTGAAGAGGAATGTTATTGCGCAAACCCGCCTTCGTGGGTGCTCACAACTCTAGTAATTTCATAAAGGAAGACTTGTGTCCAGCGTAGCATCAGAATTTATACAATTTATAAAATAATCTTCCTGATGTTTGAAGATTATATAGAAAAGCCAAAATGTTAAAATTACTGTGGTAATCTAAAACAATTACCACAACTTATTCAGAGCTACGATGAGTTTTCAGGCTATACAATATATCTAAAACTTGAATGAGCATCGGGGCAAAGTTATGGAAATCAGATATACAACGTCCTCTGATGTTGCAGACCCATTTCTGTGATAATCAGGGAGATACCAGTTATAAGGGTTCGAGTGGAGGGTCATATAAAAAAGCTAAATCATTGTGCAAAAATGCTCGTATAATAAAGAGTATGGAGTCATTCTAGGTTGAGAAGGCCACCCATGCAACGTCGGGCAAGGAAGCTGCACCGATGTGCCGGTGATAACGCTTCCGTTTCTAGGGTGCGTATAGAAATTAAGATATACCTAAAGGTTTTAAACGTGAACAAACTTATGCATTTTCCTTATATTTCGTTTTTGTACGGTTTCTCATCGGGACAGTGTAATTATCACAGAATTGGTAAAAACAGGTAAAGCTTTAACATTTATTATTTTTGAATTAGGTAAATAAGCACTTCAAACGTGTTTTAATAGTTCAAATGACCGTAGATAATACATACAATAAAAACGGGAAAACTTATGTGAGACCATTTATAAATGCACTGAAACATGTCATTTGTTGTCCAAAGATTACAGGTTTATTTTTCAAAATTTAATCATAAAAATGGCATTTTAAATCAGTGCATCTTGCAAACAATACAAAAGTTGTACAAGTCTACGTAAGACGCCAGTAAGAGTCGCAAGTTCACTAACATTGATTTGTTTGCGAGTAGTAGATAAAGGAGAGATTCACGACAAAGGGATGCCGCCTTGTAATACAAGGTATTAACAAGATGCACCACTTAAGATAACATCTGCCGACAGACCACACAGAGCGCTGCCTCCTTCCACTTTGCCAAGACATCCTCTTTGCCAAGACACCTGACTAAAAGTTTCCGTGTATCTGTCCATCAAACCACTCTAAAAGGTTTCACTTGTCGCTTGTCAATAATTTTCACAGTCATCTTTCACATTCCCAAATCAAATCATATTTAATCGATTGCCTACGCTCACGCGAAAAAATGTCCCTTGCTAATTTCGAGCTACTAGGCTCGTCTGCATATCAAATCGATCTAGTTTTTCAAGAGGAATCCGAATATCTAATCATAACAGTAAAATTATACTTGCTTTAAAATCTATAGCCTCTTTTAAGTAAAAATGTGCCAGATTTTTCTATTTTCGGCAATTCGAGAGCTACAAGGCTCATTTGCATGACAGATCTGTCTAGTTTTTTTACAAGGAATCTGAATATACACACATAGTTCAACCATCATATAATTTCTGAATAGAATATTCGAAATAAATTGCTTGATAGCGCTTGAATATGCGTTTAAAGTAATATTTTCGCAAGGAATTATAACACTCACGCGGTTGAACATGTTATAAGTTTTATTATGCCACAACAACACATGAAATGAAAATATAGCAAGCGTTTTACAAAAACTACCAACTCATCATATCAAAACCAATAAGGCGGCAAAGTGATTGAGTTTCTAAGTGTAGGACTTTCAAACACTACATCTAGAGCAGAAGACATGATTGTTTCTTTTTTTTTTTTTTTTGTAGTGTTTAACGCCCGCTTTTACTGCAATGGCATCGCAGGTGATGATACTGATGAAACATGAAGATGAAGCCCCGGTAGAATAAGATGGCGGGGGAAACCGAGGAAAAACCGCCCCTGCACCGCTCTGTCCACCACAAATCTCACATTCGGTGAACCCGAGCCGTCTTGGTGAGAGGCGAATGGTCTGACCACTCGGCCACGTCGCGGCCATGATTGTTTCAATACTTAAAATTGAATACATGTGCACGAAAGGAAAAGAACTTGGAACTTACTTCACATAATTATATGGCCTAAACACTGCAAACAAAGAAAACATTTCGCTAATGATGAAACGAGCAGAGTGCACCCCAACACGGAACTGAACCTGAGACCTCTCGAACACTAAGAATGCCAACGTCATTGCAACTCCAAACATTTATAAATCTTAATATCGGCTCTAACATGGAAACCTCCAATCAACTTTCAGTGAGGTTGCAATCACGTCACTTTACTGCTATGTATAATTAAATTGCAAAAAATATTGACTTAAAATATAATTATAACACTCGCTATAAATAAAATTCATTCTTATTCCCTTATAAACCCCTATCTAGTACAAGAATTAACTTCACGAATACTCAAGGAAGTTTAATTACAATTACACTAATTAAAATAGAATTAACGGTTTTAGACGATGAAGAATGCTGTCGACGTTTTGAACATAACATCCTACCCTCTCCTTTCAGAGCTTTCTGTTAGAAGAAACATCATCACTGGGACCCTCCAAGCAAAGTACACGCGGATACATACATTTCCTCCCTGAGACGTATACTGAAAACATGCTTTTATGTGAGCAGCTATATAAGCAGGAGGTCTATAATATAGCGCTACTTTTTCGATATGACCACCGTGAAAGCATTCTTGAAAACAGATGTCAAAGCCTTTGATGAAATGGATTACTACAGGAGAGAGTTTGCTGAAGAATGGCAGCATTATATATACTTTCATAAAGAATCGTTCAATGGACGAATGCATACGATTACATGCACATACCCTGTTTAACATAATCAGATACCTTCAAGGAATCTCTGCACCAATGACTGCCCTGTCTATGAGCGAGATATATTGTAAGTATAACACATTCACCGCTTTCTACTATTAATTGTACCTCATCTGTATTGGAATATCGTAATGTTGACTAATTCCAAATACATTTTTATATATCCAGGGGTCGGATCACCCAAGAGCTTCATGATTCAGATACCATAGACGCAAAGAATATGTTTAGACCAGCACATGATATTGAATATCAGAACTATGCAACGGTTGCTCTCATATGGTGATTTGATCAAAACCCGCAGAGTATGATACTTCATTTGCAACTTTATCTGCAGCGCGTATCGGCTAAGGCATGTGAGACAGATGGGATTACAAACTAAAAATACAACATGTGACCAACACATCACACATTTATTTCTTGAAAAAATCAATAATCCTCGTTATTCGTACCAGAGTTCGAGAGACAACCCCATTACAACCAGAGCTAATAAACCCTGCCAGGACTGACGTTGACGAGGTGGATGTCTGCATTTCAAACCCATGGAACATCTGTCCTGTCCAAGATTATGATGGCATTACGAAAATGAATACGTGAAATCAATCATCAATGTGAGTATAATATCTTGCTATTACATCAAGAAAGAAACTAATTTTATATTCATTGCAGTGATCGAACTACAAGAAAGTAATAATATTTACTTATATATATATATATATATATATATATATATATATATATAAATGAATAGCTGAAATGTATGTACGCGTATCACTTCCGAATCATTGCATCATATTGAATAATTCTTTTTTTGTTGTGTTCATTATTGTCACGACAAGGTTTCTGGAAAAGAAAATGTTTACAAATAGTAGCGAAAGTATTTAAAATCCCATAATACGAATTAAAACCATGTAAAGGAAACGCATTTCGCTTGATAGTCACCAGATGGCAGTGATACCACGGTTATTTGTTGCTAATTGTCGTATTAGTGCTATATTTCCCTCCCCATTCAAAGTTAATGTAACGCACCAGTTTATCGACACAATGACGCAATGTAGGAGTGAAATTCAAATACTTTTTTTATATATTAACTGTCCTTTCCTTACTCCTATTGTTTAAAATAAAGCAGCAAAGAATCCTTTCTGGCGACTAACAGCTAGAGTAGGTACTTATTTATTTGCCACTACATGACCATAGTGGTATTTTCCCTCCCCATCCAATGTTAAGGTAACGCAACAGTTTTTCGAGATGACACAACGCAGAAGTGAAATTCAAATACATTTTTATGTATCAACTGTCCTTAACTTACTCCTATCATTTAAAATAAAAAAGCTTTCCTGGCGACGAACACGATGTACCTTTTATTTACCACTAAATGGCCGTAATACCTACTGCTTTTTTTCTTCTTCAATGCCAAGGGAATGCATCCGGTTATGGAGACAATGACGCAAAATAACTGAAAATCAAATACATTTCTTATTAATTAAGCTCCGTTCCGTTAGTCACATCGTTTAAATAAAGAAATAAGTATATTTTTATTGTAATTCTTTAAAATGAACAAGTTATAAACAATGCACATAACCAATAACCCTTCTTGGAATCTGAAAATGCCTGAGAAATGACGGGATTTGTTTTAGGTTTAACTTCCTATTGCTGATGCTGGTTATTTGACGTTATGTGGTACATGAGCTAGCTAAAGAACATGAAGATACCCGCGTCACCATCACATTGCAATTGCGGTGCTGTTAATACATTTGATCAAGTTGTATTTTGGGTTAAATGGAGAAATTTAATACACAAAAGCTAACATCAAATAAAGGTTTATCAATTGCCCAGCCATATCTGCTTGCTCTTTAGTTATGTCATTTTAAGCCTTAGAAATCGCTGTTTTGACATAAAAGAAAATAAAGAAAGAGGTGGAAAACATTAGGAGTAAAGGAAATATATAGATTCAGATGATGCATGAATGTTACTTTGTGACTATCTCCTTAATGTAATTCATACCTATGCCAGCGTTCATCCACCACACTATGAAAGCACTGCCATTACTGTTATTATGCCAACGACATCTTGGCTGCCGACGCTGCCAACTGCATATGTCATCCTTTCCACAATGTCTTATGAGTGCTCTGACTTCGTTCTTTTCGCAATACCAACTATATGCTACATTGCGCACATCATTGCGCTTCATTGCACTTTTCAGATGCAAAGGCATTATTAGAGATTGGCAATGGGAATATTCCTGTTGACACTTCTACTGGCCTCATTTCGTTTCCATCAAAGTTTTGTCACTTCACAACGTCAAAGGAAGAATTATTATCGAAAGTTTTCCAAACATTGGTGCAAATTACAAAAACTATGCTAAGTTGAGCAAACGAGCCATTTAAGCAGCAACTAATAAGAATTAGAGGATTTGAATGTAAAATTGATGGACAAATGCATTCATTTAAGTCGATCAATTCCATTACCAATCCAAATGAAAACGCCAATTATCTAACTGAATTCCTAAATTCATTGAATTTGCCAGGATTCCCGCCACACAATTTACAGCTCAAGGTTGACTCAGTGATAATTATACTACGCAATATCAATCAACCGAAATTATGCAGCGGAACAAAACTCACTATTAAACAAATTATAAACTATTTTATTTAAGTTACTGTATAATAGGAACGTTCAAAGGCGAGGATATACTTATTCCAAGAATGCCGCTAATGTCAACCGACCTTCTTTTTTAATTTAAGCGCGCCTTGCATTCGCAATGACAATGAATCCCAAGGTCAATCGTTAGAAGTGTGTGCAATATACCTTGAATTGTGTTTTTCGCATGTTGTACATTGCGTGCTCGAGAGTCGGCAAGGTATCGGCGCTATTTTTTTCTCTCCGGAAGGAAAATTGTACATTACAAGACATTACAATAAAGTGTTGACAAATTATTTAATTGTAATTTTATTTCATTGCATGGTCGTACTGTAAACGGAAGTTTTTTCGTTTGGTACACCACCCGTGCGAAGCCGGGGAGGGCAGATAGTTTTCAATAATTCTAATGTTCCAGAGTTTTGAAACAGATTAGAAAAACCCTTTTGCTAATCATCTCAGGAAGCCGAGACTGCTGGAAGTCTGCAAGCACAAAAGTACTAAACGAGTGGCAAACATAGAGAAATATGCAACCCGCAGCAGACCAACAAAATGTATCCATGCAATTCTACATATCCAAAACAAATAGTGCTAGTGAGACACTTTGTTATGAGCCACCAGTGCTTCTCAACAGCAGTGATCCTAATGACTTGGTATATATGTCTAAGTGCACCTAAGACTCCCTGAATTCTGCATGTGCACAAAAGGCAAAAGTACGTAGATCGTGATTATGTTGAAAATGTTGTGTAATCATATCATATTGTTGCATTCATGAAAAAAAAACGAAGCCACTCTAATTTTTAATACAAATATAAACAAAGGGTGTGTAGGATTTTAAAAAAATAAAGATGTAAAAGAAGCTAGTATATTTATGGGCAAACATTTACTTAATCTACCTAATGCAAGTAAAACATTTTTGAACAGGCACGGACATGGAGAAGGAATGTGATGAAAAACTTTATAAATAAAAAGATTGTGTATATTTAATCCCACTAATGTTTTTATTCCACAAAAACAAATAAAAATTTCAACATCTTATTCCTTTGCATACTGAGAGCTTTAAATTATCGATTGCATGACTTGGGGTAAGGGCTTATAGATAAATATCTCATCGTGTATAATCAGACACTTTAATATTGTAATTTGCAGTGATAGACGTCCAGCATGCTATAAAGTTGAGAGCGAAAATATGCCCTTGCACCAGCAGAAACAAGAACTAGTCTGAGTCACAAATACCTCGAGGGCTTTTCCTGTTTACAAGAATTCATACAGTAAATAACCTGTTTCTTCAGCTCCCAAACAGCTTTACTTTTATCTCACTTCTCTTAAACACGAGTGTAAATAATACTTAATTCGACTGATGAAAAACAGTTTTAACAAATGCTGCAACCAATCAAATTTTTGGTGGAAGCCTATCTTAATACAAGCACACATATATAAAAGTGGAACAAACAGCCATCAGATAACTGAATTTAGAGAAAGGTCTCAGTGCAGTGGTTAGTAAGAATCGTCTGAAAAAACTACGAGTTAATTCGCAAAAAGAAGATACCTAATCAATCAATTATCTTGAATCAGCTGGTAAGATTTTAAAAAATTATCCTCTCCTTGTTCTTAAATGTATTTTATTCTGCAAAATCTGAATTTACTTATAATAACTTTTTTAAGAAACTTTACAATTGATTGGCTAGCTACATGAGAACAACTTTATATTACATAAGAACTTCATATTTTGGGGCTATATTTTTACAAAAGAGAATTTGTACAAGCACATTCGATACAAAGATTTTATACAATGAATACACGATTTGAGGGCGACCGAACACTTAAAAAGCAATTTTAGACAAAGTGGAGTGTGCGACTGAGTGCATGTGAACAGCATACCTCTAAAAATACACATCTACTCTTAGCGTTTTATTGTAATCTCAATCCTTTAAGCGTTATTGTCATTTTAATTGGCGTAATTGAAATTAAAATTTCTTAAATTAACCAATCGTGAATGTTATAGTTGTGCTGGATAGGGGATAATAAAGGAGCAAGGAAAGTGTTATAGCGTTTTATTGTAACTTCAATTCTCTAAGCGTTATTGCCATTTTAATTAGCATAATTGTAATTAAACTTTCTTGAATTGGGATAGCGCGAATCTAATATTCTTTCTGGATGAATCTTATACTTGTGCTGCGTAGGGCCTGATAAAGGAATCAGAAACATCTGGTATCGTGTTATTTTTAACCTCAACTCTTTAAGCGTTATTGGCATTTTAATAGTAATTTTGGTTCAATTTTCTTGCATGCATGATATCTCGAATCTAATATTATTTCTGGATGAGGGGTGATAAATGAACAGGAAAGGCCTTATAGCACTTTATTGTAACCTCGGTTCTTTAAGGGACACGGGGACTGAAATTTCGACCTAAAATGACAACGTTTACGAATTTTACCCATAAACTCTAGGAATCAAATGAATGCAAAGAAAGTCGTTTTCCGCCTTTTTAAAGCTCCACCGAGCGTTTAAATACCTAGGCGCGCAGACATTTAATTTCACTTCCCACAATACAACGCCCACTAATCACAGGATGAACAAGTGTTCCTAATTTCTTCAAATATAATAATTTTTGTTTGTTTTTTCTAAGCAATATGAACCAAACATAACTCCACTGCTTTGTGATGCTATCTAGTGTCAATATGCAGAGTTATAAACTACGTTTTCAATACAACTTCCAAATAAGGTGATGTAGTGTCATTTTCAGAGCATTCCTTAATATAACAAATAAACTGCAGCTTGACTGTAAGTACAGGTTATAGGTGGGTTCTGTGCTTTGTTTATAAACACATGGTTGTACCTGCGTGGTGATTGTCTTTATGAATAAACTGTGACAATGGATTCTATAAGTTTTCAGTGGCATAAGTCTAAAAACAAAGGTAAGAAGAGCAACGAAAGAACTATTAAACGAGCTGCAGCAAGATGGGCAAATAAAACAGTAGCTGAAAATAATGTAATATAGGTAACAGTAAACCAGGCTCTTGTTCCATCAGAAATTTCTATGAGTGCTCCAATGGAATCAGATGGCAAATCTACTGTAAGTGTACTAGGTAGAAATGAAGGGAAACTTCAGTTGTTTATCAGTTCTAGGCAGATTCCCAAATTTGGTGAGTACATATTTATTAGCACTGATTTACTATGTAAACTGTTTCAAAATCTGAGATGCAGTGAGTGTAATGAATGCTCTCTAATTGTGCAACATAGAGAAAAACATGGGCTAGCTCACAAATTGTGTGTTAAATGTACATACTGTGGTTTCTGCCAACACAAACGTACACCAGTCCTCGAGTAAGCAAAACAAACTCAAGGAGTCCCCCTTTTGATATAAATAGAAAAAGTGTTGAAGATTTTTTGGGAATGGGTGTAGGTCATAGAGCAACGGTTCCCAACCGGTGTGCCCCGGCACCCTAGGGTGCCGTGTGATTAGCTTAGGGGTGCCGCGAGATATTGAGATAAACAAAAAAAAATACCTTCTACTGAAGCCTTAAGTCTTGTAAAGTCTTGAAATAAAATAAGTCAAATCAATTACTCTCATGCACGGCAGATGGTGATAGTGGTCGATTCATTTCAATAATTCAGTTATACTAGTATCCCACAGATGGCATTACAGCTATACCCTGCCGAACATTCCCGAGACTACTCGCTTCCTCACGAACATTCCCGAGACTTCGACATGAATATATAAAAGTGTACGCCGCTTGGCGCTTTCAGTTGTCTTCCTCGCGTTGATTCACAGTGTTTAGCTATGAATAAGTTCATTGTTAAACGTAAACGCCAGGACAGTAAAAGTGAACAGTCGGCTCCTACTACTTGCTTTAAGAAGCCAAATCTTACAGTTTATCCCGAACCGTCGAATTCACCACATAAAGAAGACAAACGAAAGAAAAGAACATACCAGGACAGTTACTTAGCGTATGGATTTAAGTGGAATAACAACGAGGAAAACCCTATCCCTGTGTGTTTAGTTTGTGGCAAAACACTTAGCAACGAGGCCATGGTACCTACCAAACTGAAGCGGCATCTTACAACAAAGCATCCTAGTGTGTCACAGAAAAGTGTAATGTATTTTTCACATATATTAGAAGGGGAGAAGAAAACAGCTGTGCGAATGGTAAAGAGAACGACCATAGGTGATACTGCTCTTGAAGCCTCATTTAAAGTAGTAGAACTGATAGCTAAAGAAAAGAAACCTCATACTCTTGGAGAGGAAATCATTGGTCCTGCATGTCAAGTTATAGTTTAACAATACTTGGCGAAGGAGCAGCTAATCAAATTTCGAAAGTTCCTCTGTCCAACAACACAATCAGCCGCAGGATATCTGAAATGTCATGCAATATCAACGAACAAGTCATGGAGAAAATAAAAACTTATAGAACATTTGCTTTGCAAGTAGATGAGAGTCTCGATATTGGTGACAAACCGCAACTCCTTGGTTTTATCAGATATATTCATGAAAAAGATATTAGTGAACAGTTTCTGTTCTGGAGACTACAACCACAGGCCATGATATCTTCGTTTCTATTAATTCATATCTCAATGACCATGATCTTTCATGGAAAGACTGTTGTGGTATATGTACAGATGGTGCACCATCTATGTCTGGGAAAATTAAAGATTTTACTGCCAGAGCTCTCAATGAAAATCCATCCATTATTATAACTCACTGTTTTCTGCATAGAGAGGAATTAGTCGTGAAAGCGTGTAATGAAGATTTTGCTGAAGTGTTTAACCAAGTAGTGAAAATGGTGAACTATATGAAGTCTCGATCTTAAAAGTGCAGAATTTTTTAACCGTTATGTCGCGCAACGGATGCAGCTCATACCGCTTTGTTACTTCACACAGAAATAAGGTGGTTGTCGCGGGGTCGTGTATTGAACCGGTTTCTCGAACTTAAAGAACAGCTAAACACTTTTTTTAAGGATGAAAATCAAGACACATTTCATGAGCTCTTACTAAGTGATTCTTTGTGTTTTGAACTGTCATATCTGGCAGATATTTTTCATAAGCTGAATGAACTGAATGTTTCGATGCAGGATCGACATGAAACAATAATCTCCTCAACCAATAAAATGAAAGGTTTTAAAAGAAAACTTAGTTCTTGGAAGTCTGCAGTTCAAAAAGGAGATTAGTTGAACTTTCCATCTCTTCTTAATGTGGCAGGAGATAAAGATCTGGGTAAGCTGAAAGACCGCATTTGTGATCACTTATCAAGATTGCAAGATGCTTTCCAACTATTTCCACTACGAATCTCGACTGGGTTGTCTCACCATTTGATTTCGTAGATAGTGCAGAGGAAATAGATTTCACTGCTTGCGAACGAGATGAATTTATTAATCTTTGCGCTGATTCCACACTCAAAGGTAAGTTCACCAAGAGTGAGGCGTCGGTGGCTAGTTTTTGGCTTCAATGGAGAGAGGAGTACCCTAACCTAATGAAGAAAACAATTAACGTACTTTTTCCCTTTTCAACATCCTATCTATGCGAGCAAGCCTTTTCTGCTATGGTGACAATAAAATGAAGCAAGAAATAGACTGAATAACCTTGAGGATGATTTGCGTGTTTCACTGTCAACTGTAAGACCCGACATCACATATCTGTGCTCTAAGCATCAATCACAAGTTTCACATTAATCATTAATCGAACAAAATTTATTGATGTATTTTTACTCAGTGATTGTAGTAAAGTTTACTGTATAATGTTATGGTGTACGTTATTACTATATAATATTTCAATAAATTAACATATTAAGCTTAATTTTCTTTTAATTCAAGGAAGGGTGCCCCTAGTGTTTAATGTTATTCCCAAGGGTGCCGTGAACTTCAAAAGGTTGGGAAACACTGTCATAGAGGATTGGAAAGGTTTAGTACCATTATTGGGATGCCAGACGGACTCCAAGACCTTCACCAAATACATGAATGCACTAGCTGAGGAGAGCAAACATGTGAAACAAGAGGGACTTTTGCAGTCAAGAGAAATCGTCAGGAAGGCCTACCAAACACTATATGGTAGAGATAGTAATGATGTTAAAGCAATTATTGATATTTCAGTTTCCTATGATGGGATTTGGCACAAAAGAAGTTACGTTTCCAACTACAACATTGGTATTGTAAGTGACTTGTTAACTGGATTAGTTCTGGATTATGAAATAACCTCAAAAGTTTTGTGGTATGTATACCCTTGCAGCCACTGAGCTGGATACTAATTCTGCAGAATATTATACATGGTATAGGGGTTATAAATCTAGCATTGAATGCAACAAGAATTATGATGACTTATCTGCATCCATGGAAGTTTTTGCAGCTGACATTTTATAATCTGTTTCTGGTTGCAAATTCAGATACACTACAGTGCTCTCAGATGGGGAGTTAAAAGCATTTAATCATTTAGTAAGTAAAGAAATATATGGTGATACTATTCTTAAAAAAGAAGAATGTGGATAGCATGCAGCCAAAAGAATGGGAACAGGTTTGAGACAATTAGTACAAACATGGAAAACAAAGGTAATAAATTAACAAATTATTATATTGTGCAAAACATTCCTGATGTATCAGGTATGAAGACAGCAATTTATGCTACCCTCAGTCACTATATGGCAACTGACACTAACCCACAACATAGCAAATACCCTCAAGGTTTCAGCTCGTGGTGCTTCTACAATAAAACTGTTTCAGAAGGTAATTTCACCAAGACATGATAAAATGACAGTTAAACTACAAAAGCATATGGTCACTAAAATTATGGCCCTGTACCAACTGCTGAGTTGTTGACACAATGCATTCATGGTGCAATTCAGAACCAGAATGAACGTTTGCCTTTATTGATATGGCGTAAGTGTCCAAAACCAATATGTGTTTCTTCAAAAAGAATAGCCATTGCTGCAGCTAATGCAATTTCAGAATTCAATATGGGTTGCAGTGCTACACAAGAACTGAAATGCAAATTAAAAAAGCAAAACATATTTAGTGTAGTGTGTAAAAGTGTTAAGAAGCGTGACAAGAGAAGAATTTATGAGAGTGCTCGATCAGCAACTGAAAGGAAGAAAGCTTTTATATATAGAACCAAGTTGTCTAAGATGGCTAAGGAGACCTCCAATCAGAGGAATGATTGGCCAGCTTATGCTCCAGCACACTTTTGAGAATACAAGTAACCTGAAAAAATATTTTAAATGCGTATATACAGAAATTTCAATTTTTCTCAGCATTACATTTTTCAACATATAAATTGAACCTGACGTAGTTTTGGTTCAGTTGTAGTAAACCTATATATATATAAACAAGACTGAGCTTTGTTTTAAGTGCATGATTATTCGTTTTTGTAAAAAAGAAATTATATGTTCAGAAATTAGGCTAATTTTTATAAAAAAAAAACATGTTCAAATAGAAATAAATTTTTATCTTAGCAAATAGAGATATGATTACAAGAGTAATGACTGACTTTATACTCATAATTGGAACAAATGAAAGAACATATCATTGGTTACCTACTTTAACAATAATGACGCCAGCTAGCTTTTGAAGACTAGCAATAACTCATATTTTAGAGTTCTAAAATATTTTTTAACTCTGAAAGTAACAATCATATTAAAATGAAATGAGGTATACAGCTTTCTACTGATCTGTAGATTATATATACTCAATAGCTTAATAAATATAAAATTTGAATTTTTTAGTCCCAGTGCCCCTTAAGCTTTATTTCTCTTTTAATTAGTGTAATTGTAATGAAACTTTCTTGAATGGGATAGCGCGAATTTAATTGATAACAAGATGAATGAACAAGAAAAGTCCTGTAGCCTGTTATTGTAACTCAATTCTTTAAGCGTTATTCCCATTTTAATTTGTGTGATTGTAATTAACGTTTCTTGAGTGTGAGATGGCGCGAATTTAATTCTTGTACTGGATGAGGGGTGATAAATGAACAAGAAAAGCCTTATAGTGTTTTATGGTTACCCAATTCTTTAAGCGTTATTTCTATTATAAATAGTGTAATTGTAATTAAACTTCCTTGATTATTTGTGAAGTTAATTCTTGTAATAGATAGGGGTTTATAAGGGAATAAGAATGAATTTTATTTATAGCGAGTGTTATTATACGTTTTACAGTCAATCTTTTTGCAGTTTAATTATACATAGCAGTAAAGTGGCGTGATTGCAACCTCACTAAAAGTTGATTGGAGGTTCCCTTGTTAGAGCCGATATTAAGATTATAAATGTTTGGAGTTGTAATGATGTTGGCATTCTCAGTGTTCGAGAGGTCTCAGGTTCAATTCCGTGTTGGGGTGCACTCTGCTCGTTTCATCATTAGCGAAACGTTTTCTTTGTTTGCAGTATTTAGAGCATATAATTATGTGAAATAAGTTCTAAGCATGTATTCTATTTTAAGTATTGAAATAATCATGTTTTCTGCTCTGGATGTAGTGTTTGATGGTCCTACACTTGGAAACTCAATCACTTCGCCACCTTATTGGATTTTATATGATGAATGTGTAGTTTCTATGAAAGCAGTTCTCTCTAAACACTTGCTATTTTCATTTCATATGTTGGTATGGCATAATAAAGCTTTTAACATGTTCAACCGTGTGAGCGTTATGATTCTTTGTGAAAATATTACCCCAAACGCATATTCAAGCGCTATCAAACAATTTATTTGGAATATTCTACTCAGTAATTATATCGAGTTTTTTTTAATTTCACCATGGTAGTTGAACTATGTTTGTATATGCATATCCCTTGTGAAAAATTAGACACATTTGTCATGCAAATTAGCCTTCTAGGTCTTGAATTGCCAGAAATAGAGAAATCTGGCAGATTTTTAATTAAAACAGGCTATCGGTTTGAAATGATATAGCATTTTGCAATTATGGTTAAATATTTGGATTCCTCTTTAAAAACTAAATCGATTTGATATGGAGATGAGCCTTGTAGCTTGAAATTAGCAAGTGGCGTTTTTTTTGTTTTTTTGTTTTTTTTTTTTTTTTTGTTTTTTTTTTTGCGTGGGCATAGTCAATCGATTAAATTGGATTTCATTTGGGAATGTGAAAGATTATTGCTCAAATGATTGACAATGGACAGGTGAAACCTTTTAGAGTGGTTTGATTGACCGGTACATGGAAACCTTTTGGTCAGATATATTGGCAAAGAGGGAGGAGGCGCCGTTCTGTGTGGTCTGTCAACAGATGTTATCTTAGGTGGTACATCTTGGTAACACCTTGAATTTATTTTGATTCTCTCTTTATCCACTACTTTTACGCTTTTGAATGCTCACTTTCGGAACACAGTCTTGAGTTATTCCCATAGGAAAAAATCTGGATAGTATATCCAAAGACCGAACAGGCCAGGTGATGTCTCCAAATCCAGAGATAACACTTTTGGAACTGCTCATCAGCAATAGCCATACTGTTTCAAGTTTTGTGGGCTCTTGCACCATCTTGCCAACGCCAAGCTCGTCAGTATGTTTGAGCATATTATTCCAACATGAGAACATAGCGTGGTGAATTAATATTGCTATTAAAAAAATAGGCCTCATTGCCAAAAAATGCGACTGCACAACAAACGATAGGAGAGTCCAACGTCTATTCATGCAGCTCTTCAGAACAGGTGTCATCAACTCGCTTGATTTTGTTTTAAAACAAGCAGACTTACTCCGTGCAGTGGGTAAAAACGTGATGTGTGATATTGTTCTTTATACTGTGTTGTGGTGTCTGCTTATAATGTGAAAACAGAAAGCAGGCATGCCATTGACTCTTACATTTATGCCTGCATTGGTGGAACTTTCTTATTTATAGAAAGTGGTGGAATAAGTGCTTAGTAAGTGGCAAAGTTCTGCAATAAGTCTGAAAGTTTAATTCTCAGCGTCATTACATAATTCATGAAAGTAAATATTGACAGTTACTAAGGAGAAGACATTTCTTTCGAATTGTGTTAGATAACAATTAATTACCAACAGCATGTTCATATCCACTGCTATAAATGTGAAAGTTTTTCGTTGAAAATTAATACTCGTACTCTTAGCGTCACAATTTGATTGCATTGCTATTGACCAAGTTAAGAAGTCTGTTTTTCTATGTTAATACTATAATAATTGTCATTATTTTTGCAATTATTCATGTTACAACTACCAATCCAATGAAAATATGTGTATGTTTGCATAAGAAATATAAATACTAACGTAAGAGATATTTTAATAAGGCAATTGTTCTACCAGGCATGAACCTACAATAGGTATATTAACGTGTGGAAGGTTTGATAAACCCAAATGACGATCCTCCAAGGAATACAGTTGGGCGTTTTAAACTAGAACAACAGTGATAAGAGATAATACAAGAAGCCCTATGATCTATTAATCTATGAAAGGTGAATTTTGTATTTCAAACGCAAAATGTTGCATACCGCAGCTGCACTGAAGGAATTCTCCTTATCCTGCGTTCCCCGAAGTTGGTCACGCACAGTAGGCGATTTGCTGGAGCATCGAGCAAAATTGATCTCTCTGCTCTACTCATTTAGCAACCAGTTGGTGACCCCTACTTTAAGATTTACTGGAGATCAGGTGAAGCCCGGAAGATGAAAATGGGCTTCGTTAACAAATTATTTAAGACAAATTTCGGAATCGTTACAACAGTGCATTCATTGGTTTAACAGAAACTTACAATGAACAAACTTGGATGGCTTCACTTAACCTGCCCATTTTCCATTCCATTATTTATGATCATTTTAATTGTCGTACCCACACCATTCGGTGTTTATTAATTTATGTTATATAACATTTTTCGAGGAAATAGCTAGAAATTATAGGTGCATTTGTTACTATGCACATCAGTAGAATTCCTCCCTTTTAGGAATCTATTAAGAAGTCAGACTGCCTTAATTTTAAGTGGAACCTAAAGTGTGACATATACTATATTTCGTAGCAATTGGAAGAATAATAATGCTCATGCTTATGTGAATTCCTTACATAGAAATTTAAAATTCGCTGACTTTGACTTAAGTTTGCTTATAATCAGGGCATGTATTCTGATGACAAGTCACCTTTTCATTGTTCAGCCTAAGTAGTTATAACACGTACACAAATCCCCAGTATTATTCTCAGATTGTGAAAATGCATGTTTGGTTGTTCATTTTTGGCCTTTATGGCATTTTTTGTTACGGGGCTTATTTTAAATTTTAGGTATTTATTTGGCACTTTTCTTTCCCTTCACGTGTTGGCGTAGTAGTTTTATTGCATTTATATATATCACATAAAGAGTTTCATATTTGCATTATAGACATAATTGGACTACCTATGCAGTTATACTTCTTTACTCGCATTCTTGGAAAAAGTCACATTCATATTTGGTTAGTCTGGAAAGGGTTGTTTTCGTGTGGAAGGTTGCTTATTTTCATGGGAGCAGGTATAATAATTGCAGTTAGCAAATCTTGCAAGAAAATAAGAATGAGACAGGCCAGCTTCCAAACTTTTGGAAATAATGAGTGCATATAGACAGAGCTATTGACTTTATCTTTGTGTAAAGTCATAGGATTTGAAATGCTGTTCATTCTCAATCAATTTTATATAATCTGTGAACTCATAAGAGAAGTGGTCGGTTTTCAACCCTCCTTTACGACCACTGACATTCCAGTGTTACCTCATCCTACCAAGCGATTACGGAACCTCTTCTAAGTAGAAGGCGTCCAGTAGGGGAGTCCATAGAGTGCGTTGGTTTGACGCGGTTTGACGGGAAGTCCAGCTTTTGCCGTTGGCTCTGAACCATGCTGGGCCTGGTGGAGTGAGAATGAGGATGTCAGCAGTTTGTCGGGTCTACAACTTCTGCGGTGGACTCTTGAACCACGCTGGGCCTGGTAGAGTGATGATGAGGATGTTGGCCATTTCACAGAACCTACAGCTTTTGCCGTAGACTCTTGAACCGTGCTGGGCCTGGTAGCGTGATGATGAGAATGTCAGCTGTTTGACGGGACCTTCAGCTTTTGCGGTGGACTCTTGAACCACGCTGCCTGGTAGAGTGATGATGAGGATGTTGGCCATTTCACAGAACCTACAACTTTTGCCGTGGACTCTTGAACCGTGCTGGGCCTGGTAGAGTGATGATGAGAATGTCAGCTGTTTGACGGGACCTTCAGCTTTTGCGGTGGACTCTTGAACCACGCTGGGCCTGGTAGAGTGATGATGAGGATGTTGGCCGTTTCACAGAACCTACCGCTTTTGCCGTGTATTGTTGAACCACGCTGAGCTTGGTAGAGTGATGAGGAGGATGTCAGCTGTTTGACAGGACCGACAGCTTTTACAGTGGACTCTTGAACCACGCTGGGCCTGGTAGAGTGAAGATGAGAATGTCGGCTGTTTGACGGGACCTACAGCTTTTGCGGTGGACTTTTGAACCACGCTGGGCCTGGTAGAGTGATGACGAGGATATCAGCTGTTTGACAGGACCGACAGCTTTTACAGTGGACGCTTGAACCACGCTAGGCTCGGTAGGGTGATAATGAGGATGTTGCGATCATCCAAACGATACAGGGAGGTGATGTTGCCAGTATCAGAATGTTAGCTATAATGGCCGGGTATTTGCTGTTAAACTCAAGCAAAATAAGGTGGACACAATGAATTAACCTGTCCCCTTTGTTTTTCTTGTTTGTCCCTTTTACTGAATTTAAAACAATATTCGTTAGTGGCTTCGTTCACATTCTTATAAAAAATATAAGCCAGCTCCAGCCAGTTCCTTCAATTGCTGAATGCTCTTGGGTTTTAATATATTTTTTATGTTTTACATATTTCATATACCTACTGCAATTATTTGTCATCTATAATGCCAAACTGAACTACACTTTTAAGGGAGATCAAAATAACCATGCGGAACTGCAAATTAATACAGTGTAAATTCAAATCTGTCTGAACAATCACCTTATCTCGACAGTCCTAAAAATCTTTGGTATACAAATAACATTTATACATTTATATAACTCATAATGTACCACTTTTCTACGTTGGTAGAGCTCAAGTTAGGAGTACCTACTAAGGTGAGGATGTTTGCAGAGATAGTGGATTTTGCGTTGCTTTGATTTTAACCATACAAGCACAACATTAATATATACAAAAGTAATAATTATTAGATATGTTTGTCTTACCCTGCAGTCACCCTAGAAGTGGACTAGACCGTCTGCCACTCTGGATTGGGAAATATTTCAGCATCCATCGTGTCTGAATTACGTAAAGCATTCGGCAAATAACGGCCACGTAAATTGTATTCGTACGAAATAGAAATATTAATATACATAGCTGCTTGACTCACAAATTACAGCAGAACTTGAACACGACGGCCCTGCTTACGTGTGTTCCAAGCTGTTCTGTAAGCACTTAGCCCTGTGGACATCGGCTTTGTTTAAAACAAGAAGAAGAAGAGGGAAGAGAAGAAGAAGAAGAAGAATAAGAAGAAGAAGAAAGAAAAGAAAGCTACAGAAAGCGACAATTAGGCTTACATTTATTTGTGAACCTATGGATAGTTACACTACTAGGGGTTATAATGTCTGGAAATTTAGGATGAGATTTTAGCAAGCATATTCTTGCATAAGAGTGTTTACATACGCATCATATTGAGAAAAAAAATGCGCTGTTTTAAGAAAATATACCCAACTATAGTGAACAACTTATCATCAATAAACAAAACGTTTTGTCTTTCACGAGCGAGAAACTTTTCACCTGCAGCTGCAACTGTAACGAAAGACAACTATTTAAAGCTGAATACTTATTTTAAGTGTACTTTATTCTCATTCTATATTCTTCTTAATTTAATATATTTAATTATTTCATTTGTTAATTTGAAATAAACTTGATGGATACTTAGTATTCGTCAAAATGTTCAGTTGCCAAAAGCCTGTTGATAGTGGAGCTTTAAGAAGTAATTTTTTTTTAACTGGATAACTATTTTCACGATAGCTACTGCAACAGTATCCATTTGTCTGGAAAAGAAGAGAATCTGCTTTATGCAGCTTTATATTTGTAATATAATACTATTTGTAAGTTCAGATATCCCCCAGTACATAACATACATTTATTTGGGTTAAACATAATGGTTAACAAAAATGTGCATCGATCATGAATTCGGCGGTCGAATCGAAGGGTCAGAGCTCAGTGGTAAGATGTTTTATACTGAAATGTGTTGCATAGCCTACAACATTCTATCGATGTCAAAATAGTGCTTATAAAGTGTTTCTTTTAGAACCTTTAGATTAGGAGCCTGAAAGTTTTAGAGGTTATTTATAAAGTCCTTGATTTTAATGTAGCGTAGCCACTTTTGATTCTAGCTCCATTAATAAACTTGATGAATTATTATATTTATCATGACAAATATTTACTTCACCTATATCTATTTTATTGGAAATTCAACAGTAATTTATTTATAAAAAAATCCTCCTACTAAATTGAGCAAAATTACCGGTTAACACAACCTGAAAATGGAACAATAATAATAATAATAAAAATAAAATATTATTAATAATAATAATAATAATAATAAACATGAAATTAAGCTGAAAATTTTAAAGCGATGCATTCAGTAGATCCAGAGAAAACTTGTACAGAAGGTACAAAAAGAAATCAGCACTGTCTTTTCCTTACACCGCATTCCTTATCGTTTGTAGGGTACTTCATTACATAATGTTTTTTTATTTTAGTGGCTTGCAGGTGCGTATTACACCTTGAAATGTAAATGGCGTTTTATTTATGGACGCTCTTTAACTGCTGTGATTCTCAGCGTTCCATTCTAACTTGGGATCAGGCTTGAGGTTCTTTTATGTGCCGTAAATCTACGACACGGGACCAACGGCTTTACTTCTCTTCCGAAGGAAGCCATGCTAAGGATTTTTACGCCCGAAAAAATCCATCGTTCTCCGCCGGATTTGAACCCGCGACCTTGGGTATATGAAGTTAGCATGGTAACCATTACACCACGGAGGGCGATTATTACACCTTGAGTTCTATATCGAGTTCTAGGTATGCTGGGATTGTCGACTCAATCGCTAATGGGTATAGCCATCTCCTTTTTTTTTTAGGTAGTGCTTAGTGCCCGCCTTAACTACTTATGGCACCACAGGCGGTGACACTGATGATACGTGAATGATTATGGAACCCTGCGGAATGCGATGGCGGGGGAAACCGGAGAACGTGGAGAAAACCCACCCCAGCGCCGGTTTGTCCACCACAAATCTCACTTGTCCCCGGTCGTCTAGGTGAGAGGCGAGTGGTCTAACTACAGAGACTACAGAGAAAATGCATGTTTCGAAATTAACATGAATATAAGCAGGTTCTCGAGATGTTTGGAGTTTGCAGAATGGTTTTATGGCGTCTGGTAGAACAGTTTACTTTTGGTATAATGCCTAAAGTTTCGGCGGGGTTGGGGTTTGATCTGATGGAAAATAGAACTGTCAAAGTAAGCAGTAATCAGTATTGTTCGTGAACCTCCAAACCCAAAATCCCACACTTATGCGGCCACTTCTTTTCTTGGCAACTACGTGTTCTGGAACATAGCGAGTATTGTCTGGTGGCCATAAATACATTCGCCCATCCTCATCAGAGCAAAGCTTCAGATAGCCCATAGCTTCAGATCGCGGCGCAATCTTGTAGACGGTTTAAATGGTACATCTCTGCTTTCATTTATAATCTTAGCATCAACTTCCGCCGTTGTTTTTCTTGGCTTTCACGATTTTGGACGCGTCTTTAATCCATCTTCACCGCGCTCCTGAAAACGTTTAATCCAATACTGCACAACAGATCTACTCATTTGCACAGCATTTGCAATTTATTTTACCGTGCGTCGTGCTTCCCTCATGCCCACAATATGGCAGGGTTCACCTGGCTTGTGTAGGGTATTGCTGTCACCAAGCAGAATTACATGTTACAGACAAGTTAAAACCCCTCCTCCTTCCCCAATTAGAGTGACGAAAGGGCTAGCGGCTATCAGCTAAATCCCCTACAAACAGTCAGAAATACGATGTCTATTACTATTTGTGATCTGTAAATATAAAACTTTCAGGAATCCATTGACAAACTTATTGCCTTTTGGTGTATACAGCTCCATAGCATAGATTGTCAAGTTTGCACTGCTAGTATTACTTTCTCTAGCACGTAGGGGCATAATAAGTAAGGAAATGTTCTATTCCACCCAAAAATCCGATGCCGAGATTTCTCCGGAAATACATGTTTTAAGACAGCCTGAATAAAGTATCTCTTTCAGACAAATGTTCGTATGTGTTTGTGAGTCTGTGAATGTGGGCATAGCTGAAAAGCAAAATACCAAACTTGGTATTTAAGTTCATTATTTTCCAAGGATGCGAAACGAAGATTTTCAAGGAAATCCCCAAACCCAACCGTCCTTTACATGGAACATTTTTCGAAAATTTTGATTTTCTCGAAAATGGCTCGAACTATTTTGATTAAAATGTTTAAGATATTTGCATAACAAGAGAAATGTATATCTTGAACGTTCTTAAAATAGCCTGTGAAAACCTCTTTATTCTAGATGGCTTTTGTATAACTCGTGAACGGTAAGAGATAGACAAAAGCTTACTACAGAAAACACAAAATTTATTTCCAATGCCTTTCTTTTTAAGTTAACCGTTTCCTAGATATTCCGTGTTATCGGTTTCAATTTTATACTACTTATATTGTTCACAAACGGACGTCATATTTCGTTTCATACATCTTTTGTTTTACTCCTAGCAACGCAAAGAAAGGCGAACTTCAATTGTTTCACACAGCGATAGCTTTTAAAAGAGTTGACTATCGCGTTAGCCTAGACGACCTAGGGTATTCTCTTATTTTCCCTTTTGCTTGCAAGGGAATGCGTAATAAGAGGGTCTCTGCCTTATCTGTTTATAATTATGTAAATAAGTGAATAATTTTTTAAGAATAGTTTGTTTTCAGTAGAGGTAGAGGAAGTCATGTGAATGGAAGCCACACACCTTATAAAGATGTTTACAGTATTTGAAATATGTCGTTCATTTCTAATTCATTCAAAAATTTATTTTACTAGCAGTAAGTTTTGTGTGAAGCGCTAGTTTGATATTTTGGCTTGTGGTAGTTGCTAGGCTAGGAATACACATTTAATGGTTACTCTTACTCGTTTTTGCCCTTATTGCACTGATAATTTATTTTTCCAACAATTGTTCTATTCTTGGAACCTTCAAAGAATGCCTAGTATTATTCTTACCCATGACAAACATCGGAAATATACACTTGTCTCTTTGATTTAAGCAAAATAAAGCAGCTTGGATCAACGGAGAAAATGTTGTACTATATATATTTACCCAACAGTTAGTTTCTCTAAATGTTCCTCATGAGCAGGAGCTTTTAGAACACGTTTGCATCAGTTTGGCAGCTCCAAATTGAGACACACCCAAGCTGGATACATTTTAACCAAATATTTAAAGTATCTTGGAGCTAGCAAATAGCCAAAGAGGAGATGTTATAGATGTTTAGTGAAAATTTTATTTCATTACTTTCTGCAAAACCTTAACACGTAACATTCCAGGAGGCTAGTTTTCTAATTTTGAAAGACAGCCCACAATGCTATACTAGATGGCCCAAATGCCCCGCATTTGACGTGCGCAGGTTTCCTGGATGCGTTAAAAGAGTTGCAGAACTCAATGGGGCTATTTCAAGTTAAAGTCTGCCCATGGACTACTGACGAGTGACCTTCACTTCACATGTCTTACTATTGGCGTCGACTATGAGTAGATCGCACCCATTGTGAGGGGTATAAAGAAGGTCGCTTTCTCCCAGTCCTTCACTGGCGGGTTTTAATTGGCATTTAACTTAAACATTTTAAGTTTCTGAATATTTTCGCAAAGGAGGTGTTTGTTTACCAAATAATCAATAGAATTCGGAGAATAAATACTTTTAAAATGTGCTTATTTACTACACAGCTAGTTGTATTACAACTGTTATTTAAAATATAGTAAATTACTCATTTTGTTAAAATTCAAATTACACTAAAATTTTAACTAGTGTACTGTAAATGCTTCATATGGATTTTATTACATAAAATGGATTAGAAACTCTTATGCCCGGAACACTTTATATCCCAAAACTTCTGAAATACTGAAGAAAGAAGACATGAATATTTTAAAACATTAAGTTATTAAATTGTAGTGTTTAGATAACCACATTTAATGAAACTTGAGAAAATCGTAGATGAGGAATAAATACAGGCAATATATAAAATAGCTAATTTTTCCTGTTGGTCAAATGCCACCGATGACCTGCTTAAGTATTAAAATTTGACCAAGAAGTTCGAAAGTGCGATTTTCATGTCAGGTGTTTAAAATAAGGTGGCAATGATTTATATTATTGTGACATTGGCGAACTTTATACAAAGTTTTGACAAAATTCTAACACAAATTTTCGTTTATAACATTCAGAGAAAGTAGAGGGAAATCCGTAAAATCGGTGATAGAAAACTAGACAATCCTCCACCGTAATCCATTTTAAAGCTTTTAAACCTCCCCTTTTATTCCTCTGGATTGTAGGAAATAATAAATCCATAACTTTTGCAATACAGAACAAAGTATATCCTATTATATACGTACTAAGCAAACCGGAATTAAAATTGGGCGACATCTATATTGTCACGCAGGTCATGAAATTCACAAAAGCTATCAATTTAAAACATTTTGGAAGCATATTATAATTTACGTGGAAAAACATTGCTTTTCAATGGTGAAGGAATTGTTGACATAGATTAATAGTTTGGATAGTCCACACACACAGCGTTAACTCCTTAAAATGTTAATGTAATAGATATCGCTGAGACCTGTTCATTCTAGTTTCGACGAACGAAATATACTTAATGACATTTTTAATTTCAATCTAACATCGCCACACTTCCAGTAGTTAAGTCTTGTTGGTGTCACGTTTAATTAATGCGCATACCAGCAACAAAATGATAAAATAAAATGTTCACGTTAGTTACGTTTATCTTTGCTACCAGAGGAAAGCAGAGCACCTAGAATTAGGACTATTAAGCCCTTATTTTACTTGTCGCTATTGACGTTAGTGGTAAATTATTGACATTCCTCTGATGCAGTCTCAAATATCTGAATAGGCAAGGTTTTCAACTGTTTAAATTTTCTGAGGGAATTCTATGGGCATGTTTGTTTCGTTCATGAAGTAGCCCAACACCTATCACTCGAGGATCAGAGCTTTCCAGAAATTGCCAATCCCAAATTGAACTACTAGAATGAGAAATTTAAAGTAGGAAGATTCCTTTTGCAATATTTGTTAAATATTTACTATACACAGGTAAATATCCATCTTGCAAATAACACATTATTGTAGGGCAACTATACTTCAACAAATAAATTATTGATTACGAGTAAAGAGTTATGAGAATTATGTGCGGAGTTTCACTGAAAACTCCTCACAAATCATTGTTTGTGAAGTTGAATACCCTAACTTTGACATCAATGAATATTTTAGACAGTTTACTTTACGCAAAGAGAAGTATTAGTAATTATTCATTAAGTAATATTGTTCAAAGGTAGTCTACTAGAAACTTCACAACTTCATCGATATTTATACAAATACATTTTCTAAGGTTAAAAATAGTCTTCAAATAGTGTCCCCAAATTGTTCAATGGTTTGTGAAATAATGTTAAGGTCTTTCGCTTTTGCTTCATAAACAAAATGCCTATTACTATCTAACCCCTTTTACATTCAGTGAACGCATGACAGCAGAATATTTTAATGTTTTACCTAACATGCATGTATTTCTAAGCTGTCGTTTTGAAGTTGCTGTACTATTATTCACTTCAACAACAAAGGGATCTATCACTAACTTGTGACAATTTCTCTTGAATATAACATTTTTACCAAAATATGAGCTTTGTAATTTTTGAATAAACTAATTCATTTGTAAAAATCCTTATTCAATATTGCTAACAGCTTCACTGTAGAGTGTGAAGTTTCTTATTTTACCTGGGTTCATCTGTAGAGTTAGGCATTTGACTATTTTGTTCCTGTATTTAGAATCGTAGGTTTTGTGTGCATAAACATCTTTCACGCTTACTGGAGTAAAATAGGCTAATTTTATGGTGTGGCTTTTCGTAGCTTAAGCGCCGATTAGGGCTTTTGTAATGAGAACTTTTATCAGTATTTTTGCCTATCGCAATTCCATTATTTTTGTTACTGGTGATTATTTATTGTTATTAGTTATTAATGTGCTGTTAATATTAGACTTGAAGTTATATTTCGAGCGCTCAGAAACAATAAACCACTGTTGACATCGCCGGAGGAAGTGCGTAATACTGGAATTTATTTCCTAACGCCAGAAGTTCATTATAGAAAAGGTAAAGATAACGGCTAGAGAAGGGCGGAGCTACCTCATGCGCTGCGACTTATGCAGATATATTGCACGCTATCACTCATTAGGATGAGGGGAAGAAGTGAGGGAACCACAGGCGGCCACAGAGTCACACGCAAGTCCCAACTATTTGACTGATAGTTCATTTCGGCGGCTGAACCGCCACTCAGCCGAGTGGCAGCAACCACAACGCCGCCCCAACGCTGAGAACAGAATTCCCAAGATACAGTCATCCGCGCACCGCCTGCCAGGACAGTCATATACCACCACCCCGAAGGCACTCACACCTGAAAGATGGTAAGGAAATTACATTAATAAGAAATGATGAAAAGGAAGTCGTGGAGAATAAGCACCCCAGCATTCGCCTAAGTTACAATGGGGACCACGAAAACCCCCAAGCTAAAGTTCGTTGTCGACGGGGATCGAACCTGCGACATTCCGAATACGAATTGCGTACGTTACCGCATCGCCACCTCGCACTGTGTTTCGTGTTGTAATAAAATAGTTGTCACTTAGCGCAATAAAGCGTATAGTAACTGGTCAGCTGCTATAGCTATTGACATACGTCTGCGAAATCGATCAGTTTAGTATTAAGTCACCGATTTGTTCATTAGGATGGCTTTATTCTTTTCTACTTCCCACGCGAGCGAAAATATTGTACAGGCCTTATTTATTTCATTACAAATGATTTATTTCTTTACAAATTTAACAGTAGCCTCTTTAGCAATAACAGAGTGAATAATAATTATAAACGACATATTCAAGAGGGAAATTCTTAACTGATAAAAGAGGTTGTCGTAAAAGATACATAGTAACTGAAGACTGCAAAATTAAATACACCATGCCAATTTATATTTGAATCCTTAGTTGTAACCGTTATTATATTAACTTGAATTGCATCTCGCCCGAATTAATAAATAAACTGCTGTAACCAAAGTTGAAGAATGAACTAGTGCAGATACGCCTTGTAGCAGCTAAAGTTTACGTTTCATTAAGAGAATAGTGGAATTTATTTATTTCGTAAATACAGGATGAAAATTATTTAAACCAACGAGCTCTGGGAGGTTGTAGCGGACACCAAAACAAATATTTTTCCTTAATGTCATTTTTTTCTATGAGGATTATTTAAACCGGTAGAGAAAGATTTCTCTGACATCAAAAAAACCAACAAACACTTTTGCATTTTTATTACCAAGAGACAACACATGAACACAACGCAATTACTTAAATTACAGTAGAGGTTCAAAAATGCCTCCATTAACATTTAAACAAAGCTGACACCGACGGATCAGTCTAACACGGGCAAAAACTCCAGGAGTGTCGTTAATTGCTCCTGCTGCTGCTACTATCCGGGCAACCAGATCCTCTTCTGATTCAACAGGAGTTCTGTAAACTAGGTTGCGCATCTCTCCCCACACAAAAGAATCCATAGGGGTCATATCTGGGGATTGAGCAGGCCATGGTACAGGACCACCTCTGCCAATCCAGTTTTCTGCAAACTGTCGGTTCAAGAATCGACGCACAGGACGACTGAAATGTGCCAGCGCCCCGTCATGTTGGAACCGCATGCGTTGTCTTGTAGGGAGCGGGACATCCTCCAGCAATTCTGGCAATGCTCTGGCGA
Source organism: Hymenopus coronatus (assembly GCA_030762935.1). Taxonomy (NCBI): domain Eukaryota; kingdom Metazoa; phylum Arthropoda; class Insecta; order Mantodea; family Hymenopodidae; genus Hymenopus; species Hymenopus coronatus. The sequence continues at coordinate 250,952,445 of CM060900.1, read as the reverse complement.
GAAAATTGTGATAGTGCCTGCCATTTAATGGCCTAGGTAGGAGATATGGCCCAATTAAACAGTCCCCAACAACACACATTAACGACGAACCGCACTGTATGTGCGCGAGTAACTGTGGCATGTGGGTTATCCTCACTCCAAACATGCGAATTGTGCAGGTTGAATACTCCATCAAGCGCAAACGTTGCTTCGTCTGTAAACAACACAGAGGATGGAAATGTAGGATGCATTTGACACCGTTCCAGGTACCACTGCGAAAACTGTGCTCTGGGTGCATAATCAACTGGTTCCAGGTTGTGGACACGCTGTAGGTGAAATGGACGTAAGTATTGCTCATGAAGGACGTTTCTTACATTCGTCTGATTCGTCCCCATGTTATGCGCAATTGCACGAGTGCTGTGCGACGGCGTCCCTGTCCAGGTCCTCTGCTGAATGACCCCGTCTCGCGCAGACGTTGGTACACAGCAGTAAACGTCGTATGATGCGGGGTACAGCGATTAGGATATTGTTGTTGATAAAGCCGCTGTGCAGCTCGTCCATTGTGGTGCGCTACGTAGTACGCACCAACCATATCAGTGTACTCACTCCAGGTGTATCGCTCCATTAGTAAACAGATACTGTACAGTATGCACACTACACTGGTGGATCTTACCATCAACAGCAATTGCATTCATGACAACTGAAGGACGTAATTCGCCCTCTACCGGATTAAATAATCCTCATAGGAAAAAATGACATTAAGGAAAAATATTTGTTTTGGTGTCCCCTACAACCTCCCAGAGTTTGTCGGTTTAAATAATTTTCACCCTGTATATGATACTTACTGTTTAATATTTCTATACTTATCTTGTATGTCAAAATGTGTATTTTAAAGGTAAATCAATAGATTATTGAGCCTACTTCAATGCTTATCATTATCGATAGTGTCTATATTATGCCAATTTTGAATTTTTGTAGGACCTATTTGCCTCCCTATATTAAGTTTTTATTGAGCCGAGTTCTATTTATAGTAATAATGTTTCACGGATAATACTGTTTAAATTTTGAAATACATAACCATGACCTATTTCACATAAAGTGACACAGCCACTTCTGGATGATTAATAACCAAGAAGGATTGTTGATAAATGAAGTCGGTGGTAGTTCCCTGGCGGTTGCTTGGCTGTTACCTTGCACAACAATATCTTGATGTACAAGACTTCAAGGGCTTCATAACTAGGGTGATCAGGACCGGATTTCTTTTGCATAAATATTCCAGAGCTGCAGCTACAAACATTATTAATATTGTATGTTTCTTTCCGAGGAAAGGAATATGTTTCCTTGGAGGTCATGTATCCAAGATACAAAGTTTTAGTGTGCTAAATAAAGGCTTACAGAATTTCCCACAAATAAGAATTAAATGAATGCCCATAGAAATGAAATAGGAATTTTTATTTAGGAACGTTCATTATACTACTGTGGTTCTCAAGAGTCCGATGCTGTATTAGTCGTGAAAGACCGCTTAATTTTGCCTTAAGTCCTCTTTATCAGGCGAGGTTCGTTTACGAAAGGTAAATAAACGATACGGGACCAACGGCTTTACTTCCCTTCCGCCGGAAGCCATACTAAGGATTTTTACGCCCGAAAAAATAAAAAGCCATCGAGCTTCGCTGGGTTTGAACGCGCTACCTTGTGCATATGAAGCTAGTATGATAGCCACTACACCACGAAAGCGACACCACAGAAATGGAGTTCATTCAGTCATTCATCCTCTCAGTATTATCTGTGAAAATTCAAAAATACATCTGGAAATTCAATGCTATATATTTGTTCTATGATAAGTACCTTTAGTTGGAGTAAATTTTGAGAACCTGAATTGAAATGTTACCAAGTAGACTTTCTATTGCAGTAGTGTTTAAAGAGTAAAGAAATAATAAAAAAATAGCTCCTAGACATTCATTCTCGGGTAGATTTAATTTAGACGATTGTAAATTATTTTCAAATTTTTCATTGTAGCATTCATGTTATAGATCGAGCTGGTTTAGTGAAAGTAGATTGAAAAAATACCGTGTTTCTGCATATCTCCTATAGGTCCAAGTTTTACAAGAAAAAATTATTTACATTTTGTAATGATATGTTACTAATATATAGGTTGTTAGGGGTATAGATACAGATACTTAGATAAATGCTACCTTAACGGATTTCCACGTCGATGCGTTAGTTATTATTGCTCTTTGTCTAACAATTTTCCCATCAACCAATCAAATAAGCTTTCTGGTGAGTTTTACATGGTCTTAACTGTTCCTATCTGTCAGTACACCATGTCAGTTTTGCTTCTACGTTTTCACAGCTCAACACGTGACCTAATGGTCCAGGTGTTGTGGGATTATTGACCTTGCAGAAAGCATTCTATCTTAATTCCTATACAACCTTCATTATAGTGCGGTACGCTCACTCAAGGTTACGCCTCCAACCCGAGGTCTGAGCGAAAATAAACACGTATGTCTTGTGTGTGCCACTTATATTTGGAAGTACTAATCAACAAACTTCTCTTAGTAAGTAAAATTATAAGTCTGCAAATGAAGGAAACATTGATCTAATGTTGTTCATTACGCTGTTCTTAATTACCACTATAAATAACTGACGGTATACTGCTATCAGTTTATATAATTTCTTACAAATATAGGTTTTAAAACAAATTAAACGAGAAAATTTACCTTTTTTTTTTATCTCTCAGAATTTTTTATTCCTGGAGGCACTCATCAATAGGGGGGGGGGGAAATCTAACGGTATGACAGCTCTACACGAGTTAACACCTTTGCTAATAGCAACAATTATGTTCTAAATGTAAAAGGAGAACTTAAAAAAGAGTTACCTTAAGACTGTTTTTCAAAAAACCAGTATTGTTCCATTCTGTTTCCAAGCTTGTGTTATTGGAACTTTTTATATCAGTTTAAATTTCTATAAACCTTTTATTACTTTTCAATAAGTATACCGATAGACAACAATAAAATTCAAAATTTGAAATGTTTAAAGTGTTCAAATTCATTCAATTAGCAGCTTCATAGCCAAACGGATAAACAATTACGTATATTAAAACGGATTTGTTTGAATATGGTACAATAGACACTATATTGCCATGTTTTTGTTTTGGGATAAACTTTTTTTAGCTGCTATTCCAGGTATAATTTTGTTTCCCGGTAAGACGAAGGTTAACCATCTTCATTAATTTCTAAACAAACGGATCATTTGTCCCTCACTGAACGAAAACACTCTACATATCAGAAATGGAGAAAACAACCTTTCATGTATGTGCAGAAAATGAAACAGCATGGCTTAAGCAAACAGCGGCTGCATGTAATAGTAATACCAACTTGTGGAGCAAAATTTTCCCTAACAGAAAGGCTAAGGTATCTGTACTCCAAATTGTGTAGGAGTTTTGGCCTTCTTCTGCGAAGTGATGCAAAATTCACAGTACAAAATTGTAGGAGCATAACATTTTTAAAAATATATTTAAAGTATAAGTATTGAGCCCACAATAATAGCACATACAAGGCTAGAGTAGAGATACAGATATTTTGATAAATTGTATCTTAATGTGTATTCACTTCCGTGTGTTAGTTGTTTTTCCTCTTCGTCTATCAGCTTTTCCACAGACCAATCACATAGTTTACTACCTGATGTTTTTGCATGGTCTTAACAGCGCCGCGAAATGACCAACATTTCTCATTATAGACTATACGTTTTGCTTCCAGTTTTCACACCTCAAAACACAAGATGTTGGTTTGTGAGGTCAGTGGTCATACAAAAAGTATTCGAACTCAGTTCCGATACAACGTTCTTTACTACGAAGCCTGTGCCCTCAACATTACGCCTTCGACCCCGCGCTCTTGGGAGAAATAATCACTTATGATTTGTATGTTCCACGCCTACTTGGACTACTGACCAACCTGAACACACTGCTCTTAATAAATAAAATTATTAGTCTGCAGATATGGCAGCAAATACATATGGAATGTTGTTCATTACTGTCCTCAATTACCAATAAAAATATCTGCACTTATGCACCTTACCGTGTGTGTGTGTGTGTATGTGGAAGCAATACACATAGAGGAAGCAATTTTTGCCATTTTATTTGGTAAATGTGTGCAGCCCCGGTTAGAAACGGATGAACCATCCTCTGATATTCCTCTAAAGGATGTGAAACATTGGCGCAACATCTGTCTTCCTTAATCTCCCCAAACAGTCTGCACGTTCTAGAAATGAGGCTTAGCTGATATGCACCCTTTGGCAGTTGAGAAATCATCGTTCTGAATGGTCTGTTAAGGTTTAGAGGGTTACTGTAAGTGAAATTTTAAAAATTGAACCTCATCTTTGGTCCATAGTTAATTAGTAACATAAATCCTGCTTTTATAGTGTTCACATTATACACACACGTATATATAGATAAAAGTAATAAATATAGGTATTCTACACTACCAGACCACTAGGTTTTCCTCTTTAGAAGAGACATCGAGAAAAATAATCTTCTCTGTTGCAAATATAAAATATGAGTACTCTGATTTTGGACAGTTTTTATCTTTAACAATTATTTATCATGCCCTGCTGACGGACTTCATAGAACAATTATATGCCAATAAAATAAAGGGAAATTGCATATTAGATGGTTTTGACCTAAACAACTGTCAGTTCATATATAGCTATAGAATTAGCGTTTTACCTCTCGTAATGGGCGAGACGCACTCACAGTCTCCGCTGATTGCCAAGACTAATGAAACTAAGGTCACTTTCGCCAGTACTCCACTGCTAGGTTTTAACTTGAAATATCTCCGTTGAGTTCTGCAACTCTTTTAATGGACCAGGGGATATATGCACACGTCAAATACATGGTGGGCAACATGGTGTAGGATTTGAACCGTTAAAAACAGGATTTATTTTCCATTTTTTTTAACCCTAATCTTGTTTGCTTAAATGTTAAATCATGGCCGTCCATATATATTGCAGGGAATAAAATGTAACCAGCTTTTGCTTTTACCTTCCATTCTCCAGGGAGTACAGCAACTAACCGTATTTTTATTTCTGTACGTATGCTCTGAGAAATACAACAGCCATTTTCTATCACAATGCATTCTCAAAAAGACGTTTTTGACTTTTATAATGTATTAGTAATGTATGAAATAAAATTGGACGGTGTTTTATAAACTGTGTTCCTAAGAAAGAATGGGAGCTTTTAACGGTTAAGGAACATCCAAAATATGTTGAGTGGATTTTGAGATTACCTTGAACCGCCCCCTGCCGCACGACCACTGCACACACACACAACGCAGCACCGTGCAAACAAATTTTCAAACTACTTTCACAAGGTCGGTAAAAACATAAAAAAAATAAACTATCTGAAGAACAGGGAAGGCAAGCAGACGAAAAAGTGCCAATATACCAGTAGCTGGAACCACACAAAATTTACTTCATATGGAGGAAAACTTCACTCTGGCTGGAGAACAATGTCCATAATTGGCTACAAAATAATGTATTTTATAAACCCTAATACCTACCGACTATACATATATTTCCATACTCAAGCTAGGATCTATCAGTTATTAACAATGACACTTCCCAAAATATACCAAGAGATAATAAAACTTGATATATATCACAACTCCTTTTCACTCTAAAAATTACACAAATTTGCATGCTCGATTCACATTTTTTATAATCAATATTTAGCAATAGCAAGAAAATACAGCCCCATAGCAAGAATTGATTCAATAAGAAATTTGCTCAAATCATTGAATCCAGAATGACACAATCTCTATATGCCCTTCAAACTCAAACCATGTCATAATTAGGCAGATAAGTATTATTCTCTGCTCAAACTATACTTACTCAGTATTATTTGCAAAATCTATACAGGCATGTCTGTAACTAAACAACATAAATAAAGGAATAACCCGTTTGCCAGTATCACAAAAATGATTAAATGCTTGTAAAATTTCTATAACTAAAATAAATAATTATCAATGAAGAATGATGAATCCCACATTAAGGTCAAATGCCAAAATTAAGAATTCAGGAAGATAACTATAAAAAAACCGTTAAATAGAAGGGGGAAAATCACACAAGTGGAATCTAAAAAGAAAATTATACAAGGTACGTCCAGAAAGTAAGTTCCGTTTGGTAATAAAATTAAACTGTGTACAGATACAGAATAATTATTTATTGCACAAAATTCTACAACTCTTAAACTACTTTCCCACATAACTGCCGAAATTTTGAAGGCATTTGTCATAGCGTGGCACAAGTTTTTATATACCTTCTTCATAGAAGCTTGCCGCATGTGTCTTCAAAAAGTTGGAAACATTTTCTTTCAGCTCTTCGTCATTGTTGAAGTGTTGACCGCCAAGGAAAGACTTGAGATGTAAGAACAGATTAAAGTCGCTAGGAGCGAGATCAGGGCTGTACGGAGGATGGTCAAACACGTCCCAGCCAAATCCCTGTAGGAGGTTTTTCGTCACATTTGCAGTGTGTGGTCGTGCGTTGTCGTGTAGAAAAACAACACCTTTTGACAGCAATCCTCGGCCTTTATTCTATATTGCGCGGCGCAATTTCCTAAGTGTCTCGCAATAAACATCTGCTTTGATTGTTTGACCACGCGCTAAGAAATCCATGAGTAAGATGCCTTTCCAGTCCCAGAACACTGTGCACATCATTTTTCGAGGTGTCAAGATTTTTTTTCGCCTTAATCTTTGCTGGGGATGAAGTGTGCCTCCATTCCATTGATTGCCGCTTACTTTCAGGGGTGTCGTAAGAAACTCAAATTTCATCTCCTATGACCATCTGTGTCAGAAATTCTTCGCCGTCTTCATCATAACGGGTTAAAAACTGAAGTGCACTACCCTTCCGTTTTGTTTTGTGTTGCTCAGTAAGAATCTTTGGTACCCAACGTGAGCAAAATTTACGAAAAATCAGTTTTTAGGTAAGAATTTCATGAATTATCGATCGTGTGCTTTGGGGAAATTCCATAGCGAGAGCACTAATTATAAACTTGCGGTTTTCCTGGATCTTGTCATCAATCGCGTGAACCAGTTATTCTGTAACCAAAGATGGACGCCCACTTCGTTCTTCATCGTGGACTTCACTACGTCCTTCATTGAACTGTCGGACCCATATTCTCACCATTGAATCACTCATCGCATTTTGTTCGTAAAACTTCGCAAATTTGCCGATAAATTTCAATTGGTTTCACTTTCCTAGCATTCAAAAAACAAATCACAGATCTGATTTCACAAGCGGCGGGATTTTCAATCAACACCGACATTGTAAACAAGCACAACAAAGCGTATATGGCTGACAGCGATCTCAAAATGGCACACGTTTCTTCTCCTTGATACAGAGCGTCTACCGCGCATGTGCGGAACTGCGATCGCAGCTCTGCAGCGGAGATAAATTGAAACGGAACTTACTTTCTGGACGTACCTTGTAAGTGTAACAAGAATATCAATTCAAATTCGATCTAAAACAAGGAAATAATCCCCGCCCTGGAATTTATAAATGCTCGCAAGAAAACAAATGTCAAAAAGAAAGCAAGTTAAACCACATAATAGACCACTAAATTACCAGGAATAAAGAAACAGCGAAAAGCAAAGAAAATTCTCAAGTTCAATCACCTTATAACATTTATACCTTGGTAAAAGTACCATTTGCCACAAGGAAATTTAAAATATGCCATATAAGAATACAAAATTTTTCAAAAAAGGGAATAATAAATTATTAGTAGGAAAGCTCTTTCTCAACAAGATCCACCTATATATATATATATATATGAAACCAATTCTTGCAATCTACGCCTTAACGATATAGAATGATGTAAACACAATGAACAATCGCGCATAAGGAAAAACAAGCACTTAAGTCACAGGAAATCAACAAAAAAGACTATCCTTACGAGCGTTAGAGCATTTCAACTTTAAAATTAAACGATCGTTCTGTTCGTAACTTTGCCTTTTAGTATCTGTTCACTAAGCTCCAGCCGAACGAAAGACTACGGCTAAACAGACTCTAATCGAAAGTACATTCCTTATTACTATTATAACTGCAAATCTCTTATCCTTAGATTCACTTAAATTGGGGAATACATACATATATAATACCCACAAATCCCCGGCTGAATTACAGCATAAACAATAGTTTCATTATGCCCATTAAATAACCATTAAATAAAGAAGGTACCGCATGTCATATAATCAAAATAACCCCCACCCATTAATCCCTTACGATTGAAAATTCCTAAAATTCATGAAATTGCTTTAATTCTTAAATTGCTAAACAAAAAAGAAAAAAATACATAAACCCAAGCTCATAAATAGCATTAAGAGAAGCATCTTGGCCATCTAGCTCAGAGACCTATTTCTGTCCTATTAAATCCCTCAGGTATGTGTGTCAAGAAGAATTAGGGGAGCAACTATACTGAAAATGGATTAAGCCCATGAACAATACAATTTAGTTAAAACTCTCCAATGCTCTGTAAAGATCACCCGACAAAACTTCCGTGTTCCATGCGAAATTATTTGCATTTACTTATATGCCAGATAAGAAAGAAGGAAAAGGGCACCAAACAAATGCCCACTCTACAATTTACCAAATTTTCTAGATTTCAAGATTATATGTCCTACCTTATGCAATGATCAAAAAAATGACCCCAGCCCTGGGCAAGTACACGTACTCTCCACTTGTCTCGGCTGCTCAAGAACTCAACACACACTCCTCTTATATCATGACTCCTATAGCGGGCAGGAAGTCCAATAGGCAATCAACGGGTCCTACGCAAAGAGAGCCGGAGGCACCCGGCTAAACACGAAGATTGACGAAAATCTGGACATGAGCATTGGAGACTTAAACAAGGAAAATAACACAAAAATAAAAACAAATGTTACAGAGGCCCCCAAACACACCCCACGGGGTACAAGTCCAAAGGAAAAGAAAAAGGAGCATCAGGAAACATTGTTCACTAAACTAGTTTCACAGTGATTTTCACAGGGAACGAGGCATCTCAATCCAAAAACGTCATGTAGAAAACTTTCAGCAGTAGCACTAAGAAGTAGAGGAAAAAAGTCAGTACTGAATTTCCTTCCGGAGACTGAAGCACTTTTTCATATTCGACGTCCAGTAACAGTAAACACTTCACACAGGACAATTTACACTACGTTTTACCAAGTTGTTAATCCAGGGAAGCTCCCACATGACAACATTAAGTAGAGTGATGAATAAACGTAATATTGCTGGGAACTAAGTAGAGATAAATATAGTTATCGCTCAATCCTCATTCCAAGCAGAGCGTCGTGAGTCACCAGCATCCACATCCAACTCAGCTTATGGCAGGAGGAAACACTGGTTCCCAGGAAAAGGTCAGTGATGCTCCGGGAAGGAAAAACAGAAGCGAAGTTCTTGAAACAGTCTTGCTTACGTCACAAAGCAGCCTTAACGTTCCCGCGCGCAGGTATTGGAAAGGTGACACAGGAAATAGACAGCACTGAAACAAAAACCCCACCCGAGCAAGTAAAAGTTCAATTATGCATAACCCAGCTAGATGGCTCCTAACATTAGCTTGAAAATTGGACGAGCAAGCCAAAACTCAACTCAATAAAATGTGTGCTTTTGACAAGTAAGTAAACTTAAGGCACGAACACACATTCCCTTACAAACAAGTCAAATGACTTATATTGCAGCTTTTAATTGGGAATTGTGCGCTCGTCGCATCGTCACGGAGCAGACAGGAGATACACCGAAACATTCTAATAATGGTATATCGACCCAGATACAGGGGAGCCAATTTGGCAGCAAACCATTTAATCTTGGAGCTAATAGGGTAATTGCGACAAATGGCCTTGGAAACTATACTAAACAGAGAAGACTTAGCATTCTCCTGATATTGTCGTTTTCTTCTTTCCCATGCCAATTTCAAAGGCATTCCACCAATTGTCAGAGAGTTGTTGCCGGGTGATCTTAAAAGGAAGGAAATCAGACAATGTCGACAAATTGTAGATAAGGTGAAAGTTGGAATATAATTAAAAATCAAAGAAAATTGTACTCTTTTATGTGCTTTATGCCGTGCCACATTGAAGTCACGTTATAATTCTGCTAAATGTGAATCGCAAGAACTCTGGCGCTCGGAATGAAAGGCAGTTGGAGCCGACTTTAGGATGCGATTAACTCTCTCCGCACGTGAAGGTTTAGGATAATACGGTATGTTTAAACCCCCAATCAAAACAAAAATTCTTAACCGATCTAGCAGTAAACTGAGTGCCATTATCCGATACCAAGATCTGAGATGGACCAAAATATGAACAAATCCGAGTTAAGGTAGATATAACCACCAATGAAGTAGGCTTTAACTACAGCAAAAGCCGCACATGCTTGGAGAACGCATCAGTGATGATCATAATATATTTCTCCGAGTGGATCTGGGAAAAGATCCCACAAAGTCTACAGAGAGCTTCTCCAACGGTTTATAGGCATAGTCTAACACTAATTCCCCCAAATAGTGCGTTGAGCCGACTTCGCCATCGCACAGAGCTTATAAGCCATAACCCTTACAGCGATATCTTTATCCATGCCCTTTCACAAAAAATGTTGTTTATATATTCCCTAGTTTTATACACGGATAAATGGCCCGAGAAATAAGAATGAAAAAAGACAAAAAACAGCCGAAACCAAAGTGGGAGGCAGTACAACCTTAAATTGGCGATCAAAACGAGGCTTTCACAACAAAACACCCCTTCGAAAAATATGCGGAGGAATATTCTCACCATTCTCTAATTTCCTGATCGAATCCCAAATTCTGGATCTTAATGTTGGTGTTCATCTAAACCAGTATATAATTCAGGAAAGGTGTTAAACAATAATATAATCTATCCTTCCAACTCTGAAAATGGTTGCTCAATATCTGTATAAAACAACCTAGTTAAGGCATCAGCAATAACATTCTTGGTACAGGAGTAAACTTAAAACTTAATATCCTTACCCCCATCTCGCTAAACGCCCAGTTTTTCGCGGGGTAGCTAAGGCTCAAGTGAACGCCTGATTATCACCTTCAAAGAGAAACGGAACGTGTTTAGCACATTGCCTGAATTTTTCAAACGTGAACAAAAGCGCCGACGTTTCAAGTTCGTAAACCGAATATTTCCTGTCCTGAAAAGAAAGAGTGCGAGAAACGTAATAAATTGGGAGTCTGCTCTTCGGAAAATCCTAAATAAGAACAGCAGCGACCCAATGGGTAAATGCATCACTTTGGACTACAAACTCCTTAGCGAAATCTGGGAAGGCTAACCCCGGAGGACTAGCAACAGCATTCTTCAGATCCTCAAAAACATCCTGTTGAGCCCCCTTTCCGACGTAACATCTACAACGGCTCAGCCCGGGACGCAAAATGTGGCACACATTTGGAAAAGAAATTAAGTATACCAATGATACGAAGCAAATTCTTATTCAATGGTGGTTGCATCCCCTCCAACGCCACCGTTCGTTCCAAATCAACAGTTATTCCCCAGAAGAAACAAAATTATCCAAAAACCGAAGATCACTCTCAGCATACCTCACCTTCGAAATCTTCACAGTAAGTCCAGTACTGTGTAACCGACTGAAAACCTCAGGAAGATGTTTAACGTGAGATATAAAATCCCAAGAATAGACCACCAGGTCATCCAAATAATGGTACAGATACTGCAATGTAATATCTGAAAAAATATTATATAATAATATTGTTAGAATCTGAGCTCCTGTCGCCAAACCAAAGGGAATTTTATTAAACTCATAAAGTCTTCATTAGCTTAGCAAGAGCTGTTCAGCTAAAGGTATTTGATGGTACGCATTATTAAGATCTAAAGTCTTGAAGAATTGTGTCCCAACAAAATAATGTGCAGCGGTATGGAGATTTGGTAAAAGAGTGGACTCAAAGAATATTTTCTTATTCAGCTGCCTATAATCCACCACGGGACGAAAATCATCCTCACTTTTAGGCACGAGGAAAATGGGGCTACTATAACGAGACTCAGATTGGTGTATTTTGGAATTTCAAAATATTCATCTTAGCAGGGTGTAACCTATACGGGGAGAATTTTACCGGTAACTGATTGGTTAGCCTAACCTCATACTCGACCAAATTAGTAAGTCCAACCTTATCAGTGAACAATTTAGGAAATTCACTAGGCGGTTCCTTCACTAAGTCCGCCTGATCAGAATATAAATTCTTCAAAGATAATGATTCTAGGTACTTCACAGATTCTGTCACGCGCTCAGCCTGAGTTACGCCTGACACTGACTCCGAAACTCCACTAAAATGAAACTTTTAAAGGAACGTGTGCTTCCACGTAAATTCAGGAAACCGCACATAGCGGTAACCCGACCCTTTGCCTCACAAATTTTTCCACCAATAATTAAACACTTCACGTTTACGCATATAAGCTTAGTACAAAACCGCTTAGTATGGAGATTAAAGAAGTGTGAGTCAATCAAGCATGCTGAACTTCCCGAGTCTAACAAGCTTGTACCGGAGTGCGCCCCAAAACAATCTGTACACAAGGAGAAGATAAATTCACTTTCGACTCTTGACAAGAACTCATGAGCGTCTTTACAGTGACCCACCGTTGTCACTCACGCTCCGGAGGACATTGCCCCATTGCGGGGAAGTTTTGCCCCGGACGGGATTGGGCACTTCCAGGATAGTCCCGAACTAAATGATCTGGGCTGTTACGAGTATAACATCGGTGTTTAAGTGCTACACCATCAGCCGAAGACTGGATTATTTCAAGTCTTCCTTGTTTCCTACAGCCGGGCTGTACACCCAGATCCCGAAAACGATCTGCTATCATACATTCATTAACAGCAGGAAAAATCTCTCCAAATCTACTACCGTTCTCAGCCTACGTGAGATCACAAGCGCCTAACGTGTAGTGGCATTCAAGCCGGAAACCACAGTATCATATAACTCAGCCTCATCTTTCGTAATCATAAATAAACGCAAGTACAAACGTACCCGTTATACATATACAGAAAATGATACATCCAGTGCTTGGGGTGCCAAATAATAACCTCTGACATACAAGGCTCTCTCCCTCATTGAGGCAAAATAATTCAATAGTTGTACTTGAAAGACCCCATACAGACGATCTTTATTCACAATTTTCACCCAAAAATGTAAACATTTCAACAAAGGAACCTCAATCCTTAATATCAAATGCCGGGGCATTTTGTAATAACTTCTGTAAGGATGTTCCAACTTAATAGACGAAAACGACCAAACCTCAACATTTGACATAGCCCAGAAACTCGTGGAAGCTGCATAGTATTTACAAAGATCCAACATTAATTAAACGATTGTAAAAGTTCTATAAATGGAACAAAGAATTATCAATGAAGAATAATAAATCCTATATTAAGGTAAAAACGCCAAAGACAATAATTCAGGAAGATAAATATGAAGCAGCCGTTAAATAGAAGGAAAACAAACACACACACACACACACACACACACACACACACACACACACACACACACAGGCGGAACCGAGAAAATAATTATAAATGTAACACGAACATGAATTTAAACTCAATCAAAAGCAAGGAAATAATCCCCACTTAGGAATTTATAAATGCTCACAAGAAACCAAACGACAAAAAGAAAGCAAGTTAAACCTCATAATGGAACACCAAATCCCAGGAATAAAGAAACAGCGAAAAGAAAAGCAAATTCTAAGTTCAATCGCCTTATGACATTTATAACTTGGCAAAAGAACCATTTCCCACAAGGTTATATAAACTATGGCGTATAAGAGTACAAAATCTTTCAACAAAGAGAATAATAAGGTACTAGTGCGAAAGCTTTCTCGAAACAATCCACATTTATATATATATATATATATATATATATATATATATGTATATAATTCTTAATATAATGGAACTAATTCATACAATCTGCACGCTAAAGATCCAGAATGATGTAAACTCAGTGAACAATCACGCATAAGTAAAAACAAGCATTTAAGCCACAGGAAATCTATAAAAAATGACTATTGTTACGAGCGTAAATTTCAGCCTCAGAGTTAAACGATCGCTTTGATCACCTGTTCACCAAACTCCAACCTAAGGAAAGACTACGGCTAAAGAGTCTCTAATCGAAAGTGTATTCCTTATTATTATAGTAACTTTGAGCTGCAAACCTCTTATCATCATATTCACTTAAACTGGGGAATACACACACATCTAATAGTCACAAATCCCGGCCTGAATATCAGCATAAACAATAGTTTCATTATCCTCATTAAATAACCCTTAGATAAAGAAGGTGCCTCATCTCATATAACAAAAACAACATCCACCCATTAATCGCTTACGATTGACACCTCCTAAAATTAATAAAATTGCTTTAATTCTTAAAACAGACAACTCAATCACAATTGGTAAAAAAAAGTAAATACAAAAATAAAAAATACAATATTAAAAAAACATAAACCCATATTCATAAATAGCGTTAACAAAAGCCCCCTGGCCATCTAGCTCAGGGCCTATTTCTGGTGAACACGTTCTCTTCAGAAGTAGCTGTTTCCAGACGTGAATCTCAAGACATCTTTAAAGATCCGAAAGTGGCAAGCTCCTCTGCTTCGGCTGGTTGCATAGCCCCATCAAGCAGTTGGAAACATCACGAATCTATGGATTTAATGGAACGTGCATCACAGAAGCTTAGTGTCGTTGCAAAGCTGTGCTAATTAGGAATCCAGGGTACTTTACGCTTGTGTCCGTGTCTATAGTGCTAAATGGTCACAGTGTCGATTTAACAAAACATTTCTCTGCAAATCAGACTCCTATGCTAAAATATGCTACTGTTACTTCGTGTGACGTGGAGAGAAGCTTCTCTGCCTGTCAAGAAGAATTAGGGGATCAACTATACTAAACACAGATTAAGCCCACTGTTTCTAATAGTGCGTAGAGCAGAATCGAGCTAATGACTGTAGAGTTAAATTATAGGGCATTAAAATCACTGGATGCATGAATACTAGCAGTGACGACACGCAATACTGTTTCTCGAACTTCTGCTTTTTAACACTTATTACTGGATAACACTTAATAAAATATGTAATATCAACAAAATATGTAAAACTATGTAATATTCTAAATACTAAAATTACCACCCCTAATCTCCTGCAAATTAGCCAGGAGTTTGTAATTTGATGGGCCTGTAAGTACGTAAGTTAATTACAATGAGTTCAAGTTTGAAGGTTAAATATAGAATTTACTATAGGTTAAGACATCTCTCGTCTTTCTTGCAACCTAAACTTACCCTTGCTTCTCCATCTTTGGGGCGAGCATTAGTTTAGATTATCTTGTTGTAATAACGTTATTGGTTCACATCATTCAGTGTGTAATAAGTAGAGCTCGGATTTCTAAGTAAATACATATTTGAAATCCTGCACAATAATACAATGAAAAGTAAAAATACATCAACACACGGCACCTACCCAAGGAGAGCCGGAGGCATCCGGCTAAACACGAAGATTGACCAAAATCTCAGAGGGAGCATTGGAGACTTAAACAAGGATAATGCAGAAATAAAAAAAGAAAAATGTTACAACCTTCTACCTATCTATCTGCTCACCCACTCACACACCTGATCACCTACCTAAATACCCACTGAACCAACCTACCCTACCTAAGTACCTAGGTACGTGTCCTTACATTACGAGTATAGATTAACTACCAGAAGGTAATTCCGTAATCTGTTAATGATTAAAGCTTGCAGTATTAGTCACACACATTACCGGTGGATACGAAGTTAACTCAACTTCTTTAACATTATATGATTTGAAAAAGTTGTTTGGAAGCATCGCACATTTACATAAAGCTTGTGACACACAATGTAATATGCGATTTCTATGAAATGTTTGATAACCAAGCTCATCCACTTTATTTTTTTTTTTCAAACTCTGATATTCTTGAAATGAAACTGTGTTTTAAAATTAACAATAACGTAAGTAGTTTTAACAAACTCGACAAAATGAGTTGCTAAATGAGAATTATTTTGAAATATATAAAAATTAAGACCAAGAACAGCTAGTCAAAAACAACTTAAAAACAATGTGTTGTACTGTAGAAAGTTTTAAACAAATGGATAACAAAATTAAGTTTGTTATTTCTTCTTATATAAAAATACCTCAGAATTATATATATATATATATATATATATATATATATATATATA
The DNA here is from genome assembly GCA_030762935.1 of Hymenopus coronatus. Lineage (NCBI taxonomy): Eukaryota > Metazoa > Arthropoda > Insecta > Mantodea > Hymenopodidae > Hymenopus > Hymenopus coronatus. The sequence goes on along the minus strand of CM060900.1, from coordinate 250,936,217 downwards.
GGTATGACCCTTTTCAGTTTTTGTTTGTTTCCTTTAGGAAAAACCAATGCAGTAATCTAAATTAAGAGTGAAACTCATTATAATTACTCCTGGATTTGGCCTTATTTTAACACCGGAGCTTCTAGTTACAGTACCGTTGGTTGGGGATTATTTGGTTACAGGGGATATTCTGACCAACAACTTAGTAAGACCAAATTAGCAAATGTTTCAAAGCACATTTTAAAGTCTTAGGCACTCTAAAAGTCGGTATATACGGAAAGGGTTGTAAGGTTAAGTTAACTTTAAGTTAGGTTAGAATAATTATAGTTACCCCTTGTCCATGTGTAATGGAAATAGATTTGAGTACTCATTCCGAATAGAATAATAATTCTTCTTCATCATCATCATCATCATCATCATCATCATCATTTACATAATAACATTTATATGTTGTTAGATACGTCAACAAATAGATAAACAAAACATGAAGTACTTGTCATTTGTACCATTCACGATATAAAATGTTCGCTATCTAAGATAACTATATGCAGTTTTACAAATTAGCCTAACAGTACAAGACTTCATCAACGGAATGATAGCAGTTTATCTATAGGAAGTCTCGTAAGCATTTCTTCTACCTTGGTCGCATTTCATATTCTGTTTTAGCAGGTATTTTATTATACATGTGAGTGTCTTTATAGTAAAATTTAAAAACTATTCTCAAACAATTTGTGGTTATGAAGTGTAATATATTTTGACTTGTTTCTGGTGTCATACTAATGAAAGCTTGGGTTAACAGTAAGTGTTTCAATACACATTTGAAATTGTACTATAACTTCAACTAAATACACGCATAGCAGTGGAACATGTCTAAAACATGGTATACAGTTGATGATGGTAAATTGAGCATGGATACGCGGATTCAAATGCTATTGAATCTTGAATCCGGTTTTCTCGAAGAGTGGGACTGAAATGGGATCGGATTGAAATAGTTTGCATGGAAACGCCTCCGTATTCAAATCCCATCGAATTAATCAATAGACATAATCTATTTAGGCTTTGCAACACGCTGACATCTCGTCATTTTGTTTTCTTCATTAAAATTGCCAGAAACTGGTATAATAAAACTTACAAGAGTTATTTTTTATCGTTTCGATAATCTCGCAATGTTTTCTTCCCCAAACCATTAATTACTTCAAAACCTTACATAACTATGCTTAAACTTTCAGGCGCATAAGAAATCCAAAGGGCTAATAATTGAAATATATTCATCGCTGTGTTAAATGGAAGGTTTAAAAATAAAATATGCCTTTGTTTGAACTTTTTTTAAATTTTTATTTCTGAAATAAATACTGGGACATATTTGTCCTAAAGTATCTTAAAGAAGAATCACCTAACATACTTCATAATGCAAACCGAAGAACTGCAAAGACTATAGTCTCATGTCTATTTTCTGTGAAATTCCATAAAACGGTTTCTGCTTGAAGTAAAGCATTAGTTAACGCCACACTGCTAACAGATATTGTAAGCACGATTCTCAATACGTTTTGAAGCACAATGAAAACATCTGAGTCTGATTTTAGCATTCAGTGCTCTGGGCTCTATGGATGACAATACGTTTCTCCTCCGTGAGGTTTTTACAGTTGTTAATAAGATTCTTTGTCGACATGGGTAATTGCCGATGAGACTTCTTGCAGCATCTTGTCTGAACTCCAGATATGATAATGTCGATTTCAATCCAGCTTCTGCTGTCAATTTTGGACATATTATGTATGCATTGTTCACACCAATGTCAAGAAGACCAAGGAACAGTCGCAGATAATATTTTATTTTTGGCTTTCTGTCAACCTCATAAGTCACTTTCTTCTGGTCTATGAAGTCAATCCCTCCCATCCATTTGTTTACTTTCTTATCATCAAGGGACACTGAACACTAATCTTCTCTGAAGAACCAGACAGACGTCCCTTCACAGTTGCACAAGGTATTGGGAAAATAAAATTAGTCAGCAGATAAATTGCCCTGTTATCCATCCATTTGAGGGTTGTCAGTCCATTACTACTAAGACTGTATGCATCACCCCATTTCATTTCCTTATATTGGGGGAATGACTTTGGCATGTTTTTGCGGTTGATGCGCACTGTACCACATGATATTTGCCAAAGCAAGATAACACTGCAAAGCTGGAGAGTTAAAGAAATTGTCTATGTAAATTTCACATCTCCGTCCAGATACAGATTTTGTAAGCTGTAGAACTACTGACTCACCAAGACCTATTTCAGAACCCGAGTTGTTTCTGTCAGTGTATAAATCAAACTCAGATAGATAACCAGTTTCTGGATCACATCTACACCACATTTTGAAACTCCATTTGACTTGCTTATTTTTTATGTACTGTCGCAAAACATTATGACCATTGTACCTGATCAGGTGTTCATCAATGTACTGAGTACCTCTTACACTAAGATATCTTGGAATGTTTTATTCAAATGGTCAAATACAAAACTCACTTTGTATGCACGATCTTCCTTCATTGACGGACCTGCAATTTTGGAGAAATGCAAGTACTTTCGAATATCTTTAAATCGATGTAATGGCATAATCTGAGATATGCAGGGAACACCTAAACCAGGTTCAGTTGACCAGTAGCTTCTGAAAGTAGGTAGTGTATAGTACCCCATTATCAGGTTCATACCATAATTTTATTTTCATTTGTACTGAATGCATTGCTAGTTTGTTCGGCATACCATATAGTTTCAGGAATTAGGATAACATGCAGCAAGGTTTTTAGGCCCATCATCGAAGAAAAAATATCTAATAGTTTTGACATCTTAGAATTTTCACTGACACTAAACAAAAGGACTTTGCCAAATTCATAATTAACGTTATCATTTAACTGCCCTGGATTGTAAGTTCTAATCCGTTTATATTCCAATTTTCTCAGCATTTGGCTCTGATGGGACATCTTCTGTCTGCCTTTTTATGCATGGTGGGCTATGCTCGTCTTTATCAGTATCTTGTATAACAAAATGTTCATTACCACACTCCATGTCACCTTCCAGGAAAATGTTGTTCTCTTCATCTAGTAACAGATTACCATCATCACTATTGTAAGCCTCCAAAATTTGCAGAACACTTTCATCAGTGATGAAGAATTCTCCTTTTCCGGAGCCCATGACGTGAAAAAAATTGAAATAATCTAATTTATTCGCTTCTGTAAATAAAAAAAAAAAGAAAAGTTAATAGATTTCCCAAAATGATTTAAAATACAGTTCACTCGGTTCATTTACACAATGTAAAGCTTTGTATTCTAATAAGATATTCCAGTACAAGTACATTAGTTACCACAGGAATATGCCCCAAGGAATGAAAAACGTATTTGCCATTAATTAATTGCAATTATTTACCAAACAATGGTTTCAAAGTAAAACAGAAATATACCTGAATATTGGATAAGGCTTGAAGGTAAAGCAGAGATCACAAAACACATAAAATAAGTGAATGAGTATGCAGATGTCCATGAGGCAAAAATTAATAATAATAGTAATAATATAAGAGCAATTGATGGCACACACAGTAAGTGGTGCCACCAAAACACCACCTTCAATGCAGCTACATTGATTACAGAACAACTAACTACTGAGCAGATTTATAAATGGAAAATATGTGCCCCATGTACATAAAAGGGTTAACATTTTCGCCAACGCAAATCCAAGTCGACCAATAAAGCCTCCATATATTTACTCTAGAACCTTGTGTATTCAAAACAATTGCAGCTCACACTGAATTTAACAGGTGAAACGCAGAATGTATTCACATGGAATTGCACCCAAATCAATTTCAATTCCCCGTGGAAACGTAGTAAGTATATGCCTAACAATCTCCGTCATTTTATAAAGTACCGCGGCGGCAGATGTACTTTCGCACCTCTTCCTTAGGATCTTCGCAAAAAGATGAGTTTCATTAAAATTAAGTAAAAAATGCCTTGTATATACACTTTGTGAATGTAAATGCATTGAAGGTTTGAAACATACATTAAAACGATGTTTTCTACCAACACAACCAGAAAGCTAGAAAGTCTGTATGAAGTTTATTGCTGACAAAGAGTTTTTAACGTCCTTGGCCTGAGTATGTGTCTATACGGCGAAATACATCAGTCATCATAAAGTGAACTCCTTTATTTGTCTAGGCTCTCGGAGAAAAAATATCAAGCATATGAAAAGCTGTATGTGTGTATGTGTGTGTGCGATGCCCCAGGGGATTCCGCACTGCAGCCAGAGGCTTATTGTACGTCAGACCCCAGGAGGATAGGATGTGATGAGAGTAATTTAAAAGGGCGACCGAAACCGGACAGCGGGGTAGAGCCACCATCGAGAGTCCCTAACATATCCCAAGCAGTTCTTTATCTCAACTCTGGTAGCCCAAACTCCCTGAGTCTTACAACGCATCCTAACGCCGAGAGCGCAGTCACCACTACGGAAGGGTGCCAACACCGCAGTTCTCGCCGACATTTACAACCATGAAGTCGTTGGATGAAAGAGATAGGTTGGATGAAATGGAGACGAAATGAAGCGACAGGGTGTTCGGGGGAATAAAGAAACCTCCCCAGAATTTGCCTAGTTATCCGGGAGAGACGAAGCGCCTAGTCACCGGGATTGATCTATGAAGAGGTACCCTAAAGTGCGGCTGGCAGGTGCTCAGTTGGTAAAGCACATGCCTGCTGAGCGAGGGGTTGGAGAACTTTTCTCTAACCAAGAATATCCCTATCCTCAGAGTCTGGAAGTGTGAATGTGTGTGTGGGGGGGGGTATGTGTGTGTGCGTGTGTGTGTGATCCAGTGAAGAAGGTTAGAAAACCGACAATAGTACACAATACACATATTCCAAAGGAGAATACAGCCGATATGACCATCCACTTAAAGGCGAGTATAAACGGAAGAATAAAAAGAAATTAACTCGCATAAAATGTTACCCACTCCCCTAGATTACAATAGTGTTTTCCCTCCGTAAGGACCTCCTTCAGGTAACGAATTTTTAATTCTTCCCAGTCAATCCAAATAACCGAAACTTGTAATGGGGTTAATAGTGTGAGACCAATGGGCTATGCCACCATGCTCGCCTAAGTGTGATAAATGTAGTATATAGTTTGGAAAAGACGAAATTCAACAACAATTACTTAAAAGCAATAGTTTTAAAAATCCATTGCTGAGGTAACTTATTTTTAAGGCCAACAAAGGACTTGGATAAAAAACACTGTTTAAAAACTATGAACATTGCATTGTAAGAAGCAATTTTATAAAAAACATTAAATTTTTGTTTTAAGGCTATGATCAAAGGATATCTGACCACTTATGTTCAAACATTTGCAAACGCACTTCTTTATATAGACGTAAGGTGTTGTAACAGATTTAAGAAGCTGAGTGCTTGCATTGACTCTTAGAACATTTACAGATAGGTTCCATAAAGGACAACTAATTAAGCAGTTTTCTGGCGTTAAAGTGCTTTCAAACTTAAGTTATATGCACAGTTAATGTCTAACACTTTAGCACCAAAATCAAAATGTCGCCATAAGATAAAAAAAAATTACATTGATTATTTTGCGCCTCAAATGATATGCATTTGGCAAAAAGGATATCCACCAGACCAAATATAACCGATTTGTGAGTACATCGTCAAAGCAAACATCTCAACCAAAATGCCAAGTTGTCATACATGTCAGAATCGGAATCACATTTGAACGATCCACTAGAACATTAGTTTACATTGCCTCTATGACTTCCGAATAAATTATTATCTAATATCTCAGCTCCTTTCGATATGCACGCCCTTTCAACTTGTAACACGTTTGAGAAACGGCGCCTTCTTTAAGTTTTCTTGTGTTCTTTCTGTGCGTCCTTCAGAAAAAGAGTACACCGCAGTTGTCTGCAACTGAATTTGTACAATGACGTCACTCTCTCCATGTCTTCATCACCCACCAACTATTTATCAAGATGAGAAGGCGAGGCAAGTTTGCATAATATATGGTGATTCATGTTGCCAATCTCTAAGGAACATACTTTGACATATGAAGAAGAAAAATATCGATAGATTCGTATAAAAATCGGTACCTTTTAAAACTTTCATCTCAATATTACTTAAAGGCATGTAACAACAATAATGATGATAATAATAATAATAATAATAATAACAACAACAGCAACAACAAGAATAAGCTGATAAACTAGCAAAGAAAGCAATGAAAACAAATGACAAATTACCCATCAGAACAGTAAAATAATATCTCAAAGGGAAACTAAAAGTAAATAGCAGCACAAATGGAAAGATTAGGATTAAAATTAGACGCGGACGGGGACTTGAGGACTCTGGCATAGAGAATCGGACTTAAGCCCTGTTTCCCTTTGCCACTTACGTGAACCCAGAGAGAGAGGGATGAGGTGAAAGACGCAAAGGGCGACCAGATCCAGATGACGACGGGCGCAAGCATAGAATAGAGTCCCTATCGTCGGAACGGTTCGACGCCCCCCTAGACCCGGAGAGAGTCCTGAAACCGGAATGCGGGTCCCAACCGAGTGTTCCCAACGACAACGCAAGGATAACCTTTTACATTGCGCAAATTACCATCCAGCCACAGCCTGTCGAACACCGTCACATGTCCTTCGACCCTGAAAGAGATGAGGAAATTATGGAAACATGAACTGGTGGACCAGAAATTTCGGGGGATGTAGTAAACCTACTCAGCATTCATGTGGTAAACTGAAAAAAAAAAAAGCTCCATGGGTCTGGTAGGCCAACCACGAGGATTGAACATAAGACCTCCCGAATGCTGTGCACAAACGAAACGATTGACTCATCTCGCTCGGTGAAATGGGTAGACACTTCAAAAGGCACAATTACAAAAGAATCCTTCTCAATAATAGAAAGCAGTCTAACAACCAAAATCAACATCATGAGAAACTGACAACAATAGTAACTGGTCATGGAAACATCAACTCACATTTACACAGACCTAAGATTGCAAGCAGCCCCGAGAGAGAACCCGAAGCAGTGACCATATAATGTTCGAGTGTAGTGGAGTGAAGAGTGAAACAGATGTAGTAAACAATATTCTTAGAATTAACAATTTTCCATTGCACAGTTCCAACTTAATCAATAACTTTCTAAAACCGATCAAATATGTTGTGAACTCAATTAACTTTGAAGCATTGAAGAATGTGTAACAGAAATCAGCATAAATGTGAATCAAAATTCAAATAATGCTACTAACGCAGCTAGGAGACTGAAGTCCCAGTTAACTTACGAGCGTAAAAACAATACAAAACGCAAACTATTAAGATCAATAGCCACCAGCAAATGAGTAGATATCAAAATCCACCGTGGAGGTCGCTAACATATTCCAAGCTGTTCTTCATCTCGACGCGGGGAGCGCTAGGAGCCCGCGCCCCATGTGTGATCAAACTTCCTGGGTCTACAGACGACTTCCAATGCCATCCTGTCACTGAGAGCTGTAGTTTCAGAGCGCAGTCACCACCACGGGAGGGCATTCCTCCCCGACATTTACAACCCTGAAAGAGATCAATTGGATGAAATGGAGAGAAATGAAGGGGCAGGAAGTTTGGGGAAAAGAAGAAACCTCCCTAGCATTTTTCTAGTGAACCGAGAAAATCCCCAAAGAATCCACGGGTCAGAGAAGTTGGCCGCGGAAATCGATCCCACGACCTCCCGAATGCCAGTGCTAGACGAAACGCCTGAGTCACCTGACTCGGTGCAGAATATATGTAATAAATAATAATAAGTGTATCTTAGATCGCAGAAATGTTGTATACTAAGCTGAAAATGCATTGTTATAGTGTGGTTTTTCCCAAGCATAAGCCTCGAGTACATCAAGTAGTATTTGTACTTTTCCAGACATAACCGAATACTAACGAATGAATGTGAATGACTGGAATGGAGTGTCTGCAACAGAGTAGTATGCCGGATAATTAAAAAAAAACTGATGTGTTTCATTCACATGACCTTCTTTAGCTGTCCCACAAACAAACTTCAATACAAAAGATGATTGTTTTGTCTACATCATGCTAATCGAGATGAACAATTGCAGAAATAGTTTCTTTTAAGTAGAAGGAAAATAAGGAAATATACAAGCCTAAAAGAATAATCAGCTCTTGTAAAAGCTTCTGTTATGTGAAACAATTGAAATTCGATTCTATTTTGCACTTCCGGGATTAAAACAAAAGGGATGAAACGAAAGTTGAATTTCCCGCTTGAGAAGAATTGAAGTAGTTTAAAATGGAAACCAATAACAAGGATTATCTGGGAAAGGGTTAACTGTGTAGAAACATATATACGACATGGAGTGTGTTTTAAAGAAATCTACATGTTTACTTTCTCTAGCACACATGCACTTACAATGCACATAGTAACTAGAGAAGGTATTGCATTCCACCCAAAAATTCGATGTCAAAATGTCACCACAAATATATATTTTGAGGTCCTCTGAGTCCGAAAAAAGGCAGTTTTAGGAAAAAGATTCGTGTGTGTTTGTGTGTTAGTGTGTATAGACAGCATAGCTCAAAAACGAAAATACAGTTAAATATCAAAGTTGGTATTAAGTTTAGTATCTTTCAAGGATTTGACACGAAGATTTTCAAGAAAATCTCCCCACCATAAACTACCCTTTACATGAAAAGAATTCTGTAAATTTTGATTTTCTAAAAAATGGCTCCAACAACTTTGATTAAAATACCGTAGATTAAAGATATACATATCACAAATAAACTGTATATTTTGAGTTTTCTGGGAATTGCTTCTAAAGAGCTCTTTATTTTGCATGAGGTTTGCAAAATTTTGCATAACGGTTAAACCATAAGAGATAGACAAAAACTTGCTTCACAGAAAATGTAGAGCTCGTTAAAATAAAAAATTTAGGTCATATATGTTTTTCTTGTAGGTTTGGCCGTTTTCGAGATACTCCTTTTTTCAATTTTAAACCATGTAACTTTTCACAAACGGGACCATGCAAAGCGAACCGAATCGCAATTTCACATAGTGACCAGCTTTTAAAAGGTTTGGCTATAGCTTTAGCCTAATGCATTCCCTTATTTCCTCCTTCTACTTACGAGGAAGCATGTAAGAACGCCAATTCTGCTCATGCTTATCTCGATTAGCATTATGTAGATATAAGAATGATCTTTTGTAAGAATAGTTGGTACATGGAACGGCTACAGAAAGTTATGTGAATGGAACACATCTGATTTTTTGTTGTGTAGTAAGCTTTTGTCTATCTCATACGGTTTACACATTATGCGTACAAAAGTCATCCGGAATGAAGAGGTCTTCAGCGGCTATTCCTAGAAAATTCAAGATATACATTTGCTCGTCATGAAAACCCCTTAAACATATAGCATTTTAATCAAAATCGTTATAGTAATTTTTGAGATATTTAAAATTTTCAAAAATGGTCCATATGCTAGTAGGAGTTGGGGGATTTTCTTGAAAATCGTCGTGTCGCATCCCTGAAAAACACTGAACTTGAATACCTAGTTTGGTATTAAACTGACTTTTCATTTTTGAGCTTTATTGCCGAAAACACACACACATACACATAGGAACATTTTTCTATTTCTTTTATTCAGGGGAGCTCAAAATATACGAGATGTGATAAAAGAATGCCGGGAATGTTTGCTTTTCTTAAACAATCTTTATTTATGCATGGACATCAACTTTATGTTGTTCATAATAAACTCCGTCACTCTTGCCAGCAGTTTTTCCTATCTCAGGAACTCACTTTTCCTTATGGTGTTCAGCTACTTCAGTGATTCTATTTTAGCTCACGTATAGTGTCTAAATGACGTCCTTTCATATTTGTGTTCAGCCTCGGGAATAGAAAGAAGTCGCAGGGGGCCATTGACCAGCAAATAAGGTGGCTGAGGCGATATATAACGTATCTGGCTTTTGCCAAAAAAAATCACGAACAAGCTCTGAGATGTGAGAAGGAGGGCAATCCATAAGTGGTTTTGCGAAAATTCTGGTCGTTTTCTTCGGTTTACTTCTTTCAAACGGTGCATAACTTCACACACACATACAGAGATATTTTTCAAAAAAATGTTTTTCTCCGGATTCAGAGCGAAATCGAATTTATGGATGCATTACAATATCTTCTCTATGCACTACATACATAGTACGTGTAGAGAAAGTAAAATCAGTGCAAAGTAGAAAGATTCAGTAGAACTGTTGCTAATATGTGATATCGGTTGATCTGCACACACGGCAGGGTTGACAGGTCTCTGGTGAATACAAATTAATTAGTACCTGTGGCATTCAAGGCAAGCGCCTATGAGAAACCTAAAAATCCACAAGTTTTATTTGAGCAAAATGAAACTTTATCGCTGAAAAGTTAAGCCAATATAATATATACCAATATTTCAGTATTTTTGAGACATTTATGTCTTTGTACCGGACATAATTAATTTTTCTTAATTCAAAATTTCCCAATTGTCAAACGTTTTAATAAATGCTATTCAGAATTTTATTTTGCCTTTAACATACCACTATTATTAAATTCGCATTGCATTTTTTTAATCCAAATGAACTTATGCAAGCAAAAATATGTTGTGTTCCGATCACATGACTTTCTATTAACTTTTCTGCAAACAAACTTAATATAAAACATTATGGTTCTATCTACTTCATGCTAATGCAGATAAAAATGTATTATTTACATATTCACAGTACTGGAAATAGTTATTGCATCACCCATGATTTTTTATGCATTTGATTTTTATGGCAATTTTGCATACGAATACTGCAAAAGATTCATACGCCCTGCAATTGAAATTGAAAGTCTATTTTTGATTAAGTGAAAATTTTATGTTTTACATAGATTTTATATTGATTTACATGGATATGTGTCATAAAGTGTCATTAATAGTAAAGTGGAGAAAAACATATTTTGATAGGTATATATACAAATCTTAAATAAACATAATATTTATCCAAACAAAATTGAAAAATGTGGTTATTTTTTAGTAATACAGTTTAATAACTTGTTGTTAAAATTAAATAATCACGTTTCTGTATTTAAGCCCCTTCAACTAGTACTTTGTATTGACTCCGCGAGAATTTATATCTGCAGTACATCGTCTAGGCATTGAAAGTATCAAATGTTTCACTTTGTCCGGTGATATCTCATTGAACAACACGCTATGTATTGCTTCAATTAGTTCTTTCTTGTTTTTTGTTTTTTCCTGGCTCATTGCATTGCCATGATCTTCCAACAGTTCTCGATGGGGTTGATATCTGGGTTGTTTCCTGGCCATGGTAGTGTGGAAATTCCATGAGTTTCAAGAAATCTTTTATCCTAGGAAATGAAATTACCAAATATGGAAAGAAATAAAATTTAGAATGAAAATAAATAAAATTCTTAAAATTAATATTCATATCTTCCTAGCTCTGAGGCATGGTACAGAATCATCCTGGAAGATGTAGTTTTTGCCGATGCAAAGTGTTCAACAATTGTTGGCAATAATTTCTCTTGTAAAATCGCTATGTATGCATCTGCATTTATTGTTCCATCTACAAAGTACAGTGCACCCTCTCCTTTAGTAGATATGCAACCCGTGTTCACAGACAGAAATACGGGCACACGCAATGACCTTTTTCTAAAAATCTAATGTGTTTCATTCACATCACTTTCTCTACCTGTTATGCAAATAAACTATTCTTATAAATCATCACGATTCCAGCTACCTTATATTAATCGAGGTGAATATTAGCAGAAATTATTTGCTTACTTTTAAGTAAGAAGGAAATAATAGAGTATACTAGGCAAAAGCGATAGTCCATTTTTTGAAAGCTGATTACTATGTGAAACAATTGAAATTTGGTTCTTGTTGCGTGCGTAGGAGAAAACCAGAAGAGATATATAATGAAAAATGACGTCTAGTTTGAGAAATCTTTAAATGGTTTGAAATTGAAACCAATAAGGAATACTTCAACTAACTCCACAAAAGATATTTGTGTTTCATTCACATGATCTTTTCTTTATTCGTTCTGTAACACACTGTTCTTACAAAAGATTTTTCTTTTGTCTACACATGCTAATCGAGATAAACATTACCAGTAATTGTGTTATTACTTAGTTGCTTATAAGAAGAAGCAGAAGAAGAAGAAAAAGAGGAAAAGAAATAGGGGCATACACTGGGCTAAAACCAGTGTCAAATCTTTAAAAGCTGTCGTTCTGCGAGTGTCATTGAAAGCGTTTTCCTCCATGGAGTCTTGCTGATTTTAATATTGGAAGGCCCGTTTTATGATAGTTATGTATGATTATTTTTCTTCAAGTTGCTCTGCTGTATTAGTCCTTGCATGGTGGAATGCTATAAGTAGTATTGGCATTCGTTTATGGATTCATGGCTGAAGTGTGGCATAGCATTCTACTGGAAGGTGCAAATGAACGAGACGATTTTGAAGTAGAATCTTCCTATGGTAGACGATACTCCGGAGAAGCACACGCAAAGGGGGTATGTGTGCTTGGTGGAATTTTCCTACCGCCATTGCGAGTTGCCGGGAGGCCTCAACAAGAGTTTGGGAATTGTGGTGTGGATCATGAACGTCGCTTAGTTGCAAAAATATAGGGTCGGAAGTAACTGTTCCTGATTGGTAAGCCCCTGACCAGGTTTCGCAGAATAGTAGTTTAGTGAAGTGAAGTGGAAGTTATATGGGCGAAATAATTTCACAAAAATGATAACCGCCATATGCTAGACAGAAGATCAAATGATTAAATTGTAAATGTTATTGGGTATTTACTACAACTCCTTCCTAGAAGTTAAAACTGTGGTTTGAACTGAATAGTACCTGTGGCCATCCACTCAATTAGGGATTTGTAGTGTGACCTTCATGACAAGCAGAGAGTTAGGTTGCAACTAGCATTGTCAGAAATAAATACATTGGGACGCGATTTGTATGGAGGCTGGAGTTGGTAGGGGAAATTGGTTCTAGAATTCCGACCGAAAAATCGGTTTGATATCACGCCACAAGATAAAATGACCCTCTCTCCTTGTGTAATAACTATGCAATATATAATGTAATTGGGCGGAGTATATACGTGAGAATTGCAGTGTTTGTAATATTTAAATACTTAGGGAATATACCAGTGTAGTAATGTAGAGAGAGGGTTATAAGGATAAGTTATGTAAATATGTTGCTTTTTTTTCTCTTCTTTTTAAAAAGTTGAAACTTAAATGGATGACCAGAAAGGATTTGTGGAGTATTATTTCAGTCTGGAAGGTAGTTTTAATTGTAATAATACTTAGTAATATGGCTTTTTACGGGAGATTTAGAGCGGAACAGAAATTCAATTATTTGAAAGCTAAGCGAGAAAATATGTTTTCAAAAGTGAATAGTATCTATCAGAAGTATTTATCGTTAGATAAAACTAACGTCGGTGGATTTACTTTGTCAAATGAATGTCTTAGTAAATTGGAAAACACATCTTAGGGAAGTTCAAAAAGCGATAGACATATTTTATGCTGCTGTAGGGAACGATGAATTTAAATTAGTTTCTGTCGAAGCTGCACTTGAAGAACTGCTAGTCTGTGTAAAATGTAAGTATTCAACTGTCGTTAAGCCTAATTATAAGAATGACATGTATAACATCGATAATTCACAGGAAGGTTTGGCACTCTATTTGCTACCTAAAATTGAGTTGCCTAGTTTGTCCGGAAAGAAAGAGGAATTTGGAGAATTTATTCCTTGTTTGAGTCGTTAGTAGATAAGAACAATAATTTGCAGGAAATAAATACATTTCAATATTTTAAAAGATCACTGGACGGTGACGCTGTGGCTGTGGTTTCCGTTTTTAAGTTAGTCCCCGAGAATTGTCGACCTGCTTTAGATGACTTGAAAGCACTCTGTGACAATTTCCGGCGCTTGGCAGCGATTTATTAAAGAGGATGGTTAAGTTTTCGCCAATGGCGAATAATGCTTATACCTTACTAAGTTTGAGAATAATTTTGTGGCTTGGGAACGACTAAGGGTACCCGATAAGTTGGATAACTTGAAACATCAATTAGCTTTAAATGGGCTAGATCTAGGAACAAGGAAAGGTTTTGAGGAAAAGCCGTCGCCTCATAGGATTCCATCTTATCAGGATTTAATTAGTTTTGTTACGCAACGTTTTAAGATTATGACCGAGTCTGTTGTTATGGGTAGCGGCGCGATATCTAACCAGAAACCCTATCGCGCCGTGGTCGAGTGCTTAGACCACTCGCCACTCACCTAGACGACCCGGGTTCGATGTGGTGGAAAGCGGCGCAGGGGCAGGTTTTCTCCGGGTCCTCCGGTTTCCCCCGCCATCACATTCTACCGGTGCTCCATCTTCATCCCATGTATCACCAGTGTCATCGGCTGCGGTGCCACAAGTAGTAATAGCGATCGTTAAACACTGCCAACATAACCAGAAGCCGAAGGTTAAATTGGGTAAAGCTGAAATGGTTTATTCTGTGTGTGAAAATGGTTCTAGCTTGGCGCATCAAGTCAAAAACTTAAGGTAAAGTAGAATGTAGTAAGTATAAGGGATCATATTTTACCTCCCCCCACAGTTGCCAAATATGGCGGAAAATGTTGTTATGGTTGTGGAGAACGGAATGTTACAAAAGTATTCTGTTTTAAGTGCAACCCTGAACTCTATTTTAAGGTTAAAAAGATCCTAAAACCATTTCGCCAAATGGGGACGTTGCGGAGAATGACGGTTTGGATAACAGTTGTAATTTACTCGGGAAAGTTGTCGGTTACCCAGGGGGTAATAAATAGTAAATGGTGGTAGTTACCGATGCGTGATGCGATTCACAACTCACAACAATATATGGTGGCTTTGATGGACACGGGTTCGAGTAAATCTTATATTGGTGACGAAGGGTTAAAAGTCCTTAAGGACTGGTTGGTAGACAAATATCGATCGTTCCATTTTACGCCGTGGTGGTATGATTCCTATAGAGAAGGTTTATAGAGCAAAGGTGCGTGTCGCTGATAAAATACGACAGTTAGTAATGTATAGGATGACACGCCTGAAGACCATGCTGCTCTTAGGGTTGCATACGCTCAAAAAATTGGGTCTAGCTTTCGATTCGAAATCGAATTATTGTTTTGAAGAAAACCTCCAGATTGAACATAAATTTCAGGAATTATGTAATAGTGGGCACCTGCAGATGGTTGACAGTAGAGACCCACGGTTGTTGTGATAGTTTCACTAGAGCACAGAGGCAACGATTGGGCTAAGTAGTACGTCAGGCTATGGACCTTTTTGAGGGTAACTCGACGCGGAAATCTACGAAATGCTAGCAAATGGTAAAGTGGAACCCAGTCGCGTACAATTCGCCTCCCCGTGGTGATGTTAAGAAAACCTAATAAATAAATTCGGTTTTTTTTATTATAGACGGATTAATGAAATTTCTAAGAAGGATAGTTATCCGATGCCAAATTTAACCATGTAGTTTGTTAGAAAATTTGCATAATGCAAAATTGATGCCTAGGATTGATTTAAAGAATGCATATTTACAAGTTCTCTTGGCAGACTAGAATAGTATAGATATTACTTCCTTCTTGGTACCTGGTAGGGGGTTATTTATGTTCAAAGCAATTACCTTTGGTTTCACAGGAACCTCATCCACGTTGTAAAGGCTGGTCGATAAACTATTTTGTTCTGATTTGGCACATAACATAGTGGCTTATTTAGATGACATTTTAACGTTTACTCCGGATTTCGAAACTCATATGAAGATTTTGGGTGAAGTTTTCTAACGGCTAAAAGATTCCAATCTAAGATAAACCCGGCGAATTGTGAACTCTGTAGTCCTACATGCTGGCTAAGAAAGTCCACACTTTTTCCAAATCATCGCGAGGAACAACTGAATAGCGATAGCACTTTAAATATGACAAAATTTCCAGTGAAATCTCGATATCAAATTTTGTTGTGAAGTACAACACCTTTTTGCCCACTAAAGTACATACGTAATACAGAAATAATACGGACGATACATCGACTTGCCCACCAAACTGTTAATATCCCAACAACACATGTGGAATGTTACCCCTAGTAGGTAGTTTCAATGGTCCTTGTTTACCCAAATATATTTCTCCAGCTACAAATGAAATGGCTAAGTTGGTTTGGCAGTTTAAAAATTACTTTGGAAAATTAAACCATTTTTTCGTTATGAAAAGTATTTTCACGATGAAACTCTGTACATATTATTGTAAAATAACAGTCGATTAAGTATGGCTTTATGTTCTTCCATTGGTGTAAAATGTGAAAGGGATGTGTTTCTCCAAGTTGAATATGTACGTATGTATACTAACCTTGGTCATTACTCGATTAAACAGCAACTTTTATCGTACCCCGCTTCCGTTTCCTCTCTTAGTTGTTTTAATTCTAATGGCGACTGGTTAGCTTCATTTAGCAAAGCAAATTACACAAATGATTATACCTTACCCTCAAAATGCTATAAAGAATAGCAATGGCGCCTTCCTTATCTGAGCACATGTGGAAAAAGTTCAATATTTATTACAGTGTCAACACGGTGAAGTGGTCAAATATTTTCTCAGCAGTGTAAACAAGGAACTCGGGTATTTCATGACAAGGTTATTTATCTTATTGCCAGGTTCATCAAACATTTGTTTATCAGAAAATAGCACAAATATGCTTCATCGTCACATGTTTATTTTTAGAATCACGGCATCAAACAAGCCTCGAAGTAATAATAGTATTATCATTGCCGAAGATTACTTTTGTAAACAACAGAAACAGATCAATCCTTAAGACATACGCTTAATAATCACTGTATGATAAACATAATTTAATATATAAACTAAAATTTAAATTGGGTGTTTATAAAAGCAGGCTGGAGGCTCCCATTACGGTATACAGGATGCAGTTTAAATAAGATTCTTACTCTTCACTGACGTAAGAGAGAGAAGTGAGTTGGAGTCTACTGTCTCAGATAAAGAATGACCCGGACGTAAAGAACAAGGAAGAGCGGACTCAACTCGCCAGAAGTTTGACGCTACTACAGTGAGCACAGTAATTGTGGCAGCGTTAACTTCTTGGGAATAAATCAAGTAAGACATAGCCAGCAATTTATTAAATATTACGTAATTAATATTATCGCACAGTAGCGTAATGGTTACGTTTCAGGATTTCCTTCTTAACTATCGCGAAACAATACGTGATCATTGATCTCTTGCCAATTCTCAAGAAGAGCCTCGGTATGTCATAGATTGACAAAACCTCTCTGTGATGATATGACTGCTTTTAAATTGCTTGCAAGTGTTCTGGACTTGTGAGGTATGCATGCTAAGGGGTCTTAAATATAAAAGCGACTCTGTACGATAAACAATATACTTCATCAGCACTTACCTGGAGACCAACTTTGTTCCACGAATAACCGTATATTATAGAAATACAACTTAAATACATTTTTCTTTAGTAATACAAAGCTAAGCAGCGTATTATTAAACCTAAAAATAATAGCTAATAATGTGCTGCTACGTTTTCTTCTGTTTAATGCATACCAGTATTCTTTAAGTATTATTCTTTCAACATTCTCGAATGGAGGACACCTTTTTGGTGATGTGCAGGATATTGAGAAATGCATACAAACATTTATGTACGTTTCGTTCCCCAAAACCAATTCGTACTGAGCAGAATTAGAAACTATTTACAGTGCTGTACTTCCTAGAGGCGGTTACTGTGGATAGCAAATAAAAGAAAACACTAATGAACTTCGCTCCACCAATCAGCGGTACAAGATTTCCGGGTCACTATCTCTATATCTCTTTTTTCTTCAGTACCATATATTGACATCAGTAAATTTCTTGTGAGATTTTATCTGACGTAGGGGCCTCGAGTAGTTAAAGCATAGAACCGCATGTAAACCATAGTGGGCCCTTTTGCTTCACAAATATAAATCCTGGGAGGAAGATTTGAAAGGGAGACCCGAAAGGTTACTATATTCGGATGGCGATGTGGGCTAGCAAGAACGTGTCCCTAAGAATTCCAACGT
This sequence comes from Hymenopus coronatus, assembly GCA_030762935.1. Taxonomy (NCBI): domain Eukaryota; kingdom Metazoa; phylum Arthropoda; class Insecta; order Mantodea; family Hymenopodidae; genus Hymenopus; species Hymenopus coronatus. The sequence continues at coordinate 250,918,193 of CM060900.1, read as the reverse complement.
GATACGGATGATGACGCCGGGTACTCCTGTCTTAGCCACTCACACTCTGGTAGTAACGGAAATAGTCAAGACGCCCCCGGAAAAAAGGGGGTTCTAACAGTCCCTCCAAGAGTCAGAGAAACTACCACCGTCCTACCGCAACACACCAAGTCGTTGCCTGGTCTTACAACCCTGAAACAGATGAAAGGAAACTGTGGAAATAGGAAATTTTTGATGAAAGTGGAATGCGCCTTCCGACAGGAGGAAATCACGAATCAAGCCCCTCCTGACAACCTCAGACTTTAACGCGAAGCCATCTCATAACACTTTCTTGCATCATGCCCTTCTGTTCCCAGTGATTTAAGAATATGATTAATATTCGTACATTTGTTGCAGGCTTCTGAGTGTCTATAACAGCACGCTCATCAGCCGTATTTAGAACTGTTCCGTATAACTGCCAGGTACCATCTCTTTAACTGTCAATGTACAAGTCACTTTTCATTGACTTGTTATGGGATGAGTTGTTTGGCGATATAAAATAGGTTATTTAGCATGGTCGTTTTTCTTAATATATTCGAAGAGAATTGTCTGATTTATATTTTCATAGTCTTGTGAATCAGATGTATTATGTAACCATTGTTAATACATTTGTAATGCATGTAAATTCTTATCAACAAATAGATAGGAGACTACTTCTTTAAGCCCACCACTTAGGATTACTAAAACTCATGCACCTATAATGCCAAGAGTGTTTAAGTATATCGGTTTAATCGCCACATTTTGCATTATATTGGAGTTGTGTATCGCCATTCAAGGGTGTACATTAGCCAATAAGGGGAAACAGCAAGAATATTTAGCGTTGAAGAATACATGTCAGCGGGGTAAGTTTATAAGAAACAGAATTTAGGCTGAATATGCACCAACTGTGCCATTTATGTGAAATATGTAATAACGTGTACCCTTAAGTTGAGAGGAGGTAAATACAAAGTGGAGCCAGGATTACCTGCTGATTCTCTGACAAATTAAAAATTAAACACAATCAAATATATTATTCAGGAAACACATTTAGAATGTGCCTAGTTTTATTAGATTAAAGCCTTTGTTAAGTTTGCTTGTATAGAGAACACTTTGTTGTGCACCAAAGTGAAAATAGAATGAAAAAGAATGCGCTTGTTGGCTACATCTGGAACCAAATCACACATTCAGTTTTTCGTCAAGTATGGTTAAATTCAGTGTCTCCTTAACTGTGAGAGAATGAACCTAAAATAAACATAAAACATACGCTTAATAGCGGATTGAACTATCAAATTCTTGTCTTCAGTACAGGGTTAGAAGTTTATAACATACAGCGCAATTTTAAATTTTCATAGTAATGCAGATAATCGGTAGGTAAGCTGGAAAGGAAAGTAAAACTGACTGTAAGAGAACAGCCAATAAATATAAGAGCGGAAGAGAAATATGGAAATGGTCTATTTGTTAAAGGTACAATATACTCCCCCACATACACATACCCCTACCAGCAACCCAACCCATAGTATGCTGATACATGACAATCTAAATAATACCAGCTGCCTTGGCTTTCTGCCTGTGAAAATAGAAACATGCCTGATTTTACTCCAATTGCAGAATATTCACTTGAGAGTTTTCGTTTGTAAAACTCAAGCCAAACCTACATGCTGAAACCTGTACCATATAATTTTGCCGCGTGCTTTTTTTAATTGTGACGTACACTATAGTCAACTCTCTTTGACTTATCTAGTAGAATTACCTGTTGAGCGTTACAAACTAGTTCCTTATTTAACACGATTCTTATCAACAAATAAGTAGGAGGTTTCTTCGATTCAAGACTGCCTCAGAGAATAATGAAAGCAAGTTTATGTATCATGACAATTGTGCTAAGTTCACTTTATCGCCTGACTTTGCGTTTCACAGGGATTGTACATCGTCATTCAAAGATGTAAAATACTAATAATAATAGTAGTGGTAATAATAATAATAATAATAATAATAATAATAATAATAATAACAAGCCAGGTATGTCATTAACATGTACTTACCTGTTTGCAGTTTTCAGCACTTACGTTCTCCAAAACCATTCTGCCACAGCATTTAAATTTACTCATATTTACTTGCTGTTGTGAAACAATGTATCTTAAACATGTGTACTGCATTCAAATATTTAAATGGTTTCCCCGAGGAAAAGCTTTTCTCACCTTAACTTAGAAGCTTGGAAATGTTTGTTTCAAATACTGGAAACCTTAACACCATGCTTAACGCATGACTGGAAGACTCGCAATGACAGGATGGATGGTAGTGAAGTGCACAGGGTATCCTTCCACCGTCCATTTTCAAAATATGACGTCTTAACTTGAGTTAACACGACGTCTGTTTAATTACAACAGTAGTTAAGATAGAGGAATCCTGGCGCATGGGCTAATACATGGGTAAGATAGGGAATTCAGGGGGGAGAGAGTCTCTAGCGAGAGCCCACGGCTGGGGCTAATGCACATACATGGTAGAGATAGGGAATTCAAGGAGCTCATACTAGACGGAGGGCTATCCTAGCCTAAGTTCAGAGTATTAGGTGTATTTTTCAGTCCGTTGCGGTCCTTTTCGAGAATGGTTGCTTTGTTTTACATATATTTTTATGTTTTTTTTTCCAGAATTTTATAAAGCTTAACGATTTATACCACTGCGGGGTGCCGTTTGAAGTTCTTGGTTTTATTATTTTGCAGTGTTTTGCTGTGCTTTTTGAATGTGCAGAGCCTTTATAAGCTCTTTGTAGGTTTTCAGTGCTAGCACAGCTGTTTCCAATTATTTTAAAGTCATTTCATACCGTTGGTAGGGTGTTTAGGTCTCTAAGTCAGCTGTTTCAGGGTACTCATCACTCATTTTAGCTCTGTTCAACTGACTTAACGTCATTTTGAGGGGTATTTAGGGCTCTATTTTATCCATTATCAGACTTTTTGCTCATATTTTACCCTGTTGTTCCCCATCAAACCCGTCCGACAGGTTAGTGCATCTGCCTCCCCCTAAAACCGGCTTTCATGTTTTAACTCCAGGCATGTTCAACCCATCCTCATATGCCGCTACTTAGCTTAACCCCTGAAACCAGTTTTCAGTATGTCTAGTCTCGAATCATCATGTTCAGACATGCTCTCGTTCCACACTATCCACTAGCCACGACAGAAGGATAGAAGCCTGACCAAATGTGTATACCTTCCCCACTAGTACAACACACTCATATTTTAGAGGTTTTAAGAAGTTAAATTATACGGCAGTCACATGTTTATTGTATGTCTTAATATCTTTTTAGCTGTTATATGCTGTTATACAGATAACTCCATACATGTTCATTTAAACTAGTATTTGACACGTGAAGTTGGAAGCCTGTCAGTCGTTACACTGGTGTTTCCACATAAACGTTATCCAACAAGTTAGTGCATCTACCTTGCGCTAAAACTCCATTGAATACTCCTAAAGCTGAACCTGCATATTACTTTACATCTCTGGGACTTACCTGGGATGCTATGCTTTTATATACCGGGATTGAGCTAGAATTGTTATTGGATTATGAACAGCTTCTCATGGTAGAATCTGGCATAAGGGGACGACTATATCAAGTGTCTCGTCGGTATGCCCAGGCTAACAACACCTGCATGTAGGAGTTTGATCCTGATAAACCAACTCAATTTATTACATACGAAGACGCAAATAACCAATATGGGAGGGCTAGGCAGCATCCACGGCCTTATGGAGGATTTCAGTGGGTTTGTCCTGATAATATTAATATAGAAACATTAAAAGGAGATGATCTGCTTGGATATGTATTCGAAGTTGAAGTGGATTATCCTACTGAGCTTCACGATCTTCATAACGATTTGCCATTTTTGCCTGAGTGTCCGAAGCCAAAGAATTCAAGTGTAAAGTAATTAATTGCGCACCTTGGAAGCAGGAAGAAATATTTTGTACAGTGCATAGCGTTAAAACAGGCACTCTCACATGGACTACGACTTGCAAAAACCCATCGTGTGGTACAATTTCAACAATCGGTTGGTCAAAACTTTACATAGCGTTTAACAGCAAGCTGCGGCAACAGGTTAGAAATTACCTTGAAAAGGATCTGTACAAACTCTTCAACAATGCTATGTTTGGAAAAACATTGAATATACAGAATCACGTGGAATTACGCCTTGTCACAATTGTGAAAATATTGAAAAAGTTGATTGCTAAGCCCACATTCATTGATAGGAATATATATGGACCTAATATTGCATCAATGCATTAGGCAGATTATATTCAACAAGCCAATATCCATTGGAATGAGCGTACTGGATATCTCAAAAAACCCCATGTACTCACACCAATAGGATGCGTTATTGCCGGTTTATGGGGTTGAAAACCTGAAGCTTATGCGCATGGATACGGATTCCTTCATTCATCGAGTCACAACTTCTGACATATACCACAAAAAAATGCAATTTCTTAAACATTTGGATACATTTGATTACCCTGCAAGCCACATGTGCCACTTCACACAGAAGGAAAAGGTGCTTGGAAAGTTTAAAGATGAAGCTAACGGAAAAATCGTCTAACATTTTGTCGGACTGAGACCTAAGATGTATGTTCTCGAAATTGATGGAGGAATGATAAAAAAGATTAAAGGTATAAGGCAAAGTGCTATTAAGCAGCACATCACATTCGGCAGTTATGTAGATTGTCTTAAAAGCAATGAAATAGTAAGAACTACTATGAATTCGATCATGTCTAAACAGCATAATGTTTCCTCTGTAAAAGTCACAAAATCGCTCTATCGCCTCATGATGATAAAAGAGTGATTGCTAATGATGGAACATCAACCTATGCTTATGGCTATTACAAACGTGAACGTGTCATGAGAGAATGCTACATGATTTGCTCATCATCGGCAACGAAGTAGGAAAATTGAAGTTCACAATGCAAACGCTCTCATGCACCTAGTAAAATACACATAAAGATACAAGAATAAGAAGAATAGGAATGAGATCTGGCGGGAACTCTGCCATTAGAATAAAATTCTAATGCTGGTCTCAAGCCCATGTAAGAGAGCAGAGACGTGTAACCTCTAATGCTAATTATATTTATATAAAAACAAATAGAAATAAAAAGTTAAAACTGCTGGCCAAAACTCAGAAAATAGGCCCAACGCTTGAATAATAACAGCAGCAGCAACAACAAATACAACAATAACAAGAAAAAAGCCGGGACCACTATTCTAGAGAAAACACATCTTCATTCAAAGAATACACATTAAAAAAAAAACAACAAAAGACGAAAACACGATCTCCATAAACAATAAACACCTCGACAACAAAGGCTTAGACACTTCTTTTGGGGCCAGCCTGAATAAGAGAGACTTCATACAAATAAAGAATTGTAAAAACGAAAACTTAGGTTGTGTTAGATTTACAAGAAAGACTGGAAACCGTGGAAACATATTCCCCTCGCTTCACACGTTAGTACCGGCATAAAAGATACAATATAACCCTTAAATGATTGCAAATTTCACAGTACAGGAATGATCATAAAGGAACCAAACCATGGAAAATGTGGCAAAACTTTAAAATATCGTATTGGCTATAAAAGCAGTCACATCATCCTGGAACTGTTGAAAATGCTATAAAACATAGTGAATAGTGTAAAAAAAGCGTCAGTAACACTGAAACGGTGTCATCAATTACCACAAAAATGCTGAAAATTGTTGTAAAAATGAAATAAACCATCAAAAAATGTAACAAGTCACCATCAGACGAAATAAAGGGGATCTATAAGGTTGCATGAAAAAGATAATGCCTTAAGTACGTTTAAAGTGCTCCTAAACATATCAAAATGTCGACAGTACACCATCTTCGTTGTCACAAAGTTGTTAAAAAGCTTCTAAAATACATTCAAAGTGGGTTGAAATGCATATTACCTAGCGGTTTAATACAACTCCATAGTTCTGAATATCTCAAAAGTAGTAAATGATCTGTAAGGATGCACAAAGCACTACAAAACTCTGCAAAATCCTGCAAAGTATACTCAAAATATGCTAAAATGTATATAAAAGTAAAAAAAAAAAAAATCATTATAAGAAACTGCAAAATGCGGTAAAATGTTAATAAAACATCTGAAAATGGGAAAACTGATTGCTTGAAAGTCGTATATACCAACAAAACGGTTCGAGATGTATGGAAAGGATCTAAAATGGCTAATCAATACTTTGAATCTAGCATTTTTGGTAGTGTTCAACGCCCTCTTTAACTACTTATGGCACAGCAAGCGGTGACACTGATGATACATGAATGATGATGGAGCACCGGTGGAATGCGATGGCGGGGGAAACTGGAGTACCCGGAGAAAACCCGCCCCAGCGCCGTTTTTCCACCGCATATCTCATATGCGGTCACTTGGGATCGAACTCCGGCCGTCTAGGTGAGAGGCAAGTGGTCTAACCACTCGGCCACGGCGCGGCCGCTGAATCTAGCTGTCTGACAGGCCTACTAACCCTTCTCGAATGGCTCGGCATGGCCTTAAAAGCATACTAAACAACAGTGACAACGCTAAAAATCACCATTAAAGTCCTGAAAAATGAATGAGAAAGCATTACGGTCACTGAAAAAATCGTCTGAAAACGTACAAAATGCTTGTAAAGGTGCTGAAAATCAGTAGACAATACTGCAAAATAAGGTAAAATGTCAGCAAAAGCTCCGAAAAAGTCTAAAATACCTGTCTATAGAACTTTAAATACCCACAAAATGACATGAACTTAGCTAAAAAAAAAAAAAAAATTGTCTCTTGAATACCCCACAGCTAGCTGTCCTACAGTCTTAAACATCATCCGAATGACATGGAATGTCATTAAAAAGCATACTAAAGAATAGTGGCAGCACTAAAATCATCTTACAAATCCCAAACACTGCATGTTGAAACACTACTGAAAAATAATCCATAGGCGTACTAAATGCTTACAAAAGCCTCAAAAATCAATAGCAAACACTGGAAAATAATGTATAATATGAGGAAAACGTCTGATAATGGAGAAAGTAGAGCGCTAAATACCCCTCAAAATGACGTTAAGTCAGTTGAACAGAGCTAAAATGTGGGATGAGTACCCTGAAACACATGACCTAGAGACCTAAGCACCCTCCCAATGGTATGAAATGACCATAAATCAATCGAAACAACTGTGCTAGCACTCGAAAAACCTGCAAAAGAGCTTATAAATGCTGTGTACATATTCAAAAAGCGCAGCAAAACACTGCAAAATAATGAAACTAAAGAATTCAAACGACACCCCGCGGTACTAAAAATCATTAAACTTGTCAAAATTCTGGGAAAAAACATAAAAATATATGTGAAACAAAGTAGCCTACCTTTAAAAGGACCGCAAGGGACTGAAAAATACACCTAATACTCTGAGCTTAGTCTTGGATACCCCTCCGTGTAGTATGAGCTCCTTGAATTCCCTGTCTCTACCATGTATGCGCATTAGAGACTCCTCCTCCCTGAATTCCATGTTTCCCATGTAGGCACATTAGCCCCTGCGCTAGGATCCCTCTATGTTAACTACTTACAACCACTATGGTATTTGGCTAGGGAATATTGAGCAATTTGGCCTTATTATGTTGACAAGTTATTGCGGTCCAATTTTATGCGTGCCTTATAGATCTTCCCAAAATACTTCATTTGGTCCAATAAAAGCACATTGAGACGAGTCGCGAAGAGGTGTGCATAAATAAACAAATAAATGTTTTCAAAGCTTAATGCCTTCGTTTTTACAACTTTATGCTGGCATGAAAAAATGCACGGAACATGCTACCTACGAGCACGGCCTGTTCCACACTCCTTAAATAGCAATGATCACTTATCTTTCTGTAACAATCCCATTAATAATTTTAATTTTGTCTATACACTTAATACGAGTGAGGAGTTTAATTAGAATATTTCACGAAGTGTCATAAACTAAATAAATGCCATTTTCTTAAGTAACGCAATACGAATGAAACTTAACCTTTAATCAGAGCAATGACCATTCCGTTAAAATCCATAAAGCTAAACAAGGGAATTAATAATAATCACGGAATGAGAAGCTGATAGCAAAAGACAGGCGTAATAGATTAAAATTAAACATTTTCTTCCTCTTTATTGATCGAAAAATATGACTTATATGTTCCTAATAGATGTGAGCTTCCTCAAAACAATAAAATAAACGCATTTTGCTCAATTTCAAATTTCACACTCTCTGCAGTGTAGTTGTTAGGTTTATTGAATAAAGCAATAATCCCTCCCAAATAAGAGCCGCATTTTCTATAGACAAAGGCAAGGGAATCCATGATCACTGTGAGCGCTCTAATGCAACCATATGGAGTTGTTAATAAGGGACATGTGACGTCTTCCCATTCCACCTGAAGTTGTTATCAAGATAGTTGCTCATCATGTAAAGCTTAACAGTGGCGGAACAATGATCTAATAACAAAATATATTTTGCAGTCTTTCTTCCTCAAATGAGGTTTTGCAAACCTTTTTCGGGCGTATAGTAGAAATCTGACACCTTTTTCTCGACACCAATTTTTCAATGGCAGACTTAATGATAGATACAGAGAGACACATTATTTTTAAACTGTAACGTGTTTTACTCTTAGTATAGCTCAATTAGAAAAGAATTGCTCTTACTTATATAATGTGGAAGCAAACTTTAACACGATACGGTCCGAAAAATCTCACAATTTGGGATATGTATCGGCTGTCAATATTTGGTGAAGTTCCAAACCTGTTTCCCTGTTATTAGAGAAATACTGTGCTGCAACGTACGCAATTAGTTCTTACAGTAAATACAATGGTGCATCTATTACACTGAAAACATGGGTTGCAAAATAGTTGCAGATGCTTTTCCATTCTGATAATTTACGTCATTGAAACGTCGATGACTGCCCACTGTCTGTTGTTATTCTGAGAGGCAGGTTTAAGGAACAATGTGAGTGAAATGTCAAATTTCTTTATTTCTATATAGATTTTTCTTAAAAATTTACTGTGATTGCATTGCTCGTATAGTAGTATACATATATGTCAAATTTCATTCACATTGTCTAAATTCTTTTCAAGATAAAGATACATTATTTCATATTATATTATGTAAATATATACCATAATCAAAATGTTCCACCCGGTTAAAACTTTGAGAAAATTAGTTGACATTTTCATTGGAGTTTTGCATCACGCATAAAAACTTTACGCAGTGTTATTTTAATAAATATGATTACTGAATTATGATAATTTTTAAAGGTTAGAAATGTTAATTTCGCTATTTAATATTTTTATCTTTTAAAAAATATAATGGTGTTTAGAATAATTTTGTCACCTGTAATATTACAAGATACTTCCTTATATTGCCGGAAATTTTAGTTATATTTTAAAAAATGCTGAGCCACGTGGATAACTTTTAAAATTTTAAAATGAAGATCTGAGAAAAACACTGTTTGGTAAAATACGCCAGGAAAAAGGCGTATTGTACGATCTTTAAATGGGTGTAGGGCCTGAACCGGGGGCGGGGGGGGGTTAAGTGTTGATTTTCTATGGATGCCCAAAGTTCCAACAAGTATTTGCTATAAAAAAGTGGATTTCGATTTTTGACAGTTTGTAATCAACATTTTACTCGGTGCCCCTTAAAGCAAAGGATCCCGGTATTTATTTTAGGATAAGAACTTACGTGCTCTCTTATGAAATATACGGTTACCAGGATGCATATTGACAATTCTCTTCGAATGTATTAAGATAAATGTTCCAATTTAAATAAGGAACTAACGTTTATTGCACAACACCCTATTCCACGCCGGCAACCAATGAGAGGTGATTGGTTCACGTGACCGCTAAGAGATACGGGGCAAATTTAGCTTCGGTGTTTCCTGGCCCCAGGGATTACAGGTTCAAGTCCCACCGGCATGGGTGTGTGTGTGTGTGTGTGTGTGTGTGTGTCTAAAACGGAAAAATAGCCGGGAAACGCAAAACAACAGACACGCAGGGGGAAACATAAATGAAAATGGATTTTTTTTCAGCCCAAGCCGAAATCCCTTATTGTGGTAGAGTGTAGTGGTCAGTCAGGAAGTGACACATAAAAGGTGTGTTTCCGCATAGTCTACCGATCCCGACTCTGCGTAAACTATTTTCATGCTGGAGTTGATCTATAGGAGGGCCCAAGAACGGGTATATAGTACCTACCCTCTTAACCATATAAATGACATAGAAGTTGCTTTAAATTAGAAAATTCAAAATAAACACATTTACTTATATTACATTTGCTGAAACACGTACACAGTCAATGAGTGATTTATCATAGTGATATATCTCAAAATATGTTCCACTATTTGATAAAGAGATAAAAGAAACAGGTAGCCTGAATCAATTAGTCTTTAGTTGCATTTATAATTAAATAACTTCTGAATAAGAATTAGGTTGTCAATTAAATGATGGTCAATAATAATCAAACTACTTAAATATTACCTTTAAAAGGCTTGCTTATTTAACAAATAACTCTCAAATTTTAAATTAAATTTTAAACAAAGTATACTCTGACTCTTTAAATGTTTACAATATAGGTACTTATCCAATTATTATAAACAAACCTTGTTGTGACTGTAGTGGCAAGTGTATCATTATTTTAATAAAATGGGATTATCACATTACTTTTGTAATACAACAATATTCATATAGGTATGCAATCTTCAGTTTTCTTTATGAAATAACCCTATCCAAAATTTCGCATCAATTTGGAACACTGTTCAAAGCGCACAAGTTTCGTTCACAGAAATACTGTGTGTGTGATGGGGGGGGGGGGGAAGTAGCATAGCTCAAAAACGAAACGACCGTTAAATACCAAATTTGCTGTTTAGGTGTAGTAACGCGGCGCGCGCACGCAGATGCGACTTGACCGTCAAGAAGGACAGATCTCTTCGGCACTTCTTGGGCAGCAGCAGCTACACTGGGTCACGGCACCACCACAACCAGCCAACACCTCTACGGCCAGTCTTCGGATGGTACACGCCGGCACAACATCATAGCGGCAACGCAGTGGGCTTAGCACCCCCTACTAGCTTGCCGTTCTGCCGCGAGAGTGCGAGCGGCCTTCACCAACCCCACCTACGGGCAGTGGACCTAGATCCCCTGCTAGCCCGTTGGAAAAAGGCCCTTCCTGGCAACAAGAGCGGTAGTTCAGGAACAGGTCTCCCCTATTTTCTTACTACTCTCTCACTATCATCTATCTTTCCAATTACTGTGACCTTAAGACCGACCTACCACGAGACAGTGGGTCCACAAGACCACAGCCAAGGGTTAGGGCCTCCGGCCCGACACCTCGAGCCAATAATGGCTCGCACAGGCGCCTCTGTAAAAGAGGTCCGGTCCGCTGTGGAGCGCCGGAGGGCACCCGCGCCACTGGACCCTAAAGACGGGCAAACACCTGGACCTTCCACCTCACCTGAGGCAGAACCTACCAGGAAACGGAGGAAAAACACACCTCATAAAGTGTTAGGCGCCATTCCTCAGGATACCCCCTCCATTTCCCTTCTCCCTGAATCGGCGGTCGAGGACGAGATACCCTTAGAACCCCCTACGGACGGATTCACCGTCGTGGGGAGAAACGTTAGGGCCTCTCCGGGTCCTGCCGCCTCGGCTCAGACAGCTGCTGCACCCCCACAGGGCACCCAAGCACCCCTAACCAAGAGGGGCACAAGGCTGCCACCAATCATCGCAGACTCCTTCAAGGATCGTGTTGGAGTCATGCGACGCTTGGCGTCAAAGATAAAAGCCGGCTTCGAAGCAAAAAGGAAGCCCAGAAAGGTCCATATACAAACCAACACCCCTGAGGATTTTGAAGCGGCCAAACAGACGCTTCGAGATCTTCAGATCCCATTTTATTCATACTCCCCTCAGCGTCCCCATATGGAGCGTCGCATAATAAGAGGCCTGGACTCTATGTGTACCCCTGAGGAGGTGAAGCAGGCGCTTCACCAGGAGCACGGCATCGCCGCCGCTTCCGTAGCTCAGCTACGGAAGACAATACAGACCGACGAGGGCGCCGTCAAAGTGCCGATGCCGCTCTTCATGGTCGTCGTGGACAAGGTGCCAGGCGGCGAGATTCAACCACTAGACACCATCAGAGTGCTGTTCCACACGGTCGTAAAGGTGGAACGCTTTTACGGCCAGGGTGGGCCAGTACAATGCCACCGCTGCATGGGTTTCCACCACTCCAGCCAGGTGTGCGAGCGTAAGCTTGCGTGCCTGCGCTGTGCAGGAGACCATATAGTCCAATTCTGCCCGAGCCCTCCTGAGAGGAGCAATTGTGCCAACTGTGGGGAGGCACACTCAAGCGTATACAAGGGCTGCCGAACCAGGAAGAACATCATAGATCACCGCCGTCAAGGAGGCCGTGGGATGGAGCCAATCCCACCCGGGGCCCCCTTCTCGGCCGCTCTCACAAGAGCGCAGACGACGTTACAGCGGGCAGAGACAGCGACGGAGGAGGCACCACCAACGGCGACTGAGGCGGCGCCCACGACGCAGACGACCGAGACCATAAAGACCAAGACACAGGCGCAGGAAAGGGGTGCACCAAGACCAAAGAAGAAGTCCAGGTCACATAGGAAAAGTAATAAGAGCAGGGCCCAGCCTACCGCTCGGCCGGGCCAATCTCAGGTCCCGACCGAGCAGCAGACACAAGCCACGCCCTCAGCGGCGCAACAAAACCAGCCGCCCGTCGAGCAGCTTGTCACTGCCACGGCGGACACTGGCAGCACAGCGGCGACGCTCCCAGATCCCGCCTACTTTCCCCTGCCGGCCCATGGCGAGGCAGTCTCCCCGTGCGATATGGACGAGTTTAGGACCCTAACCCTGTGGTTTGGGGATTACATTAACAGGGCTCTTCCCACACTCCGGAGATGTAAGCAGCAACTGTCCGACCCGAGGCTTAGTCCCCTGGTCAAGCACAAAATACTGCTTGACACGCTGGAGGTGCTGTTCCCTAACTCCGCAATGTAATGTCCTCCAGACTCGTCAGGAGACCATTACGAGCCGCGTTTTGGAACGCAAACGGAATTAGGTAACATTACCCAAGCTTGCTTGAGTTTGTAGAATCCCATGGGATTGACGTCTTACTAGTCTGCGAAACACACCTGCATGCTGGTATAAATTTCTCGTTGCCAAGTTACACCACCCATCGGTCGGATAGAATCGGTCGACAGGGTGGGGGTACCGCTATATTCATCAAAAACCACATTACCCACACCCCCCTTTTCCTCTCCCGCAGCTTCAGCACGTGGAGGCGTGCGCCATTCGGCTTGCCATTGGTGGACTTGACACACTGCTGATAGCTGCTTATGACCCTCCTGACGCCCGCTATTACGAGGCGGATTACACCGCCTTGTTAAACCTGCATCCTGTAGTCTGCATTGCAGGCGACTTAAACGCAAAGCACGGGCACTGGTATAGCCGTGTTTCTAACCAGAGGGGCCGCGGACTCTACCACCTCATCAGCGGAGATCCGAGCCTCCATGCGCACGGACCGAGAGGGCCTACGTTCTACCCGGCCCGCGGCAGGCCGGACGTACTCGACATCATGATCACCAAAAACATTCCATTCCGTCTAGACCTCTCAGTGGTAAACGAACTGGATTCCGACCACAACCCAGTTCTGGTAGACTCCAATGTTCACATACCAGCCCTGGCAATCCCAGACTGGTTTAACGAAGTCGACTGGGATGCAGCAGTCCTAGAACTCACCCAGACCATCGACCCGCGGCCTCGCATCGACTCTGTCGAGGCGCTGGAAGCGGCGGCGAGGGCATTCTCCCAACAGATCCTAAAGGCGGTACGCGCTCACACACACCGCATCCCGTCTGAATCCTCTAACCCTCGGACCATCCCTGATGAACTCCGGCGGCTGATAAAAGCCAAAGCGACAGTCCGGAAGCTATGGCAACGCTTCCGCCACCCCAGGATAGGGGCAGTATACCAGAGGTTCAAAACCCTGGCAAGGCGACTGCTCCGAGCGCACAGGAAACAGGCCTGGGAAAACCTGATGCAGACCGTCAACCTGCAAGAAAAGAAACCGTGGCGGATTATCAAGTCCCTAAGGAAGGACAAGACGCAATACCAGCATCCTCTACATGGCACCCGTGGGGGTCTCGCTTTTGAGCCCTGCGAGAAGGCCACAGTGTTTGCAGACTACCTAGAGAGTCAGTTTGAGCCCCGGGAGGACCCCCAGGACGAGGACTTCAGTAACCTTGTGGAGGCGACGGTGGACTATCTCTATGAGGAGACACCGCCGCCACACGACGGGATCCAACTACCTATAGTCACCCCGAAAGAGGTGACTTCCGAAATTCAAAAACTGCACCCAAGCAAATCCCAGGGGCACGACGGCATCACGGCGCTCATGCTCCAACACCTACCCCGAAAGGCTGTGATCCACCTGACCCGGATTTTTAATGCATGCCTCCAATTCCGTCACTTTCCAACTTGTTGGTAGGAGGCGCGGATGGTATGCATTCTAAAGCCCGGCAAGGACCCGGTCTTCCCATGTAATTACCGATCCATCAGTCTACTCCCGACCGTCTCAAAAGTTTTTGAGCGGTTGCTCCTGCCCCGCCTCACCCCTCTATTCGAGGAAAGGCACCTCCTACCGGATCACCAGTTTGGTTTTCGTCGAGGGCACTCCACGACTTTGCAGCTACTGCGCCTCGCCGAGAAGGCTGCCCTGGGCTTCCAGGGCAACCGCAAGACGATCGCGGTGCTGCTGGACGTGGAAAAGGCCTTCGCCACTACCTGGCATCAGGGGCTCCTCTACAAACTCAAACAAGCAGGCGTCCCTCCCCCCTATCTCACCCTGATAAGCAGCTTCCTTCGGGAACGCTCATTCCGGGTGAGAGTGGAGGGAAGACTCTCCACTGTCAGACACATAGCGGCGGGAGTGCTGGAGGGCAGTGTACTGTTGCCATTACTCTTCGCCGCCTACATGTCTGATATCCCGACGGAACCCCGAACTGTCCTGTGCCAATATGCCGACGACGTCCTCATAATGGCACAGAACAAGAACGCCCGTTACTGTTTCCCCCCACTACAGAGACTACTCCGGGCCATTGGCCGGTGGGGCGAAAAGTGGAGGATGGCCATCAGTCCGGGGAAGAGCTCGGCTCTTCTCCTGGCGAAGGTCCGTCGCTGGCGGCCGATAAGTGCCCTGAGGTTGAGGCGGCGGCAGATCCCATGGGTCACCGCCGCCAAATATCTTGGGGTTCTCCTCGACCGCGGGCTCACTTTCGCGCCACATGTAAGGGGCAAGGTGGGGCTAGGCCACGCCGCCCTCAGGCAGTTGAACCCGGTTTTTAAATCCGCCATGCCTAAACACCTCAAACTGCGCCTGTATCAGGCGATCATTCCCCCCCTGATCCTGTACAGCTGCGAGGTCTGGGGAACAGCGGCGCCGACCACAATCCGCAGACTTCAAGTCGTCCAGAACAGGGCGTTAAGGATGATCTATGATACTGGGTACAGATTCCCATCTCACATCCTACATACCTACTCAGGAATCCCGTATATCATCGACGTCGTGAGGGAACGAGCCCGCACGTTGTATGATAAACTCCCCTTTCACCCTAACCCTCTGGTGCGCACTTTGGGCGACTACGACCATAGGGCGCCAAGAAGGAGAAAATCCTACCCCCTGCCAAGGGACGCTCTCGGTCCACTGGCCTGAGAGACTGCCATCCCTTAATCAAAACAAGCCCCCAGGTTATACAGCAACGGAAGGGGTGGCAGCCGGTTGGGAGACCACCCGGCTGAAACCCTGCCCCCCCTGACTAACCTGGAAACCATCACCCACCCAAATCCATAATCCTACCAACTTTCCTCCCACCTGGCCTGCTTAACACGGTGGCCACACAAGCGGCATGTCGAGTTAAGCAGCATCGAGCGTGGTCACCACTTGGGTGGGTGACCGCCCAAGTGACCGACTACACTCAGCCCTAAGGCTGCGGAGGAATTTTAACACCGCCCGGCGGACGTAGACAATAAAGCTTGTGAACAAAATCTTTTCCCCCTATTATATTGCACAGGTAAAACCGCTTTTAGCGGGTAGGTACTGTGGCGACTTTACACTCCGCCCAGGTAAACCTGGGCGACCTGTTCTTGGACTCTGGACTCAAGGTGTAGTATATTCCAAGGATGCGACAAGAATATTTTCAAGTAAATTCCCCACCCTAAACGATTCTTTATATTGAAAATTTTGTTTTTCTCAAAAATGGCACTAACGATTTTGATTAAAATACTATATATTAAAAATACTTACATGACACATAAAAGGTATATTTGAGTTTTCTGGGAATATTCTCTGAAGATCTCATCATTCTGAAAAAAATTACTTAAGTTTTTCTCAAACGGGAGCTTATCTTCCGTTTCATCTCTGTTTTATTTTACCTACTCCTATCCGTGCGAGGTAACCGAATTTCAATTGCTTTATAGCGATCAAAAGATTTGACTGTCGCTTTAGCCTATTGTATTACCGTATTTTCCTACTTAAAAGGAACTAACACAACAACTTTTGTTAATGTTTATATCGATTACCACGATGTAGGTAAAGAATTAACCTTTTTTAACAATATCTTGTAGAGCAAGTCATGTGAATGGAATATATCAGATTTTTTAATTCGTGTGTTGTCACAGTCTTTGTGACAGATCGCATTGTTCTTAGGAACTACTATAACAGTGAAAGGGTCCCATTAACAATGGTCGTGAAAAGTACTCGCATCTTTACGAAGAATCCCGGAAATAACCGAACGTTTGGTCGTTTCCATATGGTTTATCGCAAAGTCCCACCTTGAGTAAAACAAAGGGAGTAAATTTGCTCGATTCTCCTGTAAATCGCCTGCTGTATACTGCGAGACCAACTGCGCGGTAAGCAAAAACGGACAATTCCTTCAGTGTTGTGGCAGTACTCAACATTTTGCGTCTGAAACACGTAGTCTACCTTTCATAGGTTAATACGCCAATTTTAGATTCATGATTAATAAACCAATTGCTCTATTATGTCTCAGGCATTAGTATTTATACTTCAGATATGCACATATACGTAGTTTTACAGGTTTGGTGGTAATTGAGTGTCCTAACATAAATAATTGCAAAACGAAAAAGACAAAGTATAATATTAACAGAACAAAACAGCAAGCCCCTTAACTTGGTTAATACCATTGTAATCACTGTTTCTCGCAACAGAACAGAGATTAATTTGTAACGAGAAAGTTTACATTTATAGCAGTGGATGTGAGTAGTAGTTAAGATAGAGGTATCCTGGGCCAGGGGCTAATGTGCATACATGGGAACGATAGGGAATTCAAGGAGGAGGGAGTCTCTAGCGAGAGATCAGGGCTAGGGCTAATGCGCATACATGAGAAAGGAAGGGTCACGCTAGGAAGAGGTGGAATTTTTTTTTTCAGTCCTTTGGGGTCCTTTTTAAGGTGAGCTGCTTTGCTTTACATTTATTTTTACGGTTTTTACCAGAATTTTGAAATGTTTAACGATTTTTAGTACTGTTAGGTACCGTTTGAAGTCCTTTGTTTTATTGTTTTGCTGTGCTTTTTGGGTGTGTACAGGACATTTATAAGCTCTTTGTAGGTTTTTCAAGTGCTAAGACAGCTGTTTCGAATGCTTTGAATATCATTTCATACCATTGGGAGGGTCTTTAGGTCAGCTGTTTCAGGGTTGTCATCACATATTTTAGCTCTTTTCAACTGATTTCACGTCATTTTGAGGGTACTTAGGGCTCTAAAGCTAGTATTTTAGCACTTCTGATTCGTTTCTGCTTATATTTTACATTATTTTACAGTGTTTGCTATTGCTTTTTGACGCTTTTGCAAGCATTTTAGTACGCCTTAGGATTATTTTCAGCGATTGTAGTGTTTACACGTGCATTTTTTCGAGATTTATAAGATGATCTTAGTGCTGACACTCTTGCTTAGTATGCTTTTTAATGATATTGCATGTCATTTGGAGGATGTTTAGGACTCTTAAGCAGCTAGTTGTAAGAGGGGGGATATTAATCAAGCATTTTAACTCCTTTAATTTCATTTGACGGTATTTTGGGGGTATGTAGGACTCTAAAAATCGGTATTTTTTTAGCTTTATTTTTAGGTGATTTTACGCATATATATCATTATTTTGCAGTGTCTTCTAACGCTTTTTAGCAGTTCTACAGTAATTTTTGAACGTTCTACGATTTTTTTTAGTGCTTTTAGTGCTTTCACATACATTTTTCAGGATTAGTTGTCATTTGAAGCGTTGTCACCTTTATTTAATATGCCTTTAATGTCATTCCAAACCATTTGGGGAGGGTGTTTAGGATTGGAGGACAGGGTATTGAGATATTTTAGCTCTTTTCCATACATCTCGATCCGTTTTATTGGTATATACGAATCTAAAACGATCCGTTTTCCACTTTCAGGCATATTGCTAATATTTTAGAGTATTTTTCTATGTTTTCTAATGTTTTTTAACACTTTTATGCCCATTTTAACACATTTTGAGTATATAATGCAGTATTTTGTTGTTTTGTAATACTTTATATCTCCTTACAGATCATATACGACTTTTAAGGTATTCAGAACATTAGAGTAGTGTTAAATTCATAGGCAATAGGTAATTAAACTCACTTTGAAATTATTTTGGAAGCTTTTTAAGAACTTTTTGACAACGACGAAGGAGCACTAAGACATTTTAGTTCGTTTAGGAGCACTTTAAGCGTATTTGAGGTAATGTCCTTTCCATGCAGTTCTTTTTTATGTTTGATTGTAATTGAGGCAATCTTTATGCTAGTTTATGTCATTTCTGCACCAATTTTAAGCATTTTTGTAGTAATCGATGTCAACGTTTTAGTGTTTCTGACTTGTTTCACACTATTTGCTATGTTACATAGCATTTTCATATGTTCCAGGATGATGTGGTCGCTTTTATATTCAATCCGGAATTTTACAGTTTTGTCATACTTTTTCCATAGTTTGGTTCCATTCTGTGTTCTGTTTCAAGTTTTTTGCGGTCCTGTAAGAGTCATATTATATATCCTTATCGCATGCTATAAAATTTTCAGATGATAACTTGTGAAGGGAGGGTATAAGTTTGTATGGTTTCCAGTCTTTCCTAGATTGTAAATCTAACATAACCTAACTTTTCGTTTCTCCGTCTTTTTATTTGTCTTTTTGTATGGCGTCTCTCTTCTTAGGCTGTTGCTAGAAGAAGGGTCTAAGCTTTTGCTGTCGAAGTGCCTATTATATTGTGAACATTATGATTCCACGTGTTTTATTCGTTTTTTGTTGCTTTTTACAGTCTATTTTCTTTTGCTCAAGATGTTTTTTTTTTCCCTCTAGAATAATGCTATCGATATTTGTTGTTACTCTTGAAGCGTTGAGTATATTTTCTGCCTTATTGTTAGTATTTTCAGCTTTTTATTCCTATTTGCTTTTATACAAAGATAGTAAGCATTAGAGGTTAGGCGTCTCTCCTCTTTTATCTGGGCTTGAGACCAGCATTAGAAATACATTCTAATGGCAGAGTTCCCATCACCTCTCATTCTTATTCTTCTCTCTTTGTATGCCTTTGTTAGATGCATAGGGTTGTTCGGAGTCTAAGCTTCAATTTTGCTACCACGTTACCGATGATGAGCAATGCATGTGGTATTCTCTCATAATACGTTCATAGTTCTGTAATGACCATAAGCATAAGTTGATATTCGATCATCAGCAATCACTCTTTTATCACCATGGGGCGATAGAGCGATTTTGTTGTCTTTTACAGACAAAATGTTTTGCTGTTGTGATATCAAATTCATGGGAGTTCTTATTATTTCACTATTTTTAAGACAATCTACATACCTGTCAAATGTGATGTACTGCTTTATAGCGATTCATTTTACACCTTTAATCTTTTTGATCATCCATCAATATCGAGAGCATACATCTTAGGTCTCAGTCCCACAAAACGTTGGAAGATTTTCCCCTGAGCTTCATCTTTAAACTTTCTCAACTCTTTTTTGTTCTGTGTGGAGTGGCACATGTGGCTTGCAGGGAAATCAGATTAGACCAGATGTTCAAGAATTGCATTTTGTCGTGGTATATGTCAGTTGTAACTCGATGAATGGAAGAGTCAGTATCCATGTACATGAGCCTCAGGTTTTCAGTTCCATAATACGGCAATAGCACACACATCATATTGGTATGAATACATGACCGTTTCTGACATATCCAGTAGTACGCTGATTCCGATGTATATTGGCTTGTTGAATACAATCTCTAGCGATGTCATATGCCTAGTTAGGTCCATATATATTTCTGTCAATGAATGTATGCTTAGAAATCAGCTTTTCCAATGTTTTCTCGTTTGTCACAAGGCATATATCCAAGCGATTTCGTATATTCTCCATGTTTTTTTCAAACATAGCATTGTTGAAGAGTTTGTACAGATCCTTTTCAATGTCATTTCTAGCATATAGCCTCAGCTTGTTATTAAACGCTATGTAATGTTTTAACCAGTACGATTGTTGAAACTGTAGCACATAATGGATCCTTGTTAGTCGTAGTCCATGTTAGACTGTTTTTTTTTTGGGTAGTGTTTAACGCCCGCTTTAACTACTAATGGCACCGCAGGCGGTATGTTAGACTGTCTGTTTCAAAGCAATGTAATGGACAACATACTTCTTCCTGCTTCCAAGGTGAGCAATTAGTTCCTTTACACTTGAACTCTTTGGTTTCAAACACTCAGGTAGGAACGGCAAATCATTATGTAGATCGCGAAGCTCAGTAGGATAATCCACATCAACTTCGAATATGTATCCAAGAGGGTCATCTTCTGTTGGTGTTTCTATATTAATACTATCGGGGAAACCCACTGAAATCCCCTATAAGGCAGTGGATGCTGCATAGCCCATCCATATTGGTCATTTGCGTCTTCGTATGTAATAACTTGGGTTGGCTTATTAGGATCAAACTCTTCCATGTAAGTGTTGTTAGTCTGGGTATACCAATGAGACACCATGAGAAGCTGCTTATAATCCATTAATAATTCTAGTTCAATGTCGGTATACAGAAGCATAACGTCCCAGGTTAGTCCTGGAGATATAATGTAATGTGCAGGATCAACTTTATGAGTATTCAATGTTTGCTCTCTGAAGGCTTAAATAACATCTGCGAGTAGCAGAACTTCCGAGGTTAAGTAGAGATCACTGTATTCTTCCAAGTTTCAAATATTAAACTGCTCCCATTCATTTTCAGCAAGTTCGTAGCCTTCATCATTGATTTCCTCTGCATGTAGTCTATTGGAGAACGCTTCCTTTAGAGGCAAGCATGTTTCTTTTAAGACATACCACGATGTTATGTAATCATAAGGAAATATTCTTTTGCGAGTTACCAAACCAATCTTCTCTTCTCCATAGTATTTGCACGTCTCAGGAAACAATGTTGGGGTTTTTGTTAGTTTATCCAAACTTGAACTGAGAAACGCTATATATCCACAAACCGAAGCTTAATATCTCCAACATGCTTCGGGAATGAAATATACTTTTATTCGGAGCATGGAATCACCTCAACTCTTTCACTTGTACAACCTAACTGTTTAACGATGAAATGAGAATCATGTCCGCTTAAGTTGTGCATGAAGACAGGAATATATTTGGGTGTTTTGCAGGCTAGATTGCATTCATTGCGGAGACTTCCTCGATATTCGCCAGTCAAATGGTCATGATCCCTAACCTTCCAATTTTCTTCAGTGAATTTTTATTACACAAGTAGGATTTAGCAGAAGACTCAAAAGCCTCCTGTTGTTGGTCCGTTAGTTTCAGAAGTTTAACAGATTTGTATATACTGCTAATCTTATTTGCAGAGGCAATAGATAATCCATAAATTTCTCAGCAGCATCATATCCTCTGTATACATAAGGAACAATAGGAAGATCACTCTGTAGCTAGTCAACAGAGGACGCTGGTTTGACGTCCAGAGTGAAACTCATAGGAGAATAATTCTGATATGGTGTTGTGTAGGAAACTTCCGGATTAGGCTCACATGAGTAATACGGACTAAGAATACTCTCAAGATCTGCATTGATGATATACGGGAGTTTCAACATCCTTTCCACATTTTTAAAGTGAAGGATACAAGTTTCCTTTTTTTTTTTTTTTTTTTTTTTTTTTTTTTTTTTTTTTTTGCATATCTAATCCTAACAATAGCGTGTTGCCTGCAGATAGTAGCATGTTCCTTCAATTTTTGCACTTCACTACGACCATATCGGCCATCAAAATGAGTGAAGCAGCGTTTACAGGTAATGTACACTCGTCCTTTATAGTTGACTTTTGTTCTGGAATAAGCTTCTCAAAGTTCTTGATAAATATTCAGTTCTTCCTCCGCAACCTTTCTTGGAAACACTTGTTTCTTTTCGTCCTGTCCAAAAGGTTAATAGATATATCACTTTTCTTTTCAAATGTCGGGATTTCAGACAATTGCGTAGGAAACGTGATACACGAGAAGTTATATTTTTCCTCGAGTTTCCTGTTTTTGCCGTCAGGTTGAGGATTGTTGTCGACGAATTGAGCAAGGATAACGTATAAACAGTACCGCTGATCACGATGTTTCTGAGGGTTCACACATGATTTCTTTGCTTCTATAGATTCAGGTAGAGGAATGTAACTGCTTCCACGAAGAGGATTGTACTTGGTAATTAAAATGCGTACTCCCTCCACAGCAAGCTGGGCCCAATTGCTTCCTTTAAGTGGCGATTCAACAATTTCAGCATCCAGTTTTTTTTAATTTCGTCTCTAGCATAGTGTTTAAATCAGTTTGTAGACATACTGCCTGATTCCGTGTTTTGAAGGTCTTGTCTGTCGTTTCTGCAGCAATATTTACAAATCGGCATTCAACTAACAGGTTAATCCTCACGGCTTTATGCATGGGGAGCTCGTTTTGAACAAATTGTATAATCCTCTGCTTAGCTTCTTGCAGGTAAGTCTTCATGTCCTTGCATCGGGTGAAGTAAGATTTCAGACGCCCTTCAAACGATGCCTCATATTCTTTAATGTGACACTCATTTCCCATTGTAGTCAATAGTTGATGTCTTGTAGGCTCGGTTTTCTTCTTCAGGGGCATGTCTGCACCGCAATGCTCTTCATGACGACTCCCATTGTAGCTGATCCCGAAGGTTGTAGCACAGTGTTTGCATTTGAAAAGTTGACCGCAACTCATTTCATGTCGTCTCATTTCATAACTCCTCAGAAAGCTTTTGCCATACTTAGTACAACTGCAGTCAGAAGTAGATCTCACAGATACTCCGCTGAATGAAGGTTTCTGCATATCTCCAATCTGATAAATACTTCTGTATGATAAAAGGACAGAACTTTTATCACCGTAACACGTTCTTTTCGCCATTGGTAGCCAGTTTCACTAAAAGGAGCTAATACACTCGACTCGAAGCAAACTGCCGCAATAAAGATCTCCTATCTTTTTTTTTTTTTTTTTTTTTTTTTTTTTTTTTGGAAAGGGGAGACAGAGAGAGAGAGTTGGAAGGTTAAAAGAATGGCTTATCTCGCC
Organism: Hymenopus coronatus; assembly: GCA_030762935.1. Taxonomy (NCBI): domain Eukaryota; kingdom Metazoa; phylum Arthropoda; class Insecta; order Mantodea; family Hymenopodidae; genus Hymenopus; species Hymenopus coronatus. Next base: position 250,894,590 of record CM060900.1, on the reverse strand, counting down.
ATTGGGTGAAGTTCGGGAATGGGTTGGGAAGTGTTGGAGTCAAGGAGAAGATCGGGATGGTGAGGTTCCGCTGTGCACCCTCGTTAGTGCGGGAGTTTTTAGCTCCTGGCCGAACTAAGCGGCAGCCCAGCAGAAGTGGAAAAGGCCCTGTCTGCCACTCGGGGAGTTAGGGAAAGTTTGAAGGGAGTTCCGGGTGTTTATTTATTTTGTGACTATTTTGTGCTTTTCTTCATCGACCTTGATAAAGGCTTGTTAGTGTGTGTGGTTTGTCCCAAGGGAGGGAAGTTTTCGTCTAGTTGGTCCATGTTGATGGTTTGTGGTGAAGTCCTGTTGTCAAGTGGTGTGAGAAGTTCTGTAAGTGTTGGGGATATGAAGGGGGAGAATGTTAGTGCAGTCTGGATGTTAATGTCTGTAGTCTGTTTGTTGGTACGTGAGCTGTGTTTAGTGTCGTTAGTGTCGGTCAGAAGTTTGGGGTTTAGCATGGTAGTCAGTCTAGAGAGGCCTTCGTCCAGGGATTCTTGAGTGGAGGCTGCATTGAATCGCGAACTGTAGCTGGTGGTGAAAGTCCTTAGTGCTGTTGCTGTTGCGGTGGTTGTCTGCTGTAAGTCCTGGATTCCGGCCTCAATGTCGTGTAGTCTGAGTGGAGTTGTGGTTTGTGTCTCGGTGATAGCGGTGGTGATGGCAGTCAGCGCCTCCTCCAATAGAGCCAATCGGGTGCTGATGTGCAAGACCTCGGAGTGGAGGTCCTGCACAGCGTCCTTCAAGGTGTCGGTTGTTGGCGCTGCTGGTGTCAACGGAGTGATGATGTTTGGTGTCTGTGGAGAGCTGATGGTTTGCGTCTCTGGAGCCGTGATGGGTGCTGGTGGAGTCCTCGCGTTCTCTGCTGCTGGTTGAGCGGCGGTGGCTAGCGTAAAGCGTTGCAGGCGGCGGTTACGAGGATAAAGGGGGCACTGCGCCTGTCCTGTGTAATGGCCGAAGCCATCACAGGGGGCGCAGTACCTACGTCGGAGCCTCAAATCATGAGCTGTATATGAGGCGGTGGGTGTTGTAGCGCCACAGTAGTGGCACCGTGGATTTTCGGAGCATGTTTCACTGGAGTGGCCAAATTGGCAGCAGCGGCGGCATGGAGTAGGCCGGGGTTCTCGGCTAGCCTCAATGCTTAGGCGCCACCCAAACATGGGCAGGCCCTTACGCAAGGCAGCCTCGAGCTCCCCGGCAACGGCGAATTCCAGTCTCACTAGAGGTGAACAACCTTTGAATGACATTAGCCTTGTGGCCCTCGTTGCTGAGGGTCAGCATTGGCGTGCGGCAGCAGAGACGAGCCTGGTAGGGAGATCTCTCGGTACCCCTCGGATTACCGCACTGTGTTTCTTGTGAAGTAGCGGCGGTGTCGACTGCGGTGGTATAGACAGCCCCTCCTATTTACACCAACGGCACTGACTTGCTAGGAGGTCACGTGGCTTAAGCAATGCAATTTCCCTGGTTTTTCTGCGTTTACTGCTCGAGTTCGTAATCATATTTTAGAGGCTTTAAGAAGCTAAATTATATATATCACACAGATTTTTTTTTCATGTTCTAATAGATTTTCTAGTTTTTATATACTTTATCTGCACAAACCCATGAATTATCATATAATCGAACGGAGGGAGGGGCATCCGCTTCCATTTTATTCGCTCTCTTCATGTCCGTTCCTCTAAGAGTTATTCACCATGGAATTAAGGTCCATTAGAGTCGGGGATCGAAGCGGGTCCTCTAGACTAAGAAGTACTTTGAAATTTAAATGCATGTGCCAAAAGCATCAATATACACGGTTTCCGGTTAATGTCGGTCTAATATTTGATGATTACGCTCAAAACTTAGAATGTCCTCGAAACTTATAAATTCGAACCAAGGACATACATACAAAATTTATGCTCACAACTGTTGCCGCCTAATAATAACCGTGTTGGAAGCTTTGCTCCGTCTCTTTAGGCTTAATAGTTCCTGAGATAACTATTTTTAAAGATTTTGCTCAAACCCTGGACCGTCAGGTAAATCTGTATATATTTAGCATTGCACGTAATGTTGTATACTGAATAAAGTTTGTTCGAAGTCAGTATCTAAATTAGTATAGTCCTTCTAAGAGATTAAAATTTCATACATCAACCTAGAGTCCAACCTAGGCCCTCTAGCTTAGAAATTAAAATATAACCATAGTTTGGCATGCTAACGCCATCAATAATAGCTTTTTATGTTAATTTAGGTCCTATTGTTTAGAATTCAGCCAAAAACTTAAAAAGTCATCGAAAGTTAAGGACACCGGATTAAAAATGATAATATAATCCGATGTACAGCGAAGATAGTTCCCATATATTCTTGGTCTCATTAAGCTAAGGCCAACAGTTCCTGAGAAAATCAAGTTTATATTCTCACATCGAACCCAGGACCCTAAAGTAAACTGTTGTATATTTGTAATATCACTCTGATTACCGTCTATTTAATGCCCTTTACTAGAAGTCTATCTGAATTAGTTTAGGGGATATCTGAAGCTAAATTTGAATATATCCATCCAGAATCGAACACAAGCAATTTGGACCCTCGGCGGTAATTGTCCTTGAACCACAGTAAGCAGAGGGGTTGATCACTTTTTACCGCTTTGTTGCATCTTAAGTCGTTCAGGAGATACAAACATTATTTAGTAGCATATAACTGTGAGCCCCAACACTTGCCAAATAATAAACCTTTTTCCAGGCTTCTTTGTGCGTGTATTACCAACGTTTTTTGAATTTTCTAATTTTTTCTTCATTCTCAGAAGTGCATTTGAGTTTCTTTGGAATTTTCAATATTTTTGTAATAATTGTGGTAATTACGTTTTTCGTTAAATAATTGTACTTTAATTATGTAAAGCTAGATTAATTATAAATCTAAATTCATTTTCCCCGTAAAGACTAGTTCAATTTGATATTTTGCACTTTGTTCCACCATCAAAATTGGCAGAGTTACAGTCCATCCGCGGTTTTCCAAGAGGGCGTGGTCGGCGTGGACGTAGCAAGTGGGTTCATTAATATGTCTCAATAATTGATAGTTTTCGGATATACAAATAAACTGCTCTAATTATTGTTCAATGTTTATATGAAATGTTTTTGATTACGCAAATTAATTCCTCTAATTATTATGCAAATGTGCGCCAGGATGCAGCTTTATAGACTACAAAATCACGACTTATAACCCCTGAACAACTTAAGATAGAATAACGCGGTAAAGAGTGATCAACTCCTCTGCTTACTGCGGCCCAAGGGCAATTATTGCCGATGGTCCAAATTGCTTGGATTCCATTCTGGGTGGATATATTAAATTTTAGCTTCACATATCTCCTAAACTAATTTAGGCAAAGACTTCTAGTAACCAGCAACAAAAAATGGTACTTCGTGTAACGTCACAAATTTATACCAGTTTACCTTAGGGTCCTGGGTTCAATGTGTAAATTTGAAACGTATTTTTTTTTCAGGAACTGTATGCCATAGCTTAATGAGACCAAGACTATACGGAAACTATTATTGCTCTACATCAGATTAAATTATCAGTTGTAATCTTGGGTCATTGGTTGGAATCCATTACTTTCAATGATTTTTTTTAGTTGAATCCTGAACTATAAGGCCTAAATTAACATAAAAGGCGAGTATTGATAGGCTAAGCATGCCAAACTATGATTATAAGTTGATTTTTAACCTAGAGTGTCTCGGTTCGATTCTAGGTTGATGTAATGAAACTTTAATCTCTTATAGGGACTATACTAATTTAGATACTGACTTCGAACAACCTTTATTCAGCATACAACATTACGTTGAATGCTAACTATATTCAGATTTACCTTAGGGTCCTGGGTTTGAGCAAGGTCTTCAAAAATACTTATCTCAGAAACTATTAATCCTAACGAGACGGAGGAAAGCTTCCAACACGGTGGTTATTATTAGGCGACAACAGTTGTGGGAATAAATTATGTTTGTACGTCCATGGTTCGAATTTATAAATTTCGAGGGTAATCTAATTTTGGGCGTAATCATTAACTATTAGACCGACATCAACAGGAAAACGTGTATATTGATGCTTTTTGCACCTGTATTTTTCTTAGACTAGAGGATCCGCTTCGATCAACAATGAGAGGAATGGACATGAAGAGAGCGAATAAAACGAAAGCGGATGGCCCTCCCTTCGTTCTTGAATATTGATACAAACAAAATGGGATACTACTAGGGCCTTAGCTCAAATCAATAAAGGGTTCGTTTTTATAAGTTCTAAACTAAGGGTATTATATAGCTTAAATAAATATACTCAATAAATGCTAACATTGGGTATATTAAACCGATTAATAGCTTTAATAAAAGAACACGGGTTCGATTCCCGTCCTCTCATGACAGGACTTTTTAGGATTTCATGAGCACTACAGCTTTTAAAGTTTAACAACCCCTGGAACGCGTATGTAAATGTATTAATATGCTGAATTATCTATATACAACAACCTAACCCTTGCGGTCTGGCCCTCGAATACCGAAAACGCGGAGAAACTGCAACTAAACTAAATAATACTTGACTCAATAGGGGGTGTGCCTACAATGCTGCCCTGGGGCTATATAAGAAAGCAGAAACCTAAAATTTAGTGAAAATATGACGAAAACACGATTTTTAGCGCAAGGTACACTCACTAAACTCTTGGATAACGATTATGTAGAAACAACAGAGTAATGACTGACAGGCTTCCAGCTTCACATGCAAAATATTATTTAAATGAAAAATTTTGACTTTATCTGTATAAAGTATATAAAAGCTAAAAAAAAAAAAAAAAAGGTATTAAACATACGATAAACATGTGACTGGCATATAATTTAACTTCTTAAAACATCTAAAATATGGGTGTGCTGTACTAGTGGGGAAAGCGTATACATTTGGTCAGACTACTATCCTTCTGTCTTGGGTACTTCTAGATTAGACATACTGAAAACTGGTTTCTGGGGTTAAGTTAAGTAGCGGCATATGCGGATGGGAAGAACATTTCTGGGGTTAAAACATGAAAACTGGTTTTAGAGGGGGAAGCAGATGCGCTAACCTCTCGGACCATTTTGGTAGGGAACAACAGCGGGAAATGAGTGTTGAAATTTCAACTGTACATGCTTATTCCTCGATTATATGATAATTCATGCGTTTGTGCAGATAAAAGTATATAATAACTATAAGAGCTATTAAAACTTGAAAAAACATATATCTGATATATACATACATAAATACATATATATATATATATTACTTTTTAAGGCTCTAAAATATGATTACTACCTCGAGCAGTAAACGCAGAAAAACCAGGGAAATGGCATTGCTTCAGTCACGTGACCTCCTAGCAGGTCCGTGCCGTTGGTATGAATAGGAGGGACTGTCTATAACAGATCTTTTTTTCTCTTTTCAATTCGGCCAGCAGCAACCGCCGCACTAACGAGGGTGCTCAGCGGAACCTCACCATCCCGACTTATCTCCTTCGAACCCGATACTTCCTTCCCAATCCCGCACTTCACCTAATGGCGAGATAAGCCATTCTTTCTACTTTCCAACTCTCTCTCTCTCTCTCCCCTTTCCAAAAAAAAAAAATAACAGATCCTCATTGCGGCAGTTTGCTTCGAGTCGAGTATATTAGCTGCTCTTGGTGAAACTAGCTACCGATAGCGAGAAGAACGTGTTACGGCGATAAAAGTTCTGTCCATTTTATCATACAGAAGTATTTATCAGACTGGAGACATGCAGAAAGCTTCATTCAGCGGAGTATCTGTGATCTCTACTTCTGACTGCAGTTGTATTACGTGTGGCAAAAGATTTCTATGGAGTTATGACATGGGACGACATGAAATAAGTTGCGGTGAAATCTTCAAATGCAAACACTGTGCTATAAAATGGGAGTCATCATGAAGAGCATTGCGGTGCAGACATGCCCCTGAAGAAGAAAAAAACTAGCCTACTAGACATCAACTATTGACTACAATGGAAAATGAGTGCGACATGAAAGAATATGAGACATCGTTTGAAGGGCGTCTGAACTCTTACTTCATCCGATGCAAGGACAGGAAGCTAAGCAGAGGATTATACAATATGTTCAAAAAGAGCTCCCCATGCATAAAGCTGTGAACATTATTGGTAGTGTTTAACGACCAATTTAACTACTTATGGCACCGCAAGCGGTGACACTGATGATACATGAATGAAGATGGAGCACCGGTGGAATGCGATGGCGGGGGAAACAGGTGAACCCGGAGAAAACCCGAAGCTCAGCTTTGTGCACCACAAATCTCCCGTGCGGTCGCTTGGGATCGAACCCGGGCCGTCTAAGTGAGAGGCGAATGGTCTAACCACTCGGTCACGGCGCAGCCCATAAAGCTGTGAAGATTAACCTGTTAGTGGAATGCCGTTTTGTAAATATTGCTGCAGAAACTACAGACATGATCTTCAAAACCCGGAATTAGGCAGTATGTCTAAAAACCGATTTAAACGCCATGGTAGAGACGAAATTCAAGAAATAAAATGATGAAATGGATGAATCACAACTGAAAGTAAGCAATTGGGCTCTGCTTGCTGTGGAGAGAGTACGCCTTTGAATTAACAAGTACAACCCCCTTCGTGGAAGCAGTAATATTGTTCTACCTGCATCTTTAGAAGCAAAGATATCGTGTGTGAAACCTCAGAACCATCGTGATCTGCGGTGCTGTTTATACGTTATCCTTGCTCAATTCGTCGACAACAAACCTTAACGTGTCAGCATAAACAAGAAACTCGAGGAAAAGTGTGACTTCTCGTGATTAACGTTTCCTACGCAATTGTCTGAAATCCCGACATTTGAAAAGAAAAATGATATATCTATTAACCTGTTTGGACCGGATGACAAGAAACAAGTGTTTCCAATAAAGTTTACGGAGGAAGAATTAACTGATCATCATGACCTTCTTTTTCTGAGTAATGAAAATAGTACGCATCACTATGTATATATCAAGAAGAACCTTGAGAAGCTTATTCGAGAACAAAAGACAAAATATGAAGAACGAGTGTACACCTGTTAACGCTACTTCACACACCTTCATGGCCAATATGGTCATAGTGAGGTGCAAAAATGTAAGGAACATGCTACTATCTGCTGACTACATGCTATCGCTAGGAAAGATATGCCTACAAAGGAAACCTCTATCCTTCACTTTAAAAATGTGGAGAGGATGTTGAAGCTCCCGTATGTCATCTATGCAGATTTTAAGAGTATTCCTAGTCCGTATTACTCATGCAAGTCTAATTCGGAAGCTTCCTACACAACAGCCTATCTGAAGCATTCTCGTATGAGTTTCGCTGTTTACGTCAAACAAGCGTCATCTGGTGAGCAGCTACAGACTGGTCTTCCTATTGTTCCTTATGTTTACAGAGGATATGATGCTGCTGAGAAATTTATGGATTATCTAATGTCTCTTGCAAATAAGATTAGCAGTATATACAAATCTACTGAACCTCTGAAACTAAAGGACCAACAACAGGAGGATTTTGAGTCTTCTACTAAATGGTACTTGTGTAATAAAAATTCACTGAAGACAATTGGAAGGTTAGGGATCAAGACCATTTGCCTGGCGAATATCAAGGAAGTCTCCGCATTGAATGCAATCTAGCCTGCAAAACACCTAAATATATTACTGTCTTCATGCACAACTTAAGCGGACATGATTCTCATTTCATCGTGAAACATTTAGGTTGTACACTGAAAGAGTTTAGGTGATTCCGTGCTCCGAAGAAAAGTATATTTCATTCTCGAAGCATGTTGGAGATATTAAGCTCCGGTTTGTGGATACATGCCGTTTCCTCAGTTCAAGTTTGGATAAACTAACAAAACCCCTAACATCGTTTACAGACGTGCAAATACATTGGGGAAAGGAAGATTGCTTTAGTGACTCGTAAAAGAATATTTCCTTATGATTACATAACATCATGGCATGTTTTAGAAGAAACATGCTTGCCTCCAAAGGAAGCGCTCTACAATAGACTAAATGAAGAGGAAATCAATGATCAGGACTACGAACATGCTAAAAATGAATGCGAGCAGTTTAATATCCGAAATTTGAGAGATTACGGTGCTTTCTACCTAACGTCGGAAGTTTTGCTACTCGCAGATTTTTTTAGAAGACTTCAGAGAGCAAACATTGAATACTCATAAAGTTGATCCTGCACATTACTTTACATCTTTAGGACTAACCTGGGACGCTATGCTTCTGTATACCGGAATTGAACTATAATTATTAATGGATTATGAGCATCCTCTCATGCTAGAATCTGGCAAAAAGGAGGACTATGTCAGGTGTCTCATCGGTATACCCAGACTAACAACACTTACATAGAGGAGTTTGATGCTAATAAACCAACTCAAGTTATTATATACGAAGACTCAAATAACCAATATGGTTGGGCTATGCAGCATCCACTGCCTTATGGAGGATTTCTGGAGTTTTCTCCCGATAGTATTAATATAGAAACACTAACAGAAGATGATCCTCTTGGATACATATTCGAAGTTGATGTGGATTACCAAACTGAGCTTCGCGATCTACATAATGAGTTACCGTTCGTACCAAAGAATTCAAGTGTAAAGAAACTAATCGCTCACCTTGGAATTAGGAAGAAGTATGTTGTTTACATGACGTTGAAGCAGGCACTCTCACATGGACTACGACTAACAAAATCCATCGCGTGCTACAATTTTAACAATCGTACTGGTTAAAACCTTACACACTGTTTAATATTATGCTGAGGCAACAGACTAGAAATTGCTTTGAAAAGGATCTGTACAAACTCTTCAACAATGCTATGTTTGGAAAACCATGGAGAACATACGAAATCGCATGGCTATACACCTTGTGACAAACGAGAAAACATTGGAAAAGCTGATTTCTAAGAATACATCCATCGACAGAAGCATATATGGACCTAATCTAACGCTGTTCATAAAACATCGCCAATATACATCGAAATGAGTGTACTGGATATAGCAAAAACCCTTATGTATTTATACCAATATGATGTGCTATTGCCATATTATGGAACTGAAAACCTGAAGCTCATGTACATGGATACTGACTCCTTCATTCATCAAGTTACAACAAATGACATATACCACGACAAAATGCAATTTATTGAACATTTGGATACATCTGATTACCCTGCAGGTCACATGCACCACTCCACACAGAACAAAAACAGTTGGGAAAGTTTAAAGATAAAGCTAACGGGAAAATCATCCAACGTTTTGTCACACTGAGACCTAAGATGTATGCTCTCGATATTGATGGAGTAATGATCAAAAAGATTAAAGGTATAAAACGAGCGCTGTTAAGCAGTACATCACATTCGACAGGTATGTAAATTGTCTTAAAAACAGTTAAATAATAAGAACTCCCATGATTTTGATAATGTCACAACAGCATAACGTTTCCTCTGTAAAAGTCAACAAAATCGCTCTATTTCCCCACGATGATAAAAGAGTGATTGCTGATGATCGAATATCAACCTATACTTATGGCCATTAGAAAGTTATGAACGTATTATGAGAGAATACTACGTGCATCGCTCAGCATCGGTAACGTGGTAGGAAAATTGAAGCTTAGACTCCGAACACCCCCATGCATCTAGCAAAGGCATACGAGGAGAGAAGAATAAGAAGAATGAGAATGAGATGTGGCGGGAACTCTGCCATTAGAATGCATTTTTAATGCTAGTCTCAAGCCCAGATAAAAGAGGAGAGACGCCTAACCTCTGATGCTAGCTTTATATAAAAGCAAATAGAAATAAAAAGCTGAAAATACTAACAATAAGCGAGAAAATAAGCTCAGCGCTTGAACAGTAACAACAAATGTCGATATCATTATTCTAGAGGGAAAAAACATCTTGAATAACAGAAACTAGACTGTAAAGAGCAACAAAAGACGAATAAAACACGTGGAATGATAATGTTCACAAAACAATAAATACTTCCACAACAAAGGCTTAGACCCTTCTTCTAGTAACAGCCTAGTAAGAGAGACGTCACCCAAAAAGACAAATAAAAAGACTGAGTAACGAAAAGTTAGGTTATATTAGATTTACAGTTTAGGAAAGACTGGAAACCATACAAACATATACCCTCGCTTCACAAGTTATCATCTGAACATGTAATAGTATACGAAAAGGATATATAATATGACTCTTACAGGACCGCAAAAAAACTTGAAACAGAACACAGAATTGATCCAAACTATGGAAAAATATGACAAAACTGGAAAATATTGGCTATAAAAGCGACCACATCATCCTGGAACATATGAAAATGCTATAAAACATAGCAAATAGTGTGAAAAACGTCAGAAACACTAAAACGATGATATCAATTACTACAAAAATGCTTAAATTATTGCAGATATGATATAAACTAGCACAAAAATTACCTCAATTACTATCAAACATAAGAAAACTGCATGAAAAGGACATTACCTGAAATACGCTTAAAGTGCTCCTAAATGAACTAAAATGTCGCTAGTACCCCTCCGTCGTTGTCATAAAGTTATTAAAAAGCTTCCAAAAACACTTCCAAAGTGAGTTTAAATACCTTTTGCCTAAGGATGTAACATTACTCTAATGTTCTGGATACCTTAACAGTCATAAATGATATATAAGGAGGCATAAAGCACTACAAGACACTACAAAATACTGCATAAAATGCTCAAAATGTGTTAAAATGTCCATAAAGGTGTTAAAAACATTAGAAAACACTGAAAAATACTCTGAAATATTAGCAATATGCCTGAAAGTGGACAACCGATTGTTTTAGAGTCATATATATCAACAAAACAGTTCGGAATGTAACGAATAGAGCTAAATGTCTCATCAATACCCTGTCCTACAGTCCTAAACACTCTCCGCAAATGGTATGGCATGGCATTAAAAGCATATTAAACGACGGTGGCAACGCTTCAAATCACTATTAAAACCCTGAAAAATGTATGTGAAATCACTAAAAGCACTAAAAAAATATGTTAAAGCGTTCAAAAATGTCTGTAGGAGTGCTAAAAATCATTAGAAAGCTCTGCAAAATAATATAAAATATGCGTAAAGACACCTCAAAAGGCCTAAAATACCTAATTTTAGAGTCCTACATACCCTCAAAATACCGTGAAATGAAGTTAAAACAGTTAAAGTGCTTGATCAATACCCCTCCCTAACTAGCTGTCCTAGAGTGCTAAACATCCTCCAAATGATATGGAATGTTATTAAAAAGTAAACTAAACAATAGTGGCAGCACTAAAATCATCTTATAAATCCCGAAAAAATGCACGTGTAAACACTATAAGCGCTGAAAAATCGTCCTAAGACGTACTAAAATGCTTGCAAAAGCGTTCAAAAGCAATAGTAAAAACTGTAAAATATGAGAAAAAACGTCTCAAGAGGGTTAAAATACTGGCTTTAGAGCTCAAAATACCCTCTAAATGACGTGAAATCAGTTGAAAAGAACTAAAAGGTGTGATGAGAATCCTGAAACAGCTGAAATGGTATTAAAAGCATTCGAAACAGGTCTGCTAGCACTCGAAAAACCTACAAAGAGCTTATAAATGTGCTGTACAAACCAAAAAAGCACAACAAAATACTGCAAAATAATAAAACAAAGGACTTCAAACGGCACCCACAGTAATAAAATCGTTAAACATTTCAAAATTCTGGGAAAAACCGTAAAAATAAATGTAAAACAAAGCAGCCCACCTAGAAAGGGACCCCAAAGTACTGAAAAATACACCTAATACTCCGAGTCAAAGATAAGTTCCACCTTCTCCTAGTGTGACCCTTGAATTCCCTATCTTTCTCATATATGCGCATTAGCCCTAGCCTTGATCTTGCGCTAGAGACTCCCTTCTCCTTGAATTCGCTATCTGTCCCATGTATGTGCATTAGCCCCTGGCTCAGGATCCCTCTATCTCAACTACTCTTAGTAATTAATTGGGATCGAACACAATTTGAAAAATCTGATGTGTACCATTCACATGACTTTCTCTATATTCCTGCAACAAATTATTCTTAAAAAACTTATGCTTCTATTAACTTCATGCTAATCAGTAAAACATTAGCAGAAATAGCCATATTACTTGCTTCCTTGTAAGTAGAGGTAAAATAAGGGAGTACTATAGGTTAAAGTGATAATCAAAAGCTGGTTGCTATGTCACTGAAGTTCCTTTGTTTGTATGGACAGCAGTTGACAAATTCCTATATGAGAAGTGTATAAGTTTTTCATAGCAGAAACCAAAAATAAGGAATGTCACAAAAACGACGAAAAAATGTGTGTTTTAATGTGCTCTACATTTTTTGTGTAGTAAGTTTTTGTCCATGTCTTACGGTTTAGCAGTTATTCAAAATTTAGTAAAATTCATCCCGAATAAACTACTCTTCAGAGGCTATTCCCAGAAAATTGAAGATATATATTTTATTTGTCAGGTAAATATCTTTAATATACGAAATTTTAATCAAAATCGTTAGAGCCATTTTTGAGAAAATCAAAGTTTTCGAAAAAAGTTCCATGTAAAGATTAGTTTGGGGTGGGGGGATTTTTCTCAAAATCTTCGTGTCGCATCCCTGGAAGATACTAAACTTAAATACCAAGTTTGGTATTTTACCTACTTTTCGTTTTTGAGTTATCGTGTTCACAGACACACGGACACACGGACACACACACACGGACCTTTTTCCGAAAATGCTTTTTTTTAGATAAAGGGGAAACTAAAACATATATTTCCGGTGAAATCTCAGTATCGAATTTTTTGGTGGAGTGCAGTACATTCTCTATACATTATGTATATAGTGCCTATAGAGAAAGTAAAAAACGTGCTTCTGCTTGGTATCTGTTGTACTCACTTGCATTATTTGCCTATTGACTCTACATATATAATTTTCTGAGAGTAGATTTTTGCCGAAAACCAAACATGTATTGCGTAACCTCATGGGTATCGATAGTTTGCATGTTGGATTTTATTCTGCCCCCGATGTTATAAACTCACACCGACGCGCTACACTAGAGGGAAAAAATCCCTGCTGTCACGTGTTTACCTACAGCATACACGAAGCAAAACTATTTGCATCGCACAAAATCAAGCGAGTAGGTGATGGCTGGTCTACCCTATCCCTATCGTGTCGTGATTCTGTTCCGGTTATTTTCATACATCATCTTTTGATTCATCGCGGTCAGCACGGTCGGCACACAATAGAAACTCTACTGCGACACGGTAGGTCATGTGGAAATGGACCAGATCAACAAAACTATGTTAATTACACGGAACTGAGTGTTTGAGTGCGCTCCTCAAAACGTCACATGATGAGGACATAGTCTGTGCACATCCGGAACTCTTTAGACTATGTAGAAGTCCACCTTAAAGCAGCACATTGACCTAAGCTCTGTACACCTCCAAACTGAAGAGAAATACAGTTCGAGCATTATTCTGACGCAATGAGGGAAAACCAAACCGGTATAGATCAGAGCGAGCGTCTCTACGTATACTGCCTTTGTATTTGACAGGGTTAGGTTTGGATTACGATACGAAATACTACGAAAAGACAATGGAGGCAGGATAAGATAGGATACGGGCGGAGGGGACTCGGCACAGAACATGAGGTAATTGTATCTACGCCCCACGATGGGACGACACTGGGAGAGAGGGATGAGGTGAGAGTTAAGACCGGGTGGCCGGAATCAGGAACTGTGCGACAGTAATAACAGGGTCCCTATAGTTTCCGGATTGAAGCACCCCTAAATTTGAACAGGCACACCGGGGGCCCCGCCTCACGTAGGGTCTAACACCACCAGCCAGGAGCGGTCCTCATTCGAACTACCGGCCGTGCCGTGGCCGAGTGGTCAGACCACTTGCCTCTCACCTAGACGGCCCGGGTTCGATCCCAAACCGCCACATGTGTGAGATTTGTGGTGGACAAAGCGGCGCAGGGGCGGGTTTTCTCCGGGTTCTCCCGTGGCCGAGTGGTCAGACCGCTCGCCTCTCACCTAGACGGCCCGGGTTGGATCCCAAACCGCCGCAGGTGAGATTTGTGGTGGACAAAGCGGCGCAGGGGCGGGTTTTCTCCGGGTTCTCCGGCTTCCCCCACCATCACATTCCAGCGGGGCTGCATCTTCATGTATCATCAGTGTCATCACCTGTGGTGCCAGAGCAGTAAAAGCGGGCGTTAAACACTACCAAAAAAAAATCCAACTACCAGCCGAAGTCGCGAGATGGAAATAGCACTTTCAGCATCATTTTTGTCTGCCTCGCCGCCCCGAGCAGTATTATCGACGCTTCCTACTCGTAAGAAAGCAGAGGAATGAAGGATGAATGAAATCGCAATGGAAACATCATGGAGGGACAGGAAATTTGGGAGATGAAAGAAAGTTACCCAGCATTCATCTGGCACCCGGGGAAACTCCCAAAAAAAAGTCCCATCGGCCACAGGAAGAAAACCCACGACCTCTCGAATATGGGCCATAGACGAAACCGCCTGTGTCACCCTGTTCGGTACAATGGAGGTAACTGGCCAAAAATTTCGGTTCGCAAATGTGTACCCGGCTTACGAAACTACGCGTCATATTGCCCTCGAGTTTGGCTGGCATCGTACCGGGGCCTGTTGTGTAATAAAGTGCAAATTAACATTTAAGTAATTTCAGCTCTAATTTTTAGTTATTAAAATAAATTACAACTCAAATTGCTAACATTATCAGCGAATTAAATTTCTACTGCGCAATCATTAGATATTACATATTAATTATTAGTGAATACTGATACTTTTACATAAAGTAAATGTAAGATCACACATAACAAACAATAAAAATGCGCATTCTTGATGAATACCTCAAAATCAATACAAATTTATAACTCTGCGAAATAAAAGATATTAAAAACCAGCGATGATTACCTTTTCGCAGTAGTAATGTCGTGGCTCATAAAAAAAAACCTCATGTGTTCCATGCACATGTTCCATCTGTTCTGTAAATAAACTGTTCTTGCAGAAGATCATACATTTATCTACAGAATGTTAATAAGTGAAACAGGAATATGGGGATACACTGGACTAAAGCCACAGTCAAATATTTTATAACAGTCGCTATGCGATTGTCATTGAAGTACGATTGTCTTTTCAGACCGGGAGAAAAACAAAGGAGAGATGAAACGGATGAAGGCTTCCTTTATGTGAAGAAAACCTAAATATATATTTGCGCCGGTGCTTTTATATATGTCTCATTTATAAAACACATCGTCTACCAGAAATTGGTTAGTCCAGCTAGTGCTTAATGGTATTCATTAGTTACGTACTTTATGTAAATGTAGATGGGCTCCGGCTATACTCTGTCGGCTTTTCAGCAAATACGTCTTTCTCAGTCATAGGAAGAAATAGGTGAAGGTGGTGTAACTAGGTAGACTTGAAATAAAAGCTCTTCTCCTTGATGGTTAAGTTGGACGTATGTGAATCATATTTTCACAGATTTCTTTATTTGGATCAACTTATTGGTGGCACTAGCCCCTACCTAAGCAATTTCTGGCAAATATATAAATTATAGTCTACACTCTTGTAAATAAATACGTACATCAAGCAATCATAAAGTACTGCCTCGTAGCTCCAGGTTTAATTACACTGCACACTTTATATATTTGCTGAAGTTTCCTATCACACGCTTAACTTTCACTTTAACTAATAATTAAACACTTGTACATAGCGCGCAATTTCTTGATAAGACTAGCAACACGTCCCAGCAAAGAGTAATTTTGATAGATTAGGCATCTTCTTTTATACGGTTTTGGTGAGCGTTTGGTGCTATAAGGCTATTGATCAATTCTTAGGTTTAAGTTACATAATCACGTGAACAAGTCGTGAATTCTTATTGTTGTGGACCCACGTGATGAGGTTATACAAAGAAAAGTTTCCTGATTCTATAATTTTCGGGGTATATTCTTCAGAACGTACTTAGACCTTTATTGCACGTAACATTACAAAGGTTTTGAAAGTAGGTCAGCGTTCCTCTAGTACAAAGGAAACTGACTTACATGTAAAAGTAAACGTAGGAATTTTCTGCGAGCTTCTCATATACAGAATACATTCTAGCTTACATAGGGAAATTAACGTCAATAATAATTACATACACACATACATTGATAGAGATAACTGTTATGTCCATACACGTTAAAGAGTTACGTCCTCATATGTTAACATTGAAAGCAATAACAGGGAATACCCTGAAATTGTTAGCACTACAAAAAACGTATATGATAATTGTGTGTTTTAACGAAGTCTATATGTTTGTTCAGAAAACTTAGTCTAACTCTTATGATTTAATAGTTATGCAAAGGTTATTCAGAATGAAGAAGACTTTAGGGGCTATTCCTAATAAATTAACGATTTGCATTTTATGTACCATGTAAACGCCTTTAATATACGGCATTTTAACCAAAATCGTTTGAGCCATGTTTTAGAAAATTGAAAGTTTCGAAAAATATTCCATGTAAAGGATACTTTGGGGTGAGCGATTTTTCTGAGAGCTTCGTATCGATCCTTGAAAGATACTAAACTTAAATACCAAGTTTTTTATTCACTGACTTTTCTTTATTGAGTTATGCTGTCCACTGGCACAGGCATAGACATACATACCTACAGACAGACACACTTACTGAACAGTACCTAAAAATGAAGTTCAGGATTCCGGAGTTCTCAAAACATGTAGTTTCATGGGAATCTCGGTATAGAATATTTGGGTAGAATGCATTACCTATTATGTACCCACATTGTACATATGTACTTGAAAATAAAACAGTCATACGTGCCTGAAAAGCTTTACAAATACGCTTTTTTTGTTTTCGGGGAATTGCAGAAGTAAACAAATTTAAAAGAGTCGTGTGTGATTCTTTTTTAATGAAGAAATATACAAAGATGAGGCCAGGATTTGTTCATAGAATACAATAGCATTATTTTGTGTATGCCTTTGCAGCTTCAGAAATTCCGAAAACCGTCACCTGAAACAGGCCTTCATGCTGGTCTGACGATAGGTATTGCGTAGGTAGCACAAACGGTGGCTTCGACCACCGTTCTAATATTTTCTAATTTTCTAAGGAGTTCTAGTATTTTCACAAACATTGCTGTAAAGTATATTATATTGCGAGGGCTCACAACGTTCTCCAGTGTCGTAGTTATATACAGGATAACAGATGTACAGGTAAGCAAATTTTAAGAGGGAAGTGCGTGATTTTCTGGTACATGGACTAACGAACTGTTTCTCCATTTTATGACAATACTGATGATCTATTTAGTTATTTCCTTATGTAGTATTAAAAAACGTTACATTTATTGAGAACACGCTTCAATACATTCCTATTCGAAACGTTATTTTGTGAAACGTTTAAACAATTAATTTTGTTAAGGAATATTATGGATACTGTAATATGCTGTCTCAAAATAAATTTGAGTTCACCTTATAGTTTACCAGAAAATTTTGAGTCAGGAATTTAGTCTCTTACAGGCCTGTTGCCATGGTAGCCTAGTTACATCTTAGCAACGGCATGGAATGTCAAAATCCATGTTTAAGTCCAGGCTATTCATTTCATTCTGATTCAATTTTCCAAAAATAAGTAGCTCTACAGCTTTCTTACTGTGCGTGATTCTTGCAGCTAGGAAAACCGATAAAATGCTTCCCGATGTTGTATGATCAAATATATTCTACCATTCTCGTAAGAATGAAATTTAACCTCTCTGTTACATTTGTGCAGCATCACACAAAAGTTTTTTTTATAATAACGCAAAACATATTGTTACCGTTTAATAATGGTAAAATATTTTCTTGTATGTTCATTTATCTTTGTGGCTAAAGTGTTTTCGTACCACCAACAGCACCTTCTATCATATTACATACAAATAGATTCCGTTTGCAACTATCCCGACCATAGTGACTCGTGAAGCCAGCATAAAGTGTCATCTTCCCACAGTCAGCTGATTGCCTCTTCCATGGTTTCCATTCCATGGCTTCCAACAACCCATGCTCTTTCACGCCATGATTCAAGATGCTTTAAGCGCTTTGACTGAGAATCCTTTGCTCCAATTTTATTTCTATTATTTTTCAGTTACCTTGCAAAAAATATGATAGCCCATGATCGTTATATCTACAGCAGCAGCATATCGGATGAATTTACTGGAGAACACTTAATGGGATGCTAGCAATGATCTGTAATGCACTAAATATCATCCAGTGCGAAGAATTGCTAAAATGTACAGTAACAATTAACTCGTCGCCTCGACATGTGCTTCAAGTTTCAAACTCCTTG
Source organism: Hymenopus coronatus (assembly GCA_030762935.1). Classification (NCBI taxonomy): domain Eukaryota; kingdom Metazoa; phylum Arthropoda; class Insecta; order Mantodea; family Hymenopodidae; genus Hymenopus; species Hymenopus coronatus. Next base: position 250,876,243 of record CM060900.1, on the reverse strand, counting down.
ACCTTCTGCATGAGAAGGTTATTTCTTCAAACTGTTTTCTAACCTTTCAAATTTACATTTTTCAATCTTAAAAAAGTTTCTTTAACAAATGTCTCATATCAAAGCATTCGGGAGCAAACTACCTTGCGAATAAACGAGACGCTTGAAAGCTTAGTTCCAGGTTTACCTCACGTTTTCATCGCTTGGAAACAAATATACACAAAATGTATACTACTAAGAAGTAATCAATGTTACTTAAGAGATAAGCCAGCATTCCGGAATTGTTCCTGACCAGCTTCCGTTCCGCATGCTAAGCACATGTCAGGTAATTACATATTATTTATTGTCTTTTTCCGAAGCTTATCTGTGAAATCAGTCTGAAGTACCTCTCCTCGAAACTTCCTTAAATCCATAAGGTAAACAATATGGTATCAAGTTTGCTGTGAATATTTAAAACGCAAAAATAAATAAATGAATATGTAATTCAACATCTCAACTTTCCACACAAAGTACTTCTGCTTCTCTTCAGCGTCTCCCATACTGCTGATCTAATGTTCGGTTCACAAAAATGGCGTCATGGGTTGTCTACTAATATGCAGCGAATAATGATACGTGTACCAAAGGTTGAGAACCCCTGTTTTAGAACAAAAAATAAATAATATTTGGTACTTCAATACTTCCCAATAAGGCTCTCAATGCATGACAGTGCAGGATCCCGCAAAGTAAATGGCTATGTAGTCGTTGACAGCCACTAATGACACCCTTGCTGGGGCCGCACCTGAGAAGCGGTTCTCCTTGAGGACATTGGTGTGTAGACTAGGCCGCTCTAGGTATGGCGGAAGGAAGTGCTCCATTTAGCTACCTGAAATGCGGTTATTGGTTCATGTGAATGGTGAGGTCTGGCTCAGGTTGAAGAAAAGAGGCGGTCCTCGCAGGTGAGGCAGAGATAAGGAAGTCATCTACCATAAGGTCAATAATTTAAAAACTGCTATAAGCACACTTCTATTTCTGTCTCTCCCTCACTTCCCTGTTTCTTATAACTTTTCATATAAAACGTTTTTATACCAATTTCCTCTTACGACAATACATTAGTGATATTTGCTAAAAAATTATGAAAATATTAGATGTTTTTTAAATGTCTATTTCATTTCTTATTTCTGGGCACTTTTATGTTATTTAATTGAGCGGCTTAGCGCCAGAGGGAGCTATCCCAGAAATAGCTAAAGTTGAGAAAAAAGGAGTTTTATTAGAGTTGTTGATTTGGTGCAAAATATAATATTGAGGTACAACCTTTTTAAATCCAGTACTTGATCCACATTCTGAAATATCCTAGAAAATACAAAAAAGTGATATTTTACAGTTTTTTATTTATTTACAACTTCAAACTTTATTTAGAACTAAAAATTACTTATGCAGAGAGAGAAACTAACATTATATTATTCATAAAACACAAACAACTGAACTACACAATTTCTTCAACTAGTTCAGTTGATTCTATAGTGTTTAATCTCAAATCATCATAAAAAGATTGGTACACTGCTGGGATGTATTTTCTAATGGACTGTAGATCCCGTAGTTTCAGTACAGGAATATTCCTCCCCTCTGGATATAGTAATGGTAGCTCCGCCATCATTCTAGACATGAAGGATGATTCTGCTACAAGATGAGTACTGTTTGTTAGTCTTCTCCCTGGTATCTTTTTGTAAAACTGAACTATTTTCCATTCTTCCAACTCTGAAAAAGTATCTTTGAAGAACAACGCAGTAGATCGTTTTGTTACTTTCACAGTAGAAACTTTCCGAATATGAAAGTTTTTGAAATCATCATTTTTTGATTTACCTTTAGTAATGTTGCTATTCAGGAACTGGTAGTTTCTAAAGTCTTCTTTCTTCATTTCATTAACTGCATATGGATTTGCAATCCAAGCCTTGCTGACCACCGGCCTGGCGTATAAATGTGGCTTGCATGTCTTATCTTCTTCTCCACCAAATCCCTGTCACTGGGTAGGAAGGTGTGTCCTGCTATCAGAAAATAATGTTGAATCTCATCATATATACCCATGGAAACAAGGGCATAATGAAAGTTAAAAACAGTGTTATTCTTGTGCCCTGAGCATGAATCAGAGAAAAAAAAATTAATCTCCTTTTATAAAGCATGTTAACTGGATTTTTCAATACAGTATATAAGCAAAATGCCAGTTCAGACTATCCTCTAGAAACCTACATTTTCTGGCCACATACACATAAAGGCATTGTCGGTGTTGCATACATGTACCCCAAGATTATATACCCACAGCTGCCTAAGGTAAAATATTGTCTCTGTTGGGATTTTTGGTGTGGGTAGTGCTTGTTGTAAATCATTTGCTATCAAACAGTAGTCACAATCTTCATTCAGTGTACCTGCTTTAAACTTCTTAAGTAGTGAATAAGCTTTATCAGCTTTATAGTGATATAATCTGACTTGCAGAGGAACATCTTCAGTTTCTGAAGCCACCCACTCATCACATGTTTTGCATGTATCAGAAAGAGGTAATTTAAATGCAATGTTGAACTAGGTATTAAATACCTTAGAATAGATATGCTTTGAAGCAGGAGTTACTTCTTTCTGCGCACATTCTTTTTCATATAGTCGATATATTTCAGCTACAGAATATACATTGCTATGTACACTTTATTTGGATTATCACGGCGAGAATAGTGATTTTGGAAAGTTCTTTATATGTTCCCTAACAGATTTCAACTTTATTTCAGGTATTTTATTATGAACATTCCCATGTTTACCTCTCTGATCAAGGTGAGGCATTCCCAACATATGTGCTTCAATTTCACAATCATCTTTATCAACATTTCTCTCAGTGTTTTTTTAACTTGTTATCACCCCTAGCAGTACACAGTCTTTTTTATGAAATAGCAAAAATGTCACAGAGCTTTCATACACACTCTCTTGGATTCACCATTAGATACTTGAAGAGTATACTCAAAAGAATATTTACGTCTGGACACTGTTTCATCACCATGGTCATTCTTATAAACACGGGTGCACTCTCTTCGATGAATTAATCCAAACAAAAATGAGTTTTGTATATCATAATGACCCAAACTATAAAATTTGTTACACATTTCTTCTTTTGTATAGTGGTCTAATGATGAGTAACTGCACCAGTTGAGATTAGAGTTGGTAGGATGGCTGCTAAACATGCATCCAGCTACTTGTTTGCGAGCAGAAATTTGTTTCTTCGTTGTATAGCTTTCATATTCCTCACCACTGTTTCTTTCTCGTTTAGCAATAACTTTTTTCCTTGTATTTTGCTTGCATATTTGTTTCTTTCCTTAACTGGCTATACTATTTACTTCCATTTTGAAAGACAGAATAACCTACAGCATAGTATAATGCCTAAAATTTCAGCTATTTACACAATATTCTTAATGTTTAATAATAATCTTACATATTATTGTGTTTCACGTATTAAGGCCTAAAATGTTATTTGAATATAGAACTTGCAAAATAATTATTTCTTGGCCTATAGTTTAAACAATACTATTGCAATAGTTAAAGTTCTATAAGGTTGGTGACATTGTTATTTAAATAGCAGGCAACTTCATAGTGGGATATCCCCATCTGGCACAAACTTTTTCACTTTGGAAAATGACACAGTTTCTGTAAGTTACTGTAGATAGCACTCTGATACAGTTAATATTACCAACATTTCTACAGTAGATGAGAGACGGCAGAAGCTCTCTAAAAACGAAACAATACAAAAAAACTCATTTTTTCACAATGTGTGGGATAGTTCCCTCTGGTACTGAGCCCCTCAATTGTGTTTTTAATATAAGAAGTTTAAAATCAGTAAGTATCTATGTAATTGGTTCTGTACCATTTAGATAAAGCATAGTGTTGAAGTTTAAATTCTTATTTTTCCCCGCTTCTATTTTATTTTTATTTGTTTTAATTTTCATCCTACCAAATGCTCCTTGAGGCACAGTTATAACCTGTTAGCATGAACTTTTCAGGTGAGCCACAGAAATTATGAATTATGAAATGTGCATTGGTGTGCATTGATCAAAAAAGTAGTTCAGCTGAAATTAATTGATTTCCATTACCCAAATCGAAAATTTTGAAAAATTAAATAACAATGAACATAGTTTTCTCTCTCTTAATTTAATTAAAATTAAGTAATCCCAGCACAAGTTTTATATGTGTACTAAGTTCAAACTAAAAACATTGGGGATGGTAGATATGAAAAATCCAAGAGTCCAAGAAGCATGTTTTACTAATAATGATAATGATGAACAGCCCGAATTTGGTTGGTTGGAACCGGGACGGAATCATGGGAGGGGAGAGACTACAACCGACTGCGGCGGCTAGGCAGGATGATCCCATGGTGGTTTACCGGTGCCTTCGCGGAATGGTGGTGAAAGGACACAGCACCCAAACCTGGGAAGCAGCGGGGAAGAATCGTGGACGGGAAAAACTCCCCATGCCTCCACCGAGAATCGAACGCAGTTCCCCGGGCCAGGCGCAGAGGTTCTATCAATACGCTATGGGGATGTCCTTTTTATATTATCTACCATAACAAAAAGTTATTATGTATAAACAAATTAATCTTACCTGTTTGACATAGCTCTATTAAATTTTGTGTACCATATACCAGGTGAGTCAGCTGTCCCTATTTATTTTGGAATTTATGCAACCTGCTAAGCGAAATATGTGATTTACGCCTCTCTTGAATGCCTTCTAAGGATTGACATGCATAACGTTTAATCGAGGAGGGATGTATAACTCAGTGCATAAGTGTTTTACAAGACAGAGTGTAATCGCTATGTATGTCGATGCCAAAAACATCGTACGCTGACATTGGTAGCTGCACTAGCACATTTAGCCGATTTTATAAACTTTTATTCCTTAGCATATGTTCACAAACACACACCTATGAAAACGCCCCTGAAGAAACAACCTATAACATGCATCAATTGAAAAAAACATTTGGAAACAAAATGGCAGATCTGCGCAGTGCAACCAATTGGATTTATGCCGCCAGCCAGTAAATGTTCGTTGTAAAGCCTTGCCAAAGGTTGCTAAGTATTAGGTGGATAATTTCACTTATGTCACAAACTATGTCATATTTCAGCAGCTCATACAGTAGTTATAATGGCTGATGAAGTTTATTTATTTAAGTTAAAACTGCCAAAAGGAGCACTAAACGCTGTAATAAATCTGTAAAAACGTGTAAATATTCGAGGTGGGGTCTGAGTTCTGTGATTATATATTCGTATAGGTCTCTCAGCTCTCAAGGTAGCATTGGCTTATGTCTGTAATTTCAAATTAAAATCCTTCATATTAAATTCAAACATTTTATTACATTTAGTTATATCCCTTTGGGCATATAATTTGATATTATGGTACAAATAGCATTTTGATAACATTATAAGTGTGTACAAAATGGAATAATGCCTATGTTTTCCACAGGAAGGTGGATAATTGATAGGTATACTTCTTAGTAGGTATTTTATTGTGTCGGTATGCTTGACCCATTCAACCAAGAAAAAACACTTCACTTTTGCAAAGTGTCTTTAGGAATCTGCACATGCGTCAATAGCTCTGCATTATCTACTCAGTATTTGAAACATTTCTATGAGATACGGGGCTGCTGTCATAATGTATACAAACGAGTATTTTGACATGCCGTTACTCTATGGAGAAACAAGGTGTATAGCACTTGCAGCAACGCACCTATTTGAAGAACGGTTTCCCGGAAGGAGGGCACCAACTGTAGACACTTTGTGAAGGGTTGAAAGGCGCCTTCGTGAAACAGGATCAGTTGGAAGACCCACCTGGTCGCGATGCTCCAGTAACCTCTGGAGGCAATGAAGAAGCCGCGCGAAACGCAATAGAACACAATCCACATACCAGTTCCAGGGCTATAGCACAAGATGTGTACATAAGTCAGTCCTCAGTGATGCGCATATTACACCGCAATAAATATCATCCGTAACATCTACAACTACACCAGGCTCTCCTCGGACGTGACTTTCAAGCGCAAATGATGTACGCACAGTGGTTACAGCAGTGAGCGCAAATGGATGCAGATTTCATAGGAAGTATTCTCTTCAGTGATGAAGCCACATTCCACAATAACGGAACACCGCCATAATATGCACTACTGGAGTAAAGGCAATCCTCACTGGATGAGAGAAGCTGCATTCCAGGTACAGTGGAGCATCAGTGTCTGGTGTGGAATGATGGGCAACCAACTAATTGAACCGCACTTTTTGAAGGCAACCTTACAGGATCACGGTACCTTACATTTCTGCAAAAAGAGTTGCCATTGCTATTGGAAGATGTGCCACTAGTGAAAAGGACAGCAATGTGGTTCCAGCAGGATGGAGCTCCACCACACTGTAAGGAATCACTTACATAGAACATATCCGCAAAAATGGATTTCTTTCTGTGGGGTCATTTAAAGGAACGGGTCTACGCTCAAGAACCGCAAAGCCCAAATCATCTACGGGCACGCAAAAATGAAGAATGTAGGCATGTTACACCGCGCATGTTACAGCATGAAAGAAGGTCTCTCCGACTACGTATCCAAATGTGCATTGATGAAGGGGGTCGTCATTTTAAACTTTTACTTCCTTGATGAAAATCACGCTCTTTGACAATTTATTATTCTGTTTACTCTTGAACCTAGCACATTCACATCCTTTGTCAGTAGAAGGAGTGAAATATAAAGATTAAACATGACACAAAAACTGTTAGATTTAATAGCGTCAACATGCGCCCAAAGAAATGAAAATTAACTGCGTAAAACGGTTTACAACACTATATGCTCCAGAAGAGCCAAAAACAATATTAAACAAATTAGTATACCAAACACTATGAAAAATAAACACAAAGAGAGAGGGTAAAAAAGAGTGTAACCTCCGCACCTAGCCTTTGCTTTACCACATTCCGGCAACTAATCCGCTCGGCCAAAACCCACGTAATCGGTCCTGCTGTTCGGGGAAACATTCCTCTACCACCTTGCCATCACTATATCAAGGAAAAGCCGTCTTCTTTAAGCCGCAGCTCTTTGGTTTTCATTCAGGCCTTTAATCATTAATGATGGTTACTAAAGCTCGGAAAAGAAGGGCAGAACTACAATAGCAATTTGTTTAATAAAATTATCAATGTTTTTACATTAGACTGTATACTGCGGGTTGCATAAAGGCGAATAACGAGGGGCAGCTGACTCACCAGGTCTATATTTATTTACTCTGAGGGTATAGTAAATTCAAATCTTTCAGAAGAAACTGTAATTTTTTTTATTTTCACATATGTATTTGTCTTAATTCTATTACTGTTGATAGATTGTTAATTACATTTTATTGTAGCCACACAGAAACATACACATGGCTAGGAAGGCAAATGTTTAGCAAGTATGTCACAGTGTTTTGTCATTAATGTTTCATACTGTGTGCGTAGCTTGAAAAACAAAAAAAGCAGTAGATACTTCAAGTGTCTTGAGCGCTACATGTTTCCTCATGTAAGATTTTGTGCGCCTCTTATGGTTTGCGGGGAATGAGCAGGCGAATTTGGCAGCAAAGTCGGCAACCACGGCACCGAGAAATTCACTTCACTTGAATACATCTCCAGCCTTCGTGCTCTTTGTGAGGAGAACGGTGCTTTCGTCCTGGCATGCAGCATGGACAGCTCTGCGTGGGAAAAATCTTCGCGAGGTGAAGGACGTCCATGTCAGCTGGGTCACCTCGTCCCGCGTATCTCGGTAGGAGGTGATATTGGCGTGCTTACGCATCGGCCACCATTTTTTGCACATACACAGCTACCTGTTTAGGAGGGATCCCGCTCCTCTCTGTCCGGAATGTGGACAAGAATTGACGGTGCGTTATGTGCTGGTAGAGTGTGCTCGTCTAGCACGTTTACGAGCCACTCTGCAACTACCGGCGAGTACCTAAAAAAAGATTCTGGTGGATAGTACCGGGGCGGTAGATCGGCTTTTTAAATTTTTATCATCCCTACAATTTTAAGATTGTTATATAGTTTTTATGTTCTTTTATTTCTTCCGGTACGCTGTTGGTGTGGTAGCTGCAGTTCTTTTAACCTTTTCAATTTTAACCATTTGTTTAGGAATTGCTTTAGGAATTTGCATTTAGGGCCGCGCCGTGGCCGAGTGGTTAGACCACTCGACTCTCACCTAGACGGCCGGGCTTCGATCCCAAGCGACAGCATGTGGGATTTGTGGTGGACAAAACGGCGCTGGTGCGGGTTTTCTCCGGGTACTCCGGTTTCCCCCGCCATCGCATTCCACCGGTGCTCCATCGTCATTCATGTATCATCAGTGACACCGCCTGCGGTGCCATTAGTAGTTAAAGCGGGCGTTAAACACTACCAAAAAAAATTGCGTTTAGTTACACCTTTTAGCTCTCTTATTTTACTGTTTTAAGCTCCCTTTGGTTTCCCATAGGACGTTTTATTTACATTGAGTTTTAATTGGCAATTTAGTCCCTTTTAAGATTCATTTCCATCAGTAATTTTTATACTTATTGACCTAATCACTTGGTTTCAGTAACGAATGTTTCTCTTGGGCACGGATGACCCAGAATTTGAGCACCCTAAAACCTAATCATCATCATCATCATCATCATCATCATCATCATCATCATCTTATGGTTTGCAATTTATGGAATGACGAATTCTAACAACATTGGAGTATTTAGAGGGCTAATTAGTTTCGCGTCAGCTCCGGATAATGTTGTTAAAGAACATTTTAAAATAGCCTCAGCCTTTGTAGGGACATTGAAGACAATTCAAAACGAATTGTTGGACAGCATGCTATCTGTGAATTGCGACATCATTCTCTCTGAGATTTCTAATGCAGATTTTGTATCAATTACAGCTGATGAGACGACAGATGTTTCATCGAAGTGTCAGCTCGTAATTATTATAAGATACATTCTGGCGAGTGGAAACCCAGTGGAGCGATTTTGATCTTTCTTAAATCCTTCCAGACATATCGCAATTTCGTTAGCATCACATATTATGAATGTCCTTAAAGAGGTTGTAGGGAATAATAGCAACAAATTAATTTCCGAAAGCTATGATGGGGCCAGCGTTTTAGTGGACGTCATTCTGGTGTGCAAGCTATCGTAAGGAACATTTATCCTAATGCTTATTTTGTACATTGTTATGCTCACCAATTAAATTTAATAATGTCCCAAATAGCGAGTCAGAACAAAGAAGTCAGGATTTTCTTCGCAAATATTGCTGAGATACCAAGTTTCTTCGCCCATTCTCCGCAAAGAATTAGAATTCTTGACGAGATTGTTGGCAGACGACTTCCACGTGGTTCAACAAACAGATGACACTACAGTTCTCGCACAGGCTGTACAGTGCATGAAAATATGGATAAAATTATTGAATATCTAAGGAAAATTGAGGATGCAAACCCGCAGATTTCCACAATTAACCAAGCGTAGGGACTTCGACTGAAAATGCAGTTACCTTCTTTCAGTTTCTGGCTACACTTTTTATAGAGTTAGGCCTCGCGTTGAAATATTGTACAATGTACTACAAAAGCAAACTGCAAATTCTTCTTCAATTGAGACTGCTGTAGCTTCATTCGCCAATGAAATAAAAATAATAAGATAAAGCGTTGACACGATATCTGAAAAAGTGAAAACGTTCCAGGATTCAGCAAACAAACGCTGTCCTGTCCCTGGTTTTCTTCAGTCTAGAACTATCGCGGCAAAGGAAATCAGCGATGTAATAGTTAATCAAGCATCAGATAGATTTCAGTTTACTGGACATTTGAGAGCTGCAACATTGTTGGGATATGAAAATTTCTGCAACTTTAAGTGTTTCCAGACGAAACCTTGGACTATATTATTACTTCATATCCGTTTCTTGATAAACCAAATTAGGAACAAAACTTAAAACATTTTTATGCTAGAGACGACTCCCAAAGTGTAAAGAGTGCAACTGATTTACTTGGGTTTATACTGGAAAATAATTTGAGTGACTGCCCCTTTAAACTGATAATTACGATCCCAATGTCATCAGCTGAAGCGGAAAGATGTTTTTTTCGTCAAAAAGGATGAAAACATTCCTAAGGAGTACGATGGAAGAAGATAGACTGAATGCACTTGCAATGCTGTCCATAGAAAAGGAGATAAGGAGAGGATCAACCAGCTAGTGGATTTTAATGAGAAGGTAATAAACCACTTTGCTATCTTGAAATAAAGAAGGATGGATTTTAAGTACAAACATTCCAACATCAGCACCACATCAGTAGGCGGTACAAATCTTGTGGGATTATGGCTATTCGGTAAGATATTGATATCATTTTAAATATGTTGTTGTTTACAGGTATAGTTCCTTTGTACCCTCTATGTGTTAATCCATGAGCCTAAATGGGATGCTGAGAACTGTAGCATTAAAGAAGTCCATAAATGAAACTTACTCTCCTTTTTACATAATCAATACAAACTTATTTTTATTTTTGGACTTCATATGTAATTTTAGACGATATTGTATATTACCAAGAACAAATTAAAGTAATTAAAGAGTTTCAGTAGTAGACTTATTTTTGATCAAGTCGAGTATATTCCTGTATTATACCACTTAATATTTTTGTTTAAAATTTCAGAATTTTTTTTTTTATTGTTTCGTTTGTGTAGTCCCCTATAACATCTAAGGTCATATCGGAGGCTTTGCACTTGAAACAACTCGTTGTCTCCAGATTCTTTTACGTTTGGTTTAAACCATTTTATTTTCCTCAAACACACACATACTCACATACATACTTCCAGACACTGTGTGGGATAAGAAAAATTCCCCGCCCCAGCTGGGAGCTGAACCCGGGACCTCCGGGTGAGCAGTCAGCTTGCTGACCAATTTCATTAATTACTCAACCTTCATATTTTATGATTGTCTTGTATTTTTAGTTTCTCTACCACGTACAATGTACATAATAGTTAGGGAAGATATTGTATTCCATCCAGAAATTTAAAGTTGATATTTTATCGAAAATAAATGTTTTGAGGACACGTGAATCCCAGAAAAAGTGATTTTAGAATAAGGTCTGCGTGTACGTCTGTGAAAAAAAGTAGGTTAAGTTCAAACTTGGTATTTGAGTTTAGCATCTTTCAAACATGCGATGCTAAGGTTTTTAGGAAAATTCCCCATCCATTCCAATCTTCCGTTTATATGGAATATTTTTAAAACTTATTTTCTCAAAAATAGCTCTAACCGTTTGGATTAAATGCCACCATGAATTAAAGAAATTTGGAGGCAAATAAAATGTATAGATATATTGAGTTCTGTGGAATAGCCTCTGAAGCCTTCTTCATTCTGGAGAACATTAGCATAAACCATAAGATATAGATAAAAACTCATACTGTACAAAAATGTAGATCTCATTAAAAACATTTTACATTAGTAAATTTTTGTAGAGTTAACTATTTCGTAGTTATTCCTCGTTATTGGTATGAATTTTCTCAAATGGGAAGTCGTCATTCGTTTATTTGATCATGCAAAGAGAACGGAATGTCAAAGTCATCCCTTGGTGACCAGCTTGTAATAGATTTGACTATTGCATTAACCTAATATATTCCCTTATTTCTCTTGTTCCTTTAAGGAAATAACTAATGATTATGATTCGTAAAACTATGTGAAAATCGACCAAAAATTTGTGATTATAATGCACCCGTTATAAATCCGCTTTCCTAGTTCCTCGGCGAATATAGCACCAACCATGGAATGACTTATTACTTAAAAAAGAGAAGACCATATTTTGAGCAATTCTAAAAATTGTTTTGAGAAATTGGACATTTACCAACTATTTCAGATATACCGCAAAGCCTAAACGTTTCTTTATTAGTTTAAATGCAATCAGTATTTACCATGTTTTTTTAACTCATAATATGATTTATCTTAATGGTTTTATTAATGTTTGATACAATGTTTTATTAATGTTTATTCTTCTTCCTTAAATCTGCCAGTGTCTGTAGCTCAAATAGCAATGCGATTTGGTTTATCAGCTATTTAGACTTATTCTGCATTATGATTTATGTATAGTGCTTGGGTTTGATTTACCTAAATAAGTTGCACTGTAAATAATTTTAACGAAAAAACGGTCAATTCATTAAAAAAATCGAATAAACACGAAAAAATAAGGTTCTACAGAATTGCGCACAAAAACCGGCCGCAAGTACTAGACTACTCACTGTCGCCCGTCAATTGTTATCTATTGTTGCGAAGCTGTTTCGTAAATATAGACCTTTGCATTATATTATGTATTTCTTTATTATATAATTATTACATGTTTACCTATTTGTTGTTGTATCTGCTCGAGGGGAGCAACGATTCGTGCGTAATTGGCTGGGGAGCAGTCTGTACGCGGGCCCGGTTTTCACGCGCTACCCATACGGAAAAACAATCAAATTAGTTTTTAATAAAATAACTTAAGAATACGAAGCAGCTATGCAAATCTTAAAGTAACTAATGAAGTATGCTACATACTCAGGTGTATAGCCCAATGTCGTTAGGATTGATGACATGAGATGTGTGTTTTGGCTGGGAAAGAACTAGACGTCGAAGCTTTACTACTTGAAAACTCAGCTGTGCATTATTTACCCTGTCCGGTATTGGATTTGTCAGTTTTAACGTCCTTTGTCACTTTCTGAAGTTGATGCAGCTGTTTTCCTTTTAAAAAAGGAATAATGCTGATTCCGGTTAAGCCTACCACTTTTTTCCATACGGCACGCCTGAAAAGGTTGGATTAGCTGAACATTACTTTCTGAATATGGTATTAACACAACATTAGAATGAAGGAAACATGATATTGAATAAATTGCACTTTACAACATCTGAGTTCCCACCATGTACAATCGAAAACGTCGATTGCAAATTTTACAGTGAACTCTATAATTAAGCCTTGTTTCTTCGAAGAAAGGATATATTATCTCCTGTAAATTGGATAAAAAGGTGCATTTCCGTTTAGGCATAATAGCTTAAGTTCTTGCAAATGTCACAGCGCATCAACTGCCAACACTATACTGGGCAAGACTACTGCTCACAGAACGCGCAAAAGAATAACAAAAGTAAGCGAGATAGGCGCCGGCCGAACATTTCTCGCAACAAGAAATGGCAACAATTTTAGTTAGGTTTTTAATTTAGGAAGGCAGTGTCAAGAAAATACGGGACCTATTCGCGTTTCAATAAAAATTCTCGGGATGCGAGAAGTAAAAATGGGGACTGTCCCGTTTTTACGGGACGAATGGCAGGTTTATACCCATATCGTCAGCTTTAAGCTTTTTTTCCCATGTCAATTAAATTGAATATTATTCGTAAATTAATTAGTATAACGGATCAATGAACTAGAGGAAAAGAGTACAAGTAATCAATCGCTATCGTATCCGATGATACACATTACACTAACGCTAAGTAGCGCTGAACCAAAAGGCGGAGAGGTTGTAGGTAGTTGTAGGAATGCACGTCGCGCAGGCAGTCCCTGGTTGCAGTCTTGCTGGTTAGAAAAGCCACAAAATAATCTGCACAAAAGCCACAAATAATCTTATTTTATAATTTTGTTTATATACTAAAGTTAAATATATTCCTTTATTTCTGTGGTATAGCAGAAAGCTATTTATGACGGAGAATTTCAATGAATGTGTCACTTTTATGTTAAACAAATGGAAGAACTTGTACGTAGCTTTTTTTTGGGGGGGCTTCTGGGGGGGGGGTCCAATCCCGTTCGTTCCCTCCAGTAAATACGCCTTGCTAGGTATAAATGATCCTTATTTCAATTGCACCTACCTAAAGTTATTTTTAAAGAACTACCTACTTTTAGTTCACCAATAAAAAGACATCAAACAATACCATATAACATAAATAAAACTATTAAAATGAAAATAGTAACCGCTTTCAGATTAATAATTGTAATTTGTGAATATTTCACGGTAAGAACAATTAGTACATACAGGGGATTCGAATTACCTTCACAGCAAATAGATCACTTCGGAGTCTTACGCTCGTTCCAACTGAGCTACCTAGCAAGATTAACATTCCGTTTAACATGTATTCCCTGTGAACCTTTGCAGTGTTGCAAACGTCGGCTGTTTAATTATCAGTATATTAAACGGTGATGCTATAACATCTATATTAGTACTAATTTCATCAAGTGTATAACATCCATGTTAAATACATGGGTAGAACCTAGTAATGGGGTCGATGTTTTCATGTTGAATAATATAATGCGGATTGCATAAAAACCGAGAATAAGAGTTAGCTGACTCACCTGGTATAATAGTAGTTTTCCAGCCATATTAAGTGATTATTAGTGCATATTATGAGACGCTTTTCCATATATTTAGTGAACTATTGCTGCATATAAATTCCAACTCGTTCGTTAGTGTTGGTGGATGGCAGGGCCATGTTAGTCTCTGGCTTGTGGGCGCTGTTTACATACCACATATTCAACAAAATGGGAGTGACGCAACAGGAGCTGTCTCTCTTTGCTGGGGATACTCTCTGGAATCAGTGATGACCAGTGATGAGGCATAGTTTCATCATTTCGACCCAGAGAGGGGAAGAAAGACAGTACTTTGTGGAAATTATCAACTTCTCCAACACCAAATGGCTCAAACGGCATCTCATCTATTGCACTGGCTCTAAGAGAATGGTTTAGCAATATACAAATTCATATCACATACCAGTCGTAAACTCCCCGAGAAAAGCTCTTCTGGGAGTTTAATGCCGGTATCTCTTATTCCCCTTTATGTAAGGCTATCAGACATCCGCTTTAACAGTGTGTATATGAATTATGATGGCATAGCTGCAAAGAAGGACCTCACGCCTATAGCACAGCGGAGGTTCAGCAGCCTCAGCAGACAAACTAATAACTGGGCTCGTGGGAAACGTACCCAGTGCCAGGCGAATCCCTCGATGGTGAACGGGGTTTAAACGACGTAAAACTGAACGACATGCCGAAGAGTACACAATGCACCCGTAATCAAGCTTAGAGCGAACAAGCGAACGATATAGCTGTAATAGTACAGTGCGATCTGCTCCCCAGGGTGTGCCACATAAAACACGTAAAATATTAAGTGCTCGATCACATCGAGCCCTCAACGAAGAAATATGAGACGACCAGCTAAGCTTCCTGTCAAACACTAGGCCAAGAAACTTCACAGTTTCGGCGAAGGGCAGCGGTAACGGCCCAAGTTGTAGGGAAGGCGCCGCGTAACGTTTCCGACGCCAGAAGTTGACAAAAACGGTTTTCTCGGCAGAAAAAACGGAAACCATTCGCAACGCTCCAATTATGCAGACGGTCGAGAAAGGCCTGAAGGCGACGCTCCAAAAGGCATGTGCGCCGAGAGCTGCAATAAATTGCAAAGTCGTCAACAAATAAGGATGAGGAAATTCCAGCAGGAAGACAATCAGCGATAGGATTAATGGCGATGGCGAAGAGGGTGCAACTGAGAACCGAACTTTGAGGTACACCATTCTCCGAACTAAATACGCGGGAGCAAACAGAACCAACACGTACACGAAATACCCGCTTCTCCATAAACTCGCGGAGGAACACTGGAAGGCGGCCACGGCAGCCCCACTTATGCAACGTACGCAATAAGCCAGCCCTCCAGCAGGTGTCATATGTTTTCTCGAGATCGAAAAATATGCACACAGTTTGGCACTTGCGCAGAAATCCATTCAGGATATGAGTCGAGAGGGAGACTAGGTGGTCAGTCGAAGAGCGGTATCGGCGAAAGCCGCACTGGATATTGCAGAGGAGTTTCTCAGACTCGAGCCACAATCGTAACCGCCCATTGATCATGCGCTCCATCACCTTACAAGCTGCACTGGTGAGGGAGATAGGACGGTAACTGGAAGGAAGTCTACGATCCTTTCCCGATTTTAAAATGGGAACAACCGTGGCTTCACGCCAAGCCGCAGGAAACACACCCTCTTGCCAAACACGGTTATATAGGCTGAGGAGATAGAGTTTACCATCAGAAGAGAGGTGCTGCAGCATGGCAATGTGGATACCATCGGGTCCTGGAGCGGAATGCCGAGAAGATGCTAGTGAGGCATTCAGCTCTCGCATGCTAAAAGATGTGTTATAGCACTCAGTGTCAGAGGACCGGAAAGAGAGACTCTGAGACTCCACCTCCGCCTTAATGGCACGGAACGCCGGGTGATAATTGGCGGAACTGGACACATTTGCGAATGTGCTGCCTAGGACGTCTGACACAGCAACCGGATCAACTACGGTGTCGGTGCCCACGAGTAGCCCCGGTACGGAGGTACCAGTCTGCTTACCGGCAACACGGCGGAGCTTCTCCCACACAACGGATGAAGGTGTTGTGCGGTTGAAGGTAGATACAAATGAATTCCATGAAGACCTTTTGCTATCTTGAATAATTCGGGGTGCCCGTGTGCGTGTTTGTTTAAAAATGATCAAGTGCTCCAGCGTAGGGTGATGGCGAAATACCCTAAGAGCCCTCCTACGAGCACGAATGGCATCGCGGCATTCAGCAGTCCACCAAGGGACCGGTAAGCGTTTAGGTCGGGAAGATATCCGGGGCATGGTTTGCTCTGCGGCAGAGAGTATAACACAGTTAAAGTGCTCAAGCATATGGTCAACCGTGTGGAACTGATGGTCGCCAAACACAGCCAGAGAGGAAAAGAGCGCCCAGTTAGACTTAGACAGCTGCCAAGTGCTAGCACGCGATGAGGAAATGTGGTGTGAAAGCATGGTGAGGACCCAAGGAAAATGATCGCTGGAATGAGTGTCAGATACTACGTTCCATTGGAAGCAGTGAGCAAGCTGTGCTGAACAAAAAGAAAGGTCCAGGTGGGAAAGCGTGGCAGAAGAATCGGAAATGAAAGTAGGTTCACCGGTGTTCAGAACACAGAGACTATTTTGATCGAAAAGGTGAGCAAGAACGGTCCCCCGCGCGCAGGTCCTAGGAGAACCCCATAGGGGATGGTGGGCATTAAAATCACCCAGCAGAAGAAAAGGTGCTGGGAGCTGTGACAAGAGATGGAGCATGTCAGCGGCGCAGAGGATAGATGAAGGCGGAACGTAGACATTACATACGGTAAAGCAGAAACCAGGAAGTGTAAGTCGGGTAGCAACAGCTTGCAAGGTAGTAGTAAGCGAGACTGGCTGACCGCAGATGTCATTGCGCGTGAGGATCATAACACCCCCATGAGCAGGAGAGCCCTCCTCCGGTGTAACGTCAAACCGCATGGGAAGGTATTGGTGCAGGGCAAATGCATCATGGGGGCGAAGCTTTGTCTCCTGCAAACACAGAATCAGAGGGTTATAGGACCGTAGTAACAGCTGCAATTCGGCCCTATGGGTACGGACACCGCGGATATTCCACGTCAGGAGAGCCATGGGGCACAGTTAGAGGCGTGAAAGCTTACAGAATAATCATAATATGAGTTTGCAGCTGGGATGCAAACGAAGGGTGGAAACGAAGTAGATGGAGTTAAGGAGGGCGTTTCTTGTGCTTTGCACTCTTTGGACCCACAAGAGTATAGCCACCTTCGTCGGCGCTATCCGCTGATGTTCGGGATGCGGAAGATCCCCTACGGCTCGTAGAACGAGAACGGGATTTAGAAGGTTTATCAGTGGCCTTGAGTTTCTTGCGACTGCGCTCATGAGGAGCAGCGACAGATGGTGTCGGTCTCACTAGCGGCTTACGTGCAGGTTCGGGAGAAATAGAACTTGTGGCAGTGAGTGGTGTGAATGTTGAAGACTGGGAGGTTGTTGTGGTCGGCATCTGTTCTGTTTGAGTACACGCGTCGGCTACAGGCAGGTTTGTAGTGCCACTGAGGAAACAGGAGTGCGGCGGAGCGCTGAGGCATAGCCTGAGATGGTCGCAGGCTTCAGATTTTGGAAGCGACGCCTGGCTTCCGGAAAAGTCAGGCGTTCCTTAACTCGCAGCTCCTGGATGGCCTTTTCCTCGAGAAAACGTGGACATTGCCGGGAGCTAGATGGATGCTTCCCTGTACAATGGAGGCAACAAGGGTCTCGAGCACAAGCAGTTTCTCCGTGGGCAGCTTGTCCGCAACGTTCACAGGTAGCGTCGAAGGTGCACCGAGTTTGCGTGTGACCGAACCGTTGGCACCGAAAACAGCGCATTGGGTTTGGCACATATGGTCGCACAGAGACGCGTTCATATCCACAATATAGGGTCTCGGGTATTGTGGTGCCCTTAAAAGTCAGAAATACCGTACGCAGTGCCACTGATTCACCATCTCGTTTGCCGAGCAGACGGTACGCTTGGCATACACCCTGGTCAGATAAATTAGTGACTATATCTGCTTCGGAAAGACCGTCTAAACAAGAGGTAGTTACGACGCCTCTACAGGTGTTCAAAGTCTTGTGGGGGGCCACCTTTATGGGGTAGGAACCCAACAAGCTGGCCTTCAGTAGTTTCTTGGACTGGTCTTCCGTCTTCGTTTCAATCAAAAGGTACCCTCTCGCGTTCGGGTGGCATTGGTCACTTTACCGCATATCCTGTCAATCTCGCGTTGTATGTAAAACGGACTGATATCTCGCATAGTTTTCTTTTCACATGCCAAGGTCACAACTATAAAGCGGTCAAAAGAAGAGGTTTTGCGCGGAGATAGCATTATGGAAAGACCCCCTTCCGGAACCGTCGGCGTCAGCCTGCCATCCGGGGGTTGAGAGAAAAGACACCAAAATACTTTCCGGTCTGTGCCGCCTGGTAGACCCCTACCAGACCGATCTCAAGGAATACCTCAGAAGGAGTTACCCTCCAGTCACCACTGCTTGTCCATACGGGTAAGCCCTTCACCATGTACAACCCGGCTTTAAGCCCCTACCACAGGTATAACCACCTGTGGCTCCCCACTTTAGGCCATGCTGCGTAATAAAGCAGACATGGATTCAGGGGACTTGTGGTTGATTACACCGGGTTTTCCGTTAGCGGTAACACGACCGGTCCGTAATTCTAACCCAACGAGCAGCGCTCGTCGGGAAATTAAAACGTACCGGGCCCCCAAGGAAGCTACGTGGGTGTACATAACGGTATGGACGGGCTCCGCACCTAAGGCTTACACATAGGGGCAGTAGGAAGGGTCCACTCAACCTTCACGCCTGAGACCTTTGAAGAGCTCACATGTTGGAAGCCGCCCTGGAACCGTGGGACAGGAACCACGGGGATAGAATAAAGATCCCTGTTGGTGAGGCAGGAGTTAATAAATCTAAAGCCTTAATACTAACATGTAAAGAATAAGCCTAGAAGGGGAAGAAGATGAGGCGAGTAAATTCGCTCTCACAAAACAAACAAATAAATAAATATGCACACAAACACAAAACGTGGCTCAGTTGGTGGCGATGATGATGATGATGATGATGAGATGGCGGCGAGTGGCTCGGGAACCCCCGGGTGCGCCAAACCCGTACCTACCATAGTAGGCCCCTGGGGGGGAGGTACGGACCGAACTACCACCTGCTAGCACTTTTAAATTCACGGATAGCTCTAGCTATTCCTCACTTGAGCGGTCGTTCTCTATTCAAATAATATGAAGCTGAACTCGGTTGCTAGCAATTTGTTTCACGTAGTGTATTGTGCTGTGTTTAATGTACCATTAATTAGTTCATTCGCTGGCATTTGCTACTTTTAGAATGCATTTTGTGACCTCTAATACAATTTTATACTGTTAAATATCTTCGTATGGTATATAATATACCAAATTCATTTGCTTCATTTCGATACTTTTGTGTCCTGTTCTCTCATACCATTGTGTTTGTCTCGCATTACTGCATAATTAATTATAAGGGAATGTAATCATGCTGAGTTCACTCAACATTTCTAAAGAAGTTTTTTTCGTTTTTATGCCTGTAAGGCTTTAATCTCTTTTCTATTTAGCAAGACATTCCAGCATGAAGGAGATACAAATGCTTCCTTATATCCATTGTAAGCTGATATAAACATTAGCAATGCATAGACGAAGTAAATCCCTTAACCTGAAATATCATTACAGAGTTATAGACAGACTTCTTTGAATGTGGGTGTTTAATGGAAAATATTGATGTTGGGAGGAACGTTTGCAGTCGACCCTCTTTTATATGTAGCACTTTCAATTTATTTACTTAGTTGTACAATTTCAATCGTATGGCAGCGTTCGTAAGGCGACGGCAAATATTACAACACTATGCGAAATAAAACTAGCCATGTAATTTGGTACTCTGTGGGAGGAGGTTTATCAGAAAAACGTTCTATCAATATATCAACTTTGTATTTCGTATGTCAGGAAAATAAAGATTTTACAAAATAATAATAATAATAATAATAATAATAATAATAATAATAATAATAATAATAATAATAATAATAATAATAATAAAGACACGCGTTATACGGCATTCGATTCACCTCCCGACTTGTATGTATTCAGCAGAAGCACAATTTAATCACTTCAGCCATTCTAGTCCCAGCAATAATTGCTGTTGATAAAACTTATCTTTGTAAGTAAATCACCCAACAGAAGCGTTTTAATGCATGTCCACTACTTGATCTAAACACAATAACTACACATTTTCTGTAAATGTATTGATGTTGAATCTGTAATGATTTCCCGTTAGTTTACAGTGATTGCCTAAATGTTGGTTTCCAAAACTGCGAGGTGAGCAAAAGACTGGCCATGCCCATTTAAACACAAAGGGATGGAAAGCATATGGCGAATTTGATTCTCATAAGTCCTATGCAAGAACGTCTGAGAATTAGGTGAACCATCGCGCGGTGGTTATTTACTTTTGTGAAAAATTGTGCAATACCTTCATGCCTAACAAGAATACAATGGCAGAATAACTTATTCAATGTTTTCATACGGCGATAACTCATTATTGGGAATTAGGTGCCGTACACAAATACACGATGAGTCTCATAATATATTTTGAGGACCAAAAAATGTTAAGACAATAATGGGTATTTGAGTTAATCAGGTGTCGCCCTCCGTGGTGTAATGGTTACCATGCTAACTTCATATACCCAAGGTCGCGGGTTCAAACCCGGCGGAGGACGATGGCATGGCTTCCTTCGGAAGGGAAATAAAGCCGTGGGTCCCGTGTAGTAGATTTACGGCACGTAAAAGAACCTCAAGCCTGATAGAGAGGCCTCTGAGCAAAATTAAGCGGTCTTTCACGCCCAGTACAGAATGGGACGCTGAGAACCATAGCAGTCAAAGAACATCCATAAATAACACGCCATTTCCATTTGAGTTAATCAGATAAATAAACCCCACGGCAATGCGATTGAAGTTGAGAAAGGAGAAAATCTAATGGTTATTTAGATAAAATTGAGTAGTTAATTAAAACAGATGAACTTGCCTAGAATTTCGTCGGAGTATACAGCTTTACTGAAATAGTGAGGTAGAATAAGATAAAACTAAATGTAATATAGGAATTCACTAGTGCGATGTGTAACGGTGTAAAAAGTGAGGTTAAGCTTTCGCAAAGCATAAAGGACTGGCTACCTCAAAACTTGCATAATCATCATTCAAAATGTAATATAGCTACTCGTGTAAATGCTGATGGCATTCTGTGTGATATTCAGTATTTTGAGGTTATGTTAATGATACCACAGGCTTCGCAATTTGAGAAGGAGGTGCTAGTTATAACAGATTACTACACGCCTTCAGCGTTCTTATATTTATTCTTAGATTGAGGTTAAATTATTTGACAGTGAATTCACAATTCGTGTTTGTTTACAGAGTGGGTTTTCTCTAAACTACTGCGGGGTATTTATTTGTCTTGGCACGACGCACTGCACCTGGATAACATTGGAAACCATTTTTGATCAAACAGACAACATGACCAGAAATAATAATACTCGTGATGTCATTTCTTTGATTCATCATTTCTAGCTGTTGCATTAAGTAGGTCCTGGCATCAGCAAAGTACGAGAATGTCTTTGTAATGCCCTATTCTACACAGAATCCTAATATTTTTGTTTACTAAAATTACCTGCTTACCAAACATTTACCAAGTAGTTATAGTAGTACCTGATTTCTGTAGAGCGATTCAATTTTATCCTAAATTGGATTACATTAGATTATATTCGATAGCGGGGGATCGTAACTCAATTGGAAAGGAAGCTTTCATTGTTTCCCAAAAATGTGTTCCTTGAACAAGTTGCAGTGTTTTGGTTCCAATGTCGACTTCCTTTCCTAGATATTCCCTGGTTAAAGAAAAAGCAAGTCTCATTCTTGCCAGGAATGGGCAGTCAAAGGGGATATACGAGGCAGCTTCGTCAGCACCTTTGCACATTCTATAGGTAAGTGGGTTCTTTCTTGGAGAGTCCTAGTACGTAGTTCTAGTTTCCTGGAGTGGCGATATTCAGAAGTTAATACTACTACTTTCCTTATTCCTGATATATTCAGAATAGACAAGGAAAGTGTTGCATGGACTTACCACCGGTTTCCTGACTTGTCTTTGTTCAGCATAGGTTTTCCACCTTAATTGGTGTTTTGCCCTAATTCATGCTTTTTCTGAGGTTTTAGCAGAACATATACTAATTCCAGCTACTGGTTTAGGGCCAATCATTTCCATAAATTCCCTGATGCCATGATTACGGCCGCAGTTCGAGCCCGTTACAAGATGGCAGGAAAATTAAAGCATTTAGGCATTCCCAAACTGGTTTCGACTTTACCTAGACTGAAGAAAGTTCTTTTAAGGCACTTAGACCCTCTGAGGATTAGCATTTATTTATCATGGTAACCATTCTCAGATCCTCTTAATAGAATAGCAAATATTTCTACCTGAAAACTGTGCAGCATTTTTCAAGATTTATACTAATATTTTTTCTTTGGAGATAGGCCATATGTGCCTGCAGTTATTTGTGAAATTGAAATTGAGTGGTGATTGTTGTGTCTTTATACGGGATCCATCTGTTAGCCACACGAGTTGGTCATATTCTAGGTTTACAGTGACGTAGATAGCACTCAAAGTGTAATTTTCAAAACTCGAATTAACAGCAGGTTTTTTTTAAGGAATACAGTGGCAGAAGCCAGATTGTATGCGTTAGCCGTTTAATATAGAACACGAAATATGCTGTTAGCGCAGAAAAGAGAACACTCTTGTAAACATCCGAACAAGAGGCGACTTTGTACGAAAAGTGGGCATTCACATACCCTTTCCCGTCTCAAGAAGTCACAACGTCTGTGTTTGTATGTCCCACCATGTGCACATATTATGCATAACGTAGTTGCACAATTATAGTTTTGCATCCGAACGCGGCTTGGACCATTCTTATTTATTTCACAGTACAGCAAACAGCTGTAAAATAGGAAACAATAACAATTTAGGAATAGCTTATTGTGACGACAACGCCAATTGCTACACAAGTTTCAGATAAATAAAGCTTCAAATAGAGACAGGAGCCAGGAGCCAGGAGCAGGAACTCAAATCGGCTTTCAGTCTCGCTCGTTTCTCGCTTCCGCTAGCCGCGCCTCTCGCAGCTAATAGATGCAGCTAGACGTATGGCTGCCAGGAGGAGAGTTGACCCAGCTTACGAGATTCTCGTTTACTCGCAAGCTCGCAAGACTCACGAGTCTCGTTAATTGCAAGACTGCGGTGTAATGCGCGGAAACTCTCAGTCAGAATGCAAATGATCTCTAGTTTTGTTATAAATCAGTATGGAAACATTATTTGAAGCAGTAATTATGTTATCCGCTCTAGTCTAAGCACATTTAATTGATTAGAACAAAATCTTTTTCCCTGGCGCTGGTTTGTTTTCAACACTTTGGTAGGTATGTATGCGCTTCTCCTCTGTGTTACTTGGTTGCTCAGAAAGTAGAGAGATACCTATTGTAATTATATGTTACATCTCCCCTAGATCTTATGACTTACATTCACCTTTCAGCTATCAAATAGAGCCGAATAACCGAAAGCAGTGCATGTGTTTATTTTGAGATGCATTTTATTACAATAAGCGTGTTCCGCTGGATCAGGTTGAGTGCTTTGCTCACCAGAGTTGCCAACACATGATTATTTTTTCCGTCGTACCGGCTCATAAAAATCCGTCAAAATCATTCAAAATTAGTAATATCCGTATTTTCTTTCAAAAATAAAAATTAAAACTCACGGTCAGCACTTTGGAACAATTTCTTGGTCTGGTCTGAAAGATGATCAAGGGAAATGATTAACTACAAACAATGTGAGAACAGCTTCTGCAGCTACACGTTCATAGTATCTTTAATAGGCTGAACTTGTATTTTTGAATGTGAAGTTAAAAAGAGTTCAGCTGCTTTTAGAGGTTTCTTATTTTTTCCATGAAAAAGTAAATCTGACAAGCGCACATTTACATTGCATTGGCAATATTGGCACCGCGCACCACTAGGTTGCCTGGGCACCTCTAACAACTACTCCTTTAATTATTCTTTATTTAACCATTCTTTTCTAAAATGTCGTACATACCGCAAAGCCTTGTGCTCAATTAGGCAATTAAAAAAATAGAACGTATTAGCACTGCGTTCACTGTGCTGAATTCAGAGTTCACTCTGATAAACATATGGCCATAAAGCACAGTGTCATGTTTGCGGACTTGTTCAGTTATCCGAGAAATTTGTTGCTGTTACTCTAAATAAAAGATAACGTTACATTGCTTAACAGACACTGTCTTGTAGGTACACAAAGATTTACATCCGTGACAGTTTTTATAAAGAAAATGAATATAATATTACTTAATAATTGCTAAATTTTGCCCGTCATATAACTGGGCAACCCTGTTGCTATTCCGTTTATAAATCGTAACGCTAGACAGTTTTATTTTATTCAAGATCACAGCAGCTGCATAAATATGCGAAACTGATACGTCACGAACTGTGTTGACGGGTAAATGGAAATGGCATGTTATTTATGGACGCTCTTTAACTACTGTGGTTCTCAGCGTCCCATTCTAAATTGGGCGTTAAAGACCCCTTAATTTTGCTCCGAGGCCACTCTATCAGGCTTGAGATTCTTTTACGTGCTGTAAATCTACGACACGGGATCAGCGGCTTTACTTCCCTTCCGAATGAAGCCATGCTAAGGATTTTTACACCCGAAAAAATCCATCGTCTTCCGCCGGGTTTGAACCCACGATCTTGGGTATATGAAGTTAGCATGGTAACCATTGCACCACGGAGGGCGACTTGTGTGTTGACGGGTGCAAGCCAACGCAGCATCGAGACATTACATACCAGAAGTGATGACAAATATATAGCATTCCTTCAGGTGATTTGGAAATCGTCTATAAAGTTGTTAAAATGGGCTAAAATTTGATAAAATTATGCATGTTTATCTAAACGAGAAGAAAATATACTAAAGCAATATTTGCCTAAGATCTGTAATATCTATTATTTCATCTGTTTAAATGATTTGAGATTTAAATAGCCTACCAAGGCAGGGATGACATTTAGATAACTCACGCTAAACGGGTTAAAAATGAAATGTGGTATCACAGAATCTGCTGATATGAATGTACGTGGAGTCCACTTTTATTACAAAGAAGTATTTAAATATTTTATTACTCCTAAGAACTTTATATTGCATGAAGTAATTCTATTTTCGATTTTATCTGAAGTTTGAGTATAAGTTATATACATAGCAACACAAATGGTAGGTGTTTCATTAACATTAATATCGCTGATTCAAACGCGTAAACGTTAAACGATGAGTCATCTTGTGTTATTAATAGGGCCCGGAGTTTTAGTCTTTTATTAAATTTAAAATTTAAAGCAATGTATTACTCAGTAAACGCGTGCTAGAACATTGTAATTAACATATGAAGCACATGTTTTAATATATATCTAGCACTCACACAAAATAAAGTTCCTTTGTTAGCCCCGTTGCTATACACAACCAGGCACATTTGCAAATTTTCTGTTGTTTTTTAATATATTCCTATACGCAGAAAAAGATCTTGCAACATCGCAAGATGTCATTGGCGTATACTTCATTCCCGCAATTTCTATACCAAGAGCATCCTTTCCCTGGATAACCCCACATGTACACTCAAAACAAACCTAAACGAATTGCTAACAAAAATTGTTAATTCAAATGAACTGAAGAAAAAAAAAAAAAAAAAAACTTATGTTTAGCTAATTTTATTTCCTTATGTCCCATTTAGCTTTTTTAGGCTCAATAAGACTAGCACCCAAACCGCTTCAAACATAAAAGTACTTTGAAGCTCTCCAATTTACAAGGGGTAAAATAAATTAAAACCTAAAAACCGGTCCCCAGTTATTACGTAACCAATGTATTCCACGGATCATACGTCAACTACTCCGCCTGTAGTTACGAGAATTCTCGAGTCGCCGCGCTCGTGAGCACTGGTTCTTGATACAGGAGACTCTCGTTGGCACACTCTCGAGAGCGGCGTGGCTTACGAGTAACGAGCGAGAGCGGCACGGGTTTTGACCGGCTCTAGAGCCATCAAACCAGTCATGGTTATGTATTTACCTGGCCATAATTGACTCACAATACAGCCAGCAATGCAAATTACTGCACAAGTTTCCGAAAATAAAGGTTCAAACCAGCCATGATTACGTATTTACCTGGCCAAAATTAACTCACAACACAGCCAATAATGCAAACTGCAGCACACTTTGCGGTAAAATAAAGATTCAAACCAGTCATGATTACGTATTTACCTGGCCGTAAGTGACTTACAACACAACCAACAATGCAACTTGCTGCACAAGTTTCAGTAAAATAAAGGTACAAACCAGCCATGATTACGTATTTATCTGGTCATAAATGATTTACAAAATAGCCAATATTAGTTTTAAATCTGCTAATAGGAATAGCCACCTAAGAAGGTACATTGTACAACTCGTTGCTTTTCCGAGTATAACTATAGCAATATAATATATATTTCCAGAGGACGTAAGTACTGCCGGTACTGCACTCCCAGTACAAGAATCTTAGTGGTGAAAGCCTGTAGGTACCCAAAAATGTCTTTCCAGTAAAATGCAATTGTCGGTTCTTTTTCAATTCCCCGTATAAAGGAATATGTTTGCAGAAAAACTCCAGAATAAATTTGCAGATGACACAGCAACTTACACTTAATCACTTTTCCATTAAAACTCGAAAATGTGACTGTAACTGCTTCTGACTTCATGGCATGAAATTGTGTTTATTCATACTTTGTAAAATTTGGATATATTTTACAACTTAAAACACATGAAGGCTACAGAATAATGGATTGCTCTCCGTACATCTTTGTTGCAAGAAAACTAAAATAATATTTTGAAAGCCTACACATGGTAAATTAAAACATTAAAGTTTCTTAAAATGTTTGTATTAAAAAGATGAGTGAAAATACATCTTCAATTTTTACTTTCGCTAGCGCGTATGTACAAAGTACATAGTAGACACAGATAGTATTGCATTCTATTCAAAATTTGTTACCGTAGTTGCACAGGAAATATATGTTTTATACCCCCTGAATCCATAAAAAAACATTTTACATTCTCTAGCATGTATGTACACACAAGGTACATAGTAGCTGAGAGGGTATAGTATTTTACCCCAAATTTAGATGTGGATATTTAACCGAATATTTTTTGAGGCCACCTGAGTCCGTAAAAAGCATTTTAGAAAAATGTCTCTGTGTGTGCGACTTTGGACAGCATAGCTCAAAAACGAAAATACCGTTAAAAATTAAACTTGGTATTTATGTTTAGTATCTTCCAGGGTTGCGGCCCGAGGATTTTAAAAAAAAATCCTCCCAACACAAACTATCCTTTACATGGAACAATTTTTGAAAATTTTATTTTTCTCAAAAATAGCTCTAACGGTTTTGATTAAAATACGGTATATGAAAGATATATTCCTAAAAAAGGAAAATACACCTTTTGAATTTTCTGGGAGTAGCCTAAGAAGACCCCTTTATTCTGGATGAACTTTGCAGAATGTTGCATAACGGTTAAACCCTAAGAGATACTCAAAAACGCAATACACAAAAAATGCAAATCTCGTTAAAACACATGAGTTATGTCATATACGTTTTCTTGTAGAGTTAACCGTTTTTGAGATATTCCTTATTATTCGTTTCAGTTTTAAACTACCCAGTTTTTCCAATGGGACCATGCAAAGCGAACTGAACCTCAAGTTTTTCACATAGCAACCAGTTTTTAAAATGTTTGACTATCGCTTTAGCTTAGTGTATTCCATTTATTTCCCTTCTATTTACAATGAAGCAAGTAATAGGCCCCATTCTTCTATTATTTATCTCGATTAGCAGTATGTAGATGAAAGAATAATCTTCTGTAAGAACAGTTTGTGTTTGGAATAGCTAGAGAAAGTTATGTGAATGAAACGCATCAGATTTTTAGAAATAGTTCCGTGGGTAGCATAGCTCAAAAACGAAAAGTGTTTTAATTACCAAACCCGGTATTTAAATTAATGATCTTCTAAGGATGCAACACGATTTTCAGGAAAATCCCGTCACCCCCAACTACCCATTACATGGAACATTTTTAAAAAAAATTTGATTTTCTCTAAAATGCTCTAACCAATTTGATTAAAATAACGTATATTTTAGATATTTTCATCACAATTAAAGTGTAAGTCTTGAGTTTTCTTGGAATAGCCTAAGAAGACATCTTCATTCTGGATGATTTTTATATAACCGTAAGATATATACAAAAAGTTACTACACAAACTGTGCAGACCTCGTCAAAATCGGAATTTATATCATATGGATTTTTTTTTACAGTTAATAATTTCCAAGGCATTTCTTGTTATTGGTTTCGATTTTAAAATACTTATACTTTTCTCAAACATGCAATTGTCTCCGTGTTTCCTTTGTTTCAATGACAATCGCATAACGACAGCTTTTAAAACATTTGACTGTCGCTTTAGCCTAGTGTATTCCCTTGTTTTCCTTCTAATTACAAGTTAACAGGCAATAATACAACTTCTGCTAATGTTTATCTTGATTAGCATGATATAGATAGGAGAGTAGTCTTTCGTTGGAATAGTTTATTTGCTGAACAGGTAGG
Source organism: Hymenopus coronatus (assembly GCA_030762935.1). Taxonomy (NCBI): domain Eukaryota; kingdom Metazoa; phylum Arthropoda; class Insecta; order Mantodea; family Hymenopodidae; genus Hymenopus; species Hymenopus coronatus. The sequence goes on along the minus strand of CM060900.1, from coordinate 250,847,239 downwards.
GAAAGTCATGTGAATGGAACACATAAGGTTTTTAAGTAGGTTTATAACTGCTCAGCTACCATCAGTAATTTTATTTGGTTAAACTAACGTAAAACTTTTGCAATCTGTAGAGATTATTTTTGTATGAAGTGTTTTTCTTATATGCTTACTTATGGGATGAGGCTATTTATAAACTGCAAGTTATTGGAGCTTTCAACTCAAAACATTGACTAGCTTTCCAGTTTTAACTTTCGTGACGTGTAGGTGGCTACAAGTTTTTTTAAGATAATCTCACAGAATCTTTCGTCGCGTTTAAACCTATTACTAAATTAAAAATAATATGTAATAAATGTTTATGTGCAGGATATTCGTTATTCTAAACAAAACGAAACAATAAACAAACCATTTCTTACGCAACCTTTGTAAACACAATATTCGTGAAAGCAGAACAATTTTCTGCCCGAGAAAATGTCATAAAACTCAGAACTTCGTAAAGTACATCAAAAGTATACTCTTATTAAAATTAGCTGTCGATTTTTCTCATTATGGAAAACATTTTTGTAGACGTTTGAGAGCCAATAGACGCTCATTGTTTTGCTGTATCTTACGGCACTCTAACTTCAAGTTTATCCTGCTCATATCTCACTTTTAAATACGAGTAAATAGGTATATAAGTTTTAACATGTAGTTAACTAAAGCAAAAATTGACCCCTCAAAATCTCAGTTTTCGAGTAAATCATATGTAATGATCCATATTTACTAGCTACCCACACCCAGATTTCAATGGAAATACAGGATTTGAGCTCAATTGAAAAAAAAAAAAATGCACATGGCTCCTCTATTGACCATCGCTTATTTGTATTTAGCATCTGCAAACTAAGCCTGCAAAAGCTTAGGTATTATTCTATCCACTTCAAGTTGACCAAGCAGGCTGGCGCCGCGATGTGTGCGACTCGTATTCGGTCGACGGGAATCGGGAGCTCGATTCCCGTCGATCGCGGGGTTTCTCATACCCAAATAAGTTTACAGAATCTGTATTGAAAAAACAATGAACGAATTTCTCCTCGCTGTCGGAACATGATGCCGCCATTTCTGAAAGTGATGAGGAAAGCGACAGTCAATCTGAATGCACTTCTGTAGCTTCATCTTCAGCCATATCAAATAAAATAGTGTAAGTGCTCACCAAAAGTGATTACATGCGTTTACACGCCAAGCTACTAATAAGAACGTCCGCACTATTTTATAAAACGAGTATAAAATATGGGTGTTCAAAATTCAGTATTGCTATCGAAAAATAAGATTCTTCTTTGCATACACACACGCACGAGCGCGCGATATATCTTTGAAATGAAAAGAGCCCCAATAGATATTCCCAGTAAATCCTAATCATACGTTCCATTTCTCATGTATAATCTTAAGGGCATTGGGAAGTGTGAGCACCTACACATGAAACATCTATCTCAGGCTGTAATTATTGATGAATCAGTGTAAAAAAAAAAACAAAAAAAAAAACGCATTGTTGGTATATACCCATGTCTACATCTCGAAATAGATTTTAGCAGTAATAAATAATGTTGTAGTTTGAAAATATCTTAGGTGTTACATTCACGCGACTTTCTCTAGCTGTTCCACAAACAAACTTTCCGCACAAAACATTGTTCTTTTACCTACGACATGCTCATCGAGATATGCATTATCTAAATTGTCTTATTACTTGTTTCCTTGTAAGTAGAAGGGAAACAATGGAATACACTAAGCTAAAGTGATGATTAAATCTTTTAAAAATGACTGCTCTATGAAACAACTGAAATTCGGTTCTCTTTTGCATTCCCGGAAGTAAAATTAGAGAGCTAAAACAAAACTTGACTTCCCGCTTGAGAAAAGTCTAAGTAGCTTAAGATTGAAACTAATAGCGGAATATATCGGAAACGGTTAACTCTACAAAAAATGTGTATGACATGAATTGTGTGCTTTAATGAGATTATATTTTTGTGTTCTCAGTTTTTGCCTATCTCTTGCGGTTTACGAGTTATACAAACGCCATCCAGAATGAAGAGCTCTTAGGGGCCATTCCCAGAAAATTCAAGGTGTGCATTGCGTTTATCATATAAATACTTTAAACAATGACATTTTAATCAAAATCGTTAGAGCTATTTTTGAGAAATCAAAATTTTTGAAATATGTAAAAGGCAGTTGAAGCCGGGGGATTTTCTTGTAAATCTTCCTGTCGCATTCTAGGAAGATACTGAACTTAAATACAAAGTTTGTTATTACGTTTTTGAGCTACACTGCCCATAGACACATACGGACGTTTTTCTAAAAATTATTTTTCTATTCAGGGGTCTCAAAACATGTATTTGCAGTGAAATCTCGGCATCGAATTTTGGAACACAATGCCTCCGCTACCTACTATGTACATTGTATATACATGTTAGAAAAACTAATAATTATTTACTTCTAAAAACATTTGCTGGTTAAAGGGCAACAATTTTACATGTTTGGTTTCCTTTTTCTGAGAAATTGCAGCTTTGTGGTACAGAACTTCAGTTTTATCTGCATACGAAGACGTTTCACCTTATACCATTAAACTAAGAAAATTAAGCTGCTAATAGTATTTCTATTATAAAGTTTTTATCCTCTAAGAAGGAAATGAATCAAAAATGTTTAAATAAAGTCCGTAACATTTTAGGAGTATTGTATTTAAAATATAACTCTAGTTCAGTGTTTGTGACAGGTAATCTCACACAATTTTACGAAATTTCAGCTTTGAAACATATATATATATATATATATATATATTTTTTTAAAAAAAAACGAAGTTTGGGACAAAAGTCATGGTAACTAGTTTATTTCTTGTAGATATGTGAACGGATCACAAACGTGTATGTGTCGTGTGGAAGCTCTGCAGGCATAGTATGTATGTAGAACAACAGATGGCTCTGTGATAGCTGGTAGTGGCGCAGCGAGGGCTGTGAAATCGGTCAGTTGGTGAGTGTCGTGCGAGATGGAAGTAACCCGTGTTGAGTAGCGTGCTTACATTAAAATAGCCGTTCTCCGAGGGAGAAATCTGATGGAATGTCACAATGAATTAGAGGTAGCCCTTGGTAACAATGCCCTATTCATACCTTACAATAGCACGGTGGGTAGGAAAGTTGCAGCAAGGACGTGTGCCAACCAATGACGAGCACGTTCGGGATGACCTGTCACTGTGCGGACCGACATGGTACGTGCCGTCATCGAGCAGCTCCTGGATGAAGACAGACGATGGACGCTACTGGAGTTAGAGAGGGCAAGTGGCTTCGAAATAAGCATCGTCCACAGGATATTGCGTAATGAGCTGCAACTACGCAAAATCGAATCGCGGTAGGTACCGCATGCACTGACGGATGTTCAAAGGTAGGTGCGCTATGCAATATGCTCCGATCACTTGCACGCTGGCAACAGGACGGCGGCGATCAATTCTTGTCATGAATAATCGCCATCGATGAATTTTGGGCCAGGGCATACGAATTAGAACTGAAACGTCAGTCCGCGGAGTGGTGACATGCTGGATCACCAAGGAGGCAGAAGTTCCATCAGAATCCTTCCCCAGTCAAATTGATGGTGATCGTCGCGTATGAAGTCAGGGGTGTCATTGTTTGCCACTTTGTTCCACATGGCAGAACAGTGACTGCACAGTACTGCAGGGACTTCCTGGTGCGACAGGTATGACGTTGCGTTCGGAAGAAACGTCGGGATCTTGTGGACAGTGCAATAATCCTGCACGACAGTGCAAAAGCACATAAAGCAGAGATTGTAGGGCAGTTACTGCGACGTTGGGGATGGGCAGAATTGGAGCACCCACCGTACTCTCGACATTTCGCCCTGTGACTTTGATCTTATTCGAAAAATTAAGGAAGCACCACGTGGTAGGCGGTTTGCAAAACACGAGAGGACAATGTTAATGTTGTGCGGGAACAGATGACCCGATTCACACATGGTGCGGCAAATGGTGCCTTAGTTGGTATCCGGCGCCTTCCACATCGTTGGCAGCGTGTGCTGACAGTAGCAGGGGACTACTTTGAGGGTCTTTAGGCCCAGGTTTGTCAAGCCAACTGTATGTGTACTGTGTTGTCATTCTTTTGCACCGTGAAGGCCATATTGCCCTGTATACTACCGTAATAAATTAGTGTGTTACGATATTCAATGCTATTCACTGTCCACACATGTAGTTAATACCTTGTCCTTTCGTTTGTATATGTCACATTATCCAATCGCACTGGTATCTTAAAGAAAATAAATAGTTGCCGTGACTCTTTCTCCAACCCTCGTAAAATGATTTTCGAAAAATGTACTTTTGAGATAATTGTACTTGAACTTCCAAGGTATGGTAACATTAGTATGTTGCTCATTAGCTGCATCTTGTTCTACCTCCTGGTTTGCAAATCTATGCCTTTTGTCTTGGGATCCTTAGATAAAGCCCTTTCAAACAAATAATATGAGATATTAACTGTTTTTCAAAATTGGTGTGGAACTCCAGAATTTAAAGCGATGCTTGACGATGAATTTAAAAGCTGTTAAATGGTTTATTGTTTTAAATGATAAATAAACCATATATTTTCTGAATCAGGAAGAATTGCATAATTTATACATTGAAACAGAAATGCCACATTGCGTCATTATACAATACTGACCTGGCATTTTAATTAAAATAATTGGAGTCATGTTTAAAAAAATAAACACTTCGAAAATGCTTTCATGTAAAGTGTTGTTTGGGTGGAAATATTTTCTTGGTCATCTTCGCTTTGCAGTTTTGGATGATGCTGTACTTAAATACCATATATATTCCACATTTCGTTTTTGAGTTACATGTTCACATACATATGAACCTTTTTCCAAAAAAGCTTTTTATTTAAGTGCACTCAAAGCATGGATTTAATATGCAATCTCAACATTCAACTTTTGGTTGTAACAGGTGTTTAGAGAGAGAGAGAGAGAGAGAGAGAGAGAGAGAGAGAGAGAGAGAGAGAGATCTAAAACATAAAACAAAAATTGAAAAAAATATCAAATTTCTATTTTGAGTTATAAACAACCAGGCGAAGGCTTTTCAAAATATCTCACCATCCCAAGCTATCCTTTATTATTATTATTATTATTATTATTATTATTATTATTATTATTATTATTATTATTATTATTATTATTATTATTATTATTATTATTATCATCATCATCATTGTGATTATCATTATCACTATTATTATTATTATTATTATTATTATTATTATTATTATTTCTTATTTATAATTTTCTCAAAGGTGCATTTAACATTTTGTTTAAGATACCATAAGTTTTAAGACATTTACATGGCTAAAAAGGTGTTGTACTTGAATTTCTTTAAGTGCAGCTTTTGAAGACCTCTTCATTCTGTATGAATGTTTTAAAACCTGGAAACCGTAAGATATAGATAATTATTTACGGAGATATGTAGAGTTTATTACAACATAAAATGTGTGTCAAATAGTTTATTTCGAAGTGTTAACTAGAAGGAAGACGCTGAAAAACTTCTGAATTTTTCTTTTCTTTCACAAAAGCTCGTTACTAAGATTTCTGAACTTATTCATCGGCACTTCCGATAAACATTCCGATATTGTTACCTCATTTTATATATAAATAGTTTGGCCTGATTAGAAATAATTTGGAGCCAAAATGTGTCGTGAATTACAAGTTGGATAATGTAATGCCTCTTTAATATATTGCATAGGCTCTATATAAGATATGACATATGGAAAATTTTAATGGGTAAAGAAAGTTATGAGAATGTATCACATCAGGGTTTTCCTTTCTCAAAACTTTCTGGGTATGGAAATAAATGAAATCTTACGTGTCGTGAGCTTTTGCACTAGTTATCGTTAGGGGTGGTGATTTTTAGCGTTCTGATAACACATATATCATCAATAAAATTGCTCTATAGTCAGTCCTCTTTCCTGTCATCCATTTCACCGTCATTTCGTACCATCCATTTCCTCTCTTTCATAACAGGCATCGGGCAAATCACCAATCTTAGTGTCTCTATGTTCCAGAGCCTCTCTGCTCTTCAACTAGCGTCTGATCGTAGGCATTGGCCTGTAAGCCCTACATACGAGGAGGGTACATGGAGAAATAAGAAGAAGGAATTTAGCGTTTTTATCTGTAAATTTATCTTGTTGTAGTGTTTATACAGTTGCAATTATATTTTAAAGCATTTTTAAGAAATGCATATACTTGGAGTCATTTTGATAAACAAGAACTGTTTTTGAAACAACATTAATGTGAAATTAAGGCCATATTTGTAAATGTTTAGCAGTGAAATAAAATACAAACATTAACGTACATTAAAACAACGCTCAGAAAGTGCACGTAAATTGGTGTAGATTAAGTATAGGGCAAAAAAGAGAAAGTTCTATTGGTGCAAACTCTGAACAATAAAAGAAAAATACACGAAATTAATGTAACTAATGCAAAATCATTATCACTGACGAATAAAATCCTAGAACATATCTCAACATTTTGTTATGTCATTCATGCTGTACTGTCACTTACGATTAAAAATATATTTATGACGTCTTAGCGAGATTTCTCCGAGTTCTCCGATTTCCCCCGTCATTCATTCTACCATTTGCCCCATCATCACCTTTCCTATAATATGTATCACCTTCATTTCATAACATCTGTGGTACATACTGAGCTTAAATATGAAAAGTGGCAGTTTTTCCTATACATTTATCTACTAAAATCCTTCGACATACCTATATGCTATTGGTATGACACCAAATACATTGCAGAACTGCTTGGCAAATTCTAGATATTTGATTTTATGTTGACTGGCTATGGGCCGATCCCTCGTTTCGTGTTCTTCTTTCTATGATTAAATTCGTTGACTCCTCGACAGCGTTGTGACCCAAGCATCCGCAAGTCCTAGGGGGTACAAGTATACGGGGAGACTAAGCCATCTAATCTTAAGTCAATTATGTAAACGATTTTCTTGAATATACCTTGTTCTTTTTAGCCAATTTCGTCAGTATCATTTTCATAAAAGCAACGTTTTCGAACATTTTCCCTGTAAAGAGTAGTTTGGGGTGAGGAATGTTTTTAAAACTCTTCGTGTTGCATTTTTGGTACTCACTGAGCATAAATATCAAATTCGATATTTTGCAATAGATAGCAATCTAGAGTAATGAAGTTCATACACTTACAAGGAAGATATTTCAAAATTGTAAATTGTCTCAAAAATTGCTGTGATGATTTTGAGTAAAATACCATATATAAAGTTATTTAAATGGCAAATAAAATGTATATCTTGAGCTTTCTGGGAATAGCTTCTGCAGGCTTTATCCTGGATGACTTCTGCCTAACTGGGAAACCACAAAGGATAAGATAAGAGCTTACTACACAAAATGTATGTAGATCTTGTTAAAAGTCACAAATCACATCAAATACTTTTTTTTTGGAGTTACCCATTTTTAAGATATTCTTTATTGTTGATTTCAATTTTAAAATACTTATACTTTCCTTGGTTGGGATGTATTATTAATTTTTCTTGCCAGCTTATAAAATATTTGACTATCTCTTTAGCATAGTTATTCCTTTGTATTTACAAGGAAATGTATGATAAAAGCATTTCAGCAAACATTTATCAGGAATAACATGTAGTAAGTACAAGACGAAGCTTTTCAAGAATAGTTTGATGCAAAATAGGTAGAGAAAGTCATATATTTATAGTGTTTATAGCATGTGAGATTTGTGGTGGACAAAGCGGAGCAAGGGCGGGTTCTCCGGTTTCCCCCGCCATCCCATCCCACCAGTACTCTATCCTCATTCATGTAGCATTAGTGTCATCGCCTGTGATGCCACAAGTAGTTAAAGCGGGCGTTAAACACTACAAAAAAAAATGGAAGATACTGAACTTAAATTTAAAGTTTGGTGCTTAACTGACTTTTCGTTTTTGAGTTATGCTGCCCAAATATACACACAGAAACACGGACATTTTTGTAAGAATACTTTTTTTTGAATTCAGGGGGTCCCAAAACATGTATCAAATGTTTGGGTGCAATATAATACCTTCTCTGCACACTATGTAGTACATAGTATCTACCTACGTGTAGAGAAAGTGCAAATAAAAAATAACTTTCACATCAGATAAGATTGAAGGGACCAATTGCCTTCCGTTGTATGTATGAATGAGGCAAACATTCTGATTTTATTCTCAGATATAGGTACAACAGAAGAGCAATATCTAATTTGTGAACTTGGCACAGGCTTAAAATGGGAGGTGTTTCAATCACTTTGACAAGAAGATAAAGGTAGATAAAACATCTGTTGGAAAATTTTAATCAGATTTACAGCGGAAAAACATATGGAATGAACTATGTATGCCTTACTACAAATCACATTTACAACAAATGTATAGCAATGTCACAAATACTCATTTAAGTGCAAATAAAATTCGTGGATAGTGAAAAGTACTACCCAAGGGAGTATATTTTAGTGTTTTGCACAAAAATAGAATTTAACTACCTAAAGCATTCAATTTAGTGCTTATATATGACTAAATGCTACATATGTAAAGCTATTTTGAGTTTTAGAATTTTGAGACTAACTAATGTAGGTACCAATATTTTGGACATATTGTTATGACTATTGGAGCTCTTATGTATATATCATTTTTTAAAAAATGTTTTGCTGGCCCTACCACTCAGTTGGTAGAGCACCTGCCTGCTATGCTAGGGATCACGGGTTTGATTCTCGGTTGGGGAGTGGAAAGTTTTCTCAAGCCATGATTCTTCTCCCCATCCTCCCTAAAGTCTGGACGTATGAATGGGAGTGTAAGTGTGTGTGAAATAATGCATAAAAATCTAAAGAAAACCAGAAATATAGATAAAGATAACTTACTGTATACAAGGTAACACCATTGTCTGTAGGCAATGTTTTCCAAAGTAAACGCCTGCATATGACAACTGGAATTAAATGGGAGGTATAAATGGAACAATAAAATTTGTGTGTTTTAACATGCATACAAAACACATCATACAAGTAGAATACAACGTTTAATAAGGAGCTGTTTATAAAGCGATAAAGGTGAAGCACCACAAATAATTCTCAAATACTTCTTTTACTTTCTCTAGCACCTATCTATGTGCAAAATACATAGTATGTTCCACCCGAAAATTCGAGGAATACGTTTTGAGGAATCCTGAATAAAAAAGTGCTTTTAGAAGAACATCAGTGTGTGTGTGTGTACATATGTGTTGTGTCTGAATGAATTTTGTCTAATTGGTACACCTTAAGAGATAGGCAAAAGCTTACCTAAAACAATTTAAAAAAAAATCTCGTTAAAACACACAATTTATGTCGTATACATTTTTTACTTTCTGGATTTGTCCATTTCCGAGATATTCCTTGTTATTAGTTTCAGTTTTAAGATCCTTAAATTTTTCTCCTACTGAAATTTGTCAACTACTGGTCATGCAAAGAAACGGTTTCAATTACATAACAACCGGCTTTTAAAGGATTTGACTATCGCTTTAGCCTAGTGCATTCCCTTATTTCCCTTCTACTTACAAGGAAGCAAGTAATAAGCCCATTTCTGCTAACGTTTATCTCGATTAGCATGAAGTAGATAGAAGATAGGTCTTTCAATTATAATTTGTTACAGAGATTAGAGGAGTTTGTGTGAATGTAACACATCAGACTTTTAAATTGTTAATTTTAAAATTAATATTTAAACGTGTTAGCAACAAAATAATATAGTTTTCACTATGCAAACACCCATATTGTTTCTCAATGGGGTTCAGAACAAACTTGAGAGTGATCCTTTAAATTTTGCAGGGAATTTAAGCGGTAAATTGAGCAGTGTTTGCGAGACACTGATATTATGATGTTTTCTCTCGTGCTGAAAACGTACTGGTTGCAAATAATTTCCCACCGTTAGTAAGTGCCTACAAATGTGGCTCAATGAGATCTGCAGACGTGGGAAGAGCCTTCTCAGCACCAAACGTGTGGTAACCGATAAATAACTTACAACTGTGTATTTGGTGTGAACGATCAACGCTACAAGACAAATTACAACGAACGGAATGACATCTAAGGAGGAATGTACATTGTAAGTAGCTAAACGCATAAGTTTTAAAGTTATATGTAGCGCACATTTTAAAAATTTCGACAGCATAAAAGCATGCATATTTTAATGCATGTAAATCAATTTCTTCTGATTATGAGTTAAATTAAATGATAATTAGGAAAGGATATTTGAGAGCAAACATTCGAAGCCTAAAGCAGAACTATGGCTAGTCACTTTTGCATTCTGGAAATCCGTCCCAAACAAAAGGGGGGGAATGATGATTACACGACGAAGGATCATCAATAGACAGAATGCTTGTTTTTCTGTAAAGTAAGAAAGAAAATAATCGCCTCCACAGCTGTTATCAAAATCACCTGAACATGAAATTAAAATGAACCTGTAAATGCTCTAGATAAACTGCTTTGTCTACTTTGTCTACACAAGTGTTGAGAACAGACATCCACTAGTATCTTTGAGAGTAATTTCAATCTGAAAACGCAACACAGCGGTGAATTTCTGAAGAGGAAGGTCCCTCAGTATGAAAGTATGGCAGTCTAAAAGGCAGGTTGTTGTATAAACTTTTCAAAGGTTAAAAAAATCACGCGGGGTTTCGAAGCGACGGTTGAAGTGATGGATGCGCGCGCACACATACACTTACGTCCAATCCCTCCCCCTTCCACCCTTTAAGCGACCCACAATCATCGTATAAACCAGCCCTTTTAATTTTCACTCATTTCTTATTCCCACACATGTTTCTGAAACTTTGCACACCTGAATGTTACCTTCAAGCTCAAAATCTCAAGGCTGACACTACGTACGAGTTATTAATAACTCAAGCTGCGTTTTCGCCAAAGACATTTTAGATTCCCCCAAATCAATTTTTCCTAGCATTTGTTAAGAGTCCGAATTTAAACTCCACCTATCAGAGTATCATAAGCTCCTCCTACCCATATTAAAAGCAGAGTCTACCACGCCTGCTTTTCGGATGAGGGGTGGAGCTTTAAATAGCAGAGCAGTTGAGCAACTGTCCGCCAGGGCGACGCTGCAATCGTTGCGCGCTTCTTTGACTCTTTCTAACGAACCGTCTGTTTGCGCCGACGCTGAACAGAGGAACCGAGGTTGAGTTCGAAGTGTTCCGCTCTGTCGGCTGGACGTGTTTCGGGCTTTAGCACTATGTTCATTACGTCTACTCTTTACTTTGCTCTGAGTCAAATGTGTATCTTACATTGGGATACCGATTAAAAAACGCATTATATGACCGCAACTCAGAGTGTTGTGAGATTATTTTGGTTATAATGCTTTTAAGTGCCAAAGGAGTTAAGCAGAAAAGCTGAAACAGAAAATGAAAGGCGCTGCTAGCGCACACAACGGTTGAAAATGGAAACGACAGTTATCCCATTAAGATTTCGAAATTCGGATCTGCGAAACATTTGCGCGGACGAGTCACTGCGAATTTCTAGAATGTTTCAGTGTGCATTTCTGCATATAACTTGTCACTTCCCTCTACGTTTTGTGAAGCCTCCAGGTTAAGAAGATCAGTGTTGGTGTTAGTTTAGTGGTTAAATAATATATAGTGAGAAAGAGGGATAGATGACTACACAGTGTAGCCGTTCTTCGGATATGGGTTAGGGTATATGGAAGTTATGTAAATGCTGGAGGATAGCGAACTTCAATACACGTGAAGGCGGGAAAAAAAAATGTATATATATATATACACACATATATAGATATGTGTATATATAGATGTATATATAGATATATCTATATATAGATATATATCTATATATATACACACATATACTAGCCAATGAAAAGTGGAATACGTACCTTAGAACGGATATTTCAGAAAATACGTGGGAAAAAATTGAAGATGTGGAAATTTGTCTAGGTGAGTGCCTATTGTTTTATTGTAGGTATACTGGCGCTACTGCTCAGTAAGCAAGCAGACTGTGGGAACAGGCTTGCGGACAACAGTATTGATCTGAGGTTCTCCCCCAGTTTCTGTCTCTCTCTCTCTCTCTCTCTCTCTCTCTCTCTCTCTCTCTCTCCCGCGCCCCTGCCTGCTGCTCCTTCCTTCGGGACTCGTCTGGTCCATATTAACGATACAGAATCAGACAATACCATCAAATTTTCAGCAGAAAATTCACCAAAGTTGTTTGACGTGTATTTTACGTGTTCAGTTGTAATTATTGTGCATCCATTTTCCAATCCTCCAAAAAATGTAGCCTAAATTTCATAATTTTAATCCTATGCATCTTAGACAAACTACAAAGAAATATTTAATATCGACTAGAAAAAACAGCTTGTAAATACTTATTTTAGTATGACAAAACTTCAGAAATACACACACACTCAACCGTAACGAGGGATGAGCTACCCGCTACTTCTATGTAAACCTTATGAAATGTATAAATTATAATGTACAGCTCACGTTAAGTAGTAAGGGATTTTATATTATTGTTATACATTAATAAAACTATAGATAATCGTGTGTAGCTACAATCGTGCTAAATATTGTAATGTTTCGTATATAGCTAATTAAAGCCATTTTTGTAACCTTTTGCTACTATTGCTAGATATATTTGTCACTCATCTCATGGAGCATTAAATATCGAGCGAATGGGAATAAAACAGTATTAGTCTCATTGCTCGATTCCATGTTTATTGGGTGACAGGAATATGATAATGAAACAACAATAAAAGTAAAGCGATAAGCAGAAACTTCAATGTATTATCCTAATTTAGGCTACACAGCCGATTGTATTTTCTAGGCCAAGGTCCTTTGTTTTCTATTGGCCCATTCACTTTCATGCATGGCCTAAGTAGTACAGTTTATATTGCCGTGGCCATGAATGTTTTCCAGTGCCATCATAACTTGGCAGTGTTATGTCCTTTCTCTTGTCTCTAGGGTTCTGGTCCAATGACTGTCAACACACTTGTGAAAACAGAATGGTTCAACAAATGTATTTTGAAGTCGTATAGTTGCCCCAGGGGAAAGCACTTATATTTTAATTATTCTGTAAAAATATTTGCAAAGATTTTTCGTAACTAAAACGGCGTTGCGCTGACACTGAAATGTGAATAGGCCGTTTCAGATTAATTAACTTTTGAGGAATGATTTCTGTTTTACTGTCAAATTTTGCTATATGTTGATGGGTAAGTTATTTTGATATCGGAAGCTATGCTGTTCTTTCCTTTTAAATGTGTACATTATTATTATTATTATTATTATTATTATTATTATTATTATTATTATTATTATTATTATTATTATTATTATTATTATTATTATTATTATTATTATTATTATTATTATTATTATTATTATTATTTTATTTGCAGTGAACGAGGTATTTTTGTATGTGTTTTAAGCTCCTCTCAAGCACTTTCTCAAACCTTACGCCTATAAGGCACCTGAAAAATGTTCGTTTGCTTTCGTTGAACACGGAGAAACAGAAAAACGTTATAATTATAGCAGAGAGGGTAGAGTAAAGAGGTGGCATTATACTGATTTGTTAGAAGCTCAGTCAGACGAATGTCACATCATTTGTTCCATGCCCATAAATCCTTGCGCTACTGGCAGCATTCTTGCACTGATGCTTTCTTATGCCCCCCCCCCCAAGTTATTAACATTGCTCGTAATCTACTTAATAGACACGACATAAACAGAATCAGAAATTGTGAACTAGACATGAATTGCTTTGTTTTAGAATTGGCAATTATGCGGCAGATATGGAAGAACTTCTTTTGTGGCATTCTCGCTTTCAAATCTATATTTACACATCTGTTATGGAGCTTCCTAGTGACGGATGCAATGGATACGCTTTTTGTGTACGTAAATGATGTCTAAAAGCGGTCCTGTGATCGATGGCGTAATGCAGTCCATTTTATTAATACTTAAGTCAGTATTTATTATTGATAATTTAAGACATATGTAGATATGTCCTATTTCAGTATAGGAGTGCAAAATAGATATTGTGTTTTAAAACTAGGTTAAAATTAGGCTATATTGTTAGTCCCCTTCAAAGTAATTGTTTTAAATTTGTCTAGATAGAGTCAGACCATAGCCGGGTTTTGAACCGCGGGCTCTAGCTGGTTACTCTAACCACTGAACTAATATGGCAACATACTGACATGACATTAAATTCCTCGACTGACTCGCATATTTTTCGGTAAATTACAAGGTGATTTCAAATTATTTTGAAATTGCAAACCCCAATGACGACTTCTAATGTAAATACTGCCCTACACACGGATTGTGTGGAAAAATCAATTAATTAACACTGTTTTAAATTTGTCCAGTTTTGGATAAGATGATTTGTCAACTGCGTTCTAATCCACATGCTAAGAAGGAAAACTACTGCCTTCCATTAATTGAAACTTTCAATTAATTGTGCATAATATACTGCCTCCGAAGTTCACACTATTCCTGTTTTAAGGATTTAGCCCAAAAGCTCCCTTCTCTTTATATTCCCTGCGTTATAGTACCCATGCGAAACACAGACCAAATGAATTGCTTACCCACAGTGTAGGTACTCTCAAGATTAGCCTTAAGCTGTTAAGATTAATGCATGATGCTTTTGTTATTAAATGATACTGTTATTCATTTTTGTTGTTGAAATTTTATGTGCAAAAAAATGTAAGTCCTTATTCATTGTGCTATTGCATCTTACACTTTGTTCCACAACGCTACGCTATGAAAGCAAACACGTTATTTGAATTCAGTAAACAGGCATAGAAAGTTGCTCGAGCATTAAAATGGGATATAAAACCCCAGTTTGCTCTCCCATCACAAACATATAATGTAACATTAACCATAGGGGAAAGTGTAGTTATATAAGTTTAGTGGTAGTGACATCTGTGGACTCACATGGGATGAAAATGTGATTTGGTAACGTATGCGCGCTATAACAGAAATAGCGAAGGTCTTTGCCCTTACCAATCTGTGTAGGCAACTAACTACATGCTATGCATAAGACTGGTGCCAAGATCTCCTCCCCGCATCGCTTCAACAGATCCGTTGCCCTTTTGTTTATTAACGGCCAGGTGTAATTATACTGCAGGAAGGGAGAATTTAAACATCAAAGATCGTAATTTACCCAGAATTGGAGGGCGTAAGTTATTTAGTTTATTCCAATGTAAGTCTAATTCTTTAATGAAATGAAAGTTGGCAAACATCTCGAAAAAATCTACATTTAGATGGCGTCTCCAAAAAAAAAAAAAAAAAAAAAAAAAATCAATTGTCAGTTATTTCAAAATTCAATTTGATTTTAATTTCTCCACAGCTTATTTGCCAATTCGATATAAATATTTCACTGTAAAGATATGTTTTGAGGTTCCCTGAATTCAAACAGGCTTTAGGGAAGAGGCCTTTGGCATGTGTGTCTGTCAGTTGGTTTATGAATACACAATTCAGACGCGAAAGGTCGGATTGCACCATTTTATACTTAAGATCAGGCATCAGTGAAGAAGGTGGATATTTTTAGGATAATCCCTTCAATTCAGTTACTCTACATGGATATTTTATTTTTCCAAAGAATTCTTAGAGTTAGTTTTATTAAATGTCATATATTTGGGATATTGACGTATGAAATAAAATTTCCATCTTGAATTTTTTAAATTTACATAATTGTGCATTTTACGTAATCGGAAAACTATAACGTTTAGAACTAACTTATACAAAATGTGAATCTCGTCAAAATATGCAATTGTTTTCCATTACCTACCTTCTCAACAGTATAGCTTGACATGTTAAGTAGCTCTTCCTTTGTATTCTATGAGCTCATACTCTTAGTACTAATTATCGACTTACTTTTTATAAAGTTGAATGTCGTTTCAGTCTCTCGTTTTTGCTCTTGTAAACCTGTAACAAAATGTGTATTGATTTCTGCAAAATGGTTACAACGAGAAACAGGAAAAGTAGAGAAAGCTATGCTTTTGAATGAACGCTATCCAGAATGCTCACGAAGATTAACCTAACCTGCTTAGAAAGCGAGACGATTTTGTTTATTAGATTCCTTATGTTGAAATCCATAATTTTATATACAATGGGGTATGAAGTTATGCTTCTACCCTAAAATTAGTTTCCATGTGGCCTTCTTTCAGACATTCTAAATTACCCGCACTATAGTGCTTTTATTCCCACGTCATGCCTTATCATTTTGAAGCTATAGTTTTTTTAAAGCAATGAAAAATATATCTTATAAAATAAAAGTATAACATTGCAGTCTAGAATTTTTAAAGATAATTTTTTAAAATATTCAAGATATGTAAAAAACTTTAAATAGAAAGCTAAAAGCGTTATTGAGATAGCAGTTACGTTATTTAGTTTCAAGGATAGGTAGGGATTGTGTATGTACAATAAACAGAAAGCTTGTAACATTTCGAAAATGTAAATGTTTTCCGAAACCATGAGGTGAAAGTGCTCAGGGAATTTCCACAGCACATCTATCGTTTACTTTGAAAATAATAATGGTATGACAAAATGTATAAATCTAGTTCTCCATAGAAAACCTGATAAGTTATTTTCGTTCATGAGACATTTCATATAAGAAACTGAAGGCTCACAAAAATAGATAGGT
This sequence comes from Hymenopus coronatus, assembly GCA_030762935.1. Classification (NCBI taxonomy): domain Eukaryota; kingdom Metazoa; phylum Arthropoda; class Insecta; order Mantodea; family Hymenopodidae; genus Hymenopus; species Hymenopus coronatus. The sequence goes on along the minus strand of CM060900.1, from coordinate 250,830,601 downwards.
AACTAAATAAATCGTACGTCTTATTAAAATACCTATATGATTAACTAAAATAGTGATTGATGTCCTTGATCGTTTCTGGAAAAAGAATTTCTGGTAAAGGATAATTTTGTTTGTTTTGGCTTTGTATTTGTCAGTTGCTTACAATTGGGTGTTATCATTGAGATAAATAAAAATGCTCGAAAATCAGAATTTCTTCGGAACATTACCTATACAATTCCTAAAATTAATATAATTTCAGTAAAATAATTCAATCAGCATTTTTCAACTTGTGACATTCATATAAATCATAGTGGATTTATAACTAAATACAAACCTTTTAGCTTGTATTCCAAAAATTATATATTATTTGTCAAATAACTACGAATCATTTGCACAAAAATTAGATACTTACACGGTATGTATTTAGTGAGCTTCGGTTTGTATAGCTAATTAATTGGTACAAGAAATATGGCACATAAACACAAGCGTTTTATTTGGAGCTAGAGAATTTATTTACTACATTTAAAAAAAAAAAAAAAAAAAAAAAAAAAAAAAAAAAAAAAAAAAAAAAAAAAAAAACTAACTTTGATTAGCGCTAGGGATTGGAAAATCAGGGTCTTAATCCTGAGAAGCACACATTTTATACTTCACTTTATCAACCAATGTCTCGCCTATTGTTTTGCTGAACCTTTTTCAGTTGCTCTTCTAAGGTAGAGGACGCATTACACTGGATGCCGAAATTTTACTGGAAATTTATATTTTGAGTATCCCTGAATAAAACACAATAGCGATATTAGAAAGTGAATAAAATCTAAGTGCGCGTATTCCATGAAGACATTTTTTAAGAAAATGCCCCAAATGTATATCTGCTAATTATTACTTCCTCAGAAATGCATAAAATTAATTTGTTTAAAATAGCCTTGTTAGATCATGCTAGTGTGATAAACAAAATACAGTTCGTTGAATTTTTCGTTAGAAGCCTATAAAGTAGTGTTCATTATTAGTTATAATTTTTCCCACAAAGGGAAATAAAACTTCTATGGGAGTAATGTAGAGCTCACTCAAATACACGATTGATTTGAAATTACTTCTTCATATCCTTGGTTGTTTCCGAAATATTCATGATTATATATTTTAATTTCCAACCTGCTTTTGTCTCAGTCTAGGAACATTTGGAAATTTTTAAACATTTTTCTTGCGTGGGTGCACTAAAAATAAAGTTGACTTGATACAAACAGTTGAATTTTGTTTCCGCATCTGGTAGTATGCCCCAATTCGACATAATATTTAGGAAGAGTACCTTCTGCACGTCTACAGCAATTCTTCGGATTGTTCCACGTTTGGAACACTTTACATGGTCCCGCACAGGACAGCGTTGTGTGCCAAATGTGTAGTGCTAAAATATCTTTCCGTGTCTCTTAAGTGAGGTTTCTGTCGGTTACGATACCCAAAAATATTATGTTGTCCCTGTTACTTCTGCGCTTGTGTTGGAACATTAGTGTTAAACTGATTGCTTCATCACTTCTGCCAGTTCTTGCTTTTCTACTCTACATGTTGGCTGTTGGGACATAATTACAAGAAAGATTATGACAGGAAGAAGCCGAAATACAAAATGAGTGGGGGGGGGGAAAGCATGCCCAAAAATCAACCATAAACGTATATTACAAATATAAAACTTGCTTCTGTAAATTAGTAGGATTTCTACAGCTAAAAAAATGTTTATCTTCAAAGCTTGTTAACAAAAATGCCCTATATTCACCTCCTAGAAAATAATTGCTTACTTGAAGATGTAACACCAGTTTGTCTTTTGTTGCACAATGCTCTCTTTACTGCTTGGCAATTGAAAACATCAAATGTGTTCCATTCATATAACTTTCTTTAGCTGTCCTACTTACAAACGGTTCTTACAAAAGATTATTCTTTTATCTACATCAGGCTAATTGAGGTAAACGTTAGCAGAAATGCTTCCTTATAAGTGGAGCGGAAATAAGGTAATACGTTAGGTTAAAGCGATAGTCAAATCCTTTATAAGCTGACCGATATTGAAACAACAGAGGTTCGGTTCGCTTTGCATGGCCAACAGTAAAGCAAGAGAGATGAAGCGAAAGGCGACTTCCCGTTTGAGAAAAACAACATAAGTATTTTAAAATTTAAACCAATAACAAGGAATATCTCGGAGATGGTTAGCTCTACAACAAATATTTAAAGGACATAAATCGTGTGTTTTTATGAGATCTACATTTTTTGTGCAGTAAGTTTTTGTCTTATCTTTTACTGTTTTTACCGGTTATGTAAACTCCACCAAAATTCATCCGGAATAAAGGGATATTCAGAGGCTATTCCCAGAAATCAAAGTTATACATTTTGTGAGGTAAATATCTTTAATATACGGTATTTTCATCAAAATCGTCAGTCATTTTTAGGAGAACAAAATTTGGAACTTTTTTCTTTGTAAAGGGTGTTTGAGGTGGGATAGCTTTTCTGAAAATTTTCGTAGCACATCCCTGGAAGATATTTAACATAAGTACAAAGTTTGGTATTTGGTATTTTCGTTTTTGAGCTAGACGACTATCTACACACACCCAGGGTACCTCAAAATATATTTCCGGTGAAATCTCCTCATCCAATTTTTCTCTAGCTACCTTTTCTAGCTGCTATGTACATTGTATGTACATAAGTGCTAGAGAAATTAAAAAATACTCTTGAATCTACACCACGTAATGAAATACATCTGAGCTTGCTTCAGCTTCGAAGTTGATCGCTCTATTTCTGAACAAACATTTTTATCGTAACCAAAGTGAGTAAGGAAGAAGGAAACTTTTGCTTTCTTTATATCGTACATGTTAAAAAGTTAAGGTACATTCAATTAAAAAAATTGACACCGATATTTCACCGGAAATAACATACCTTAAAGCCTTTAGTAAACAAAACAAAACAAAAATAGAAAAAAGTGTGTAATTGTATGTGCTTGCGCGTCTGTGGAAAGAATGTCTTAAAAACGTAATTTAGGTTCATCATCTTCCAAAGTGAATGTACAAGAAAATCTCCCATCCCAAACTTTCGAATTTTTTCAATTTCTCAAAACTGACGTTAATGGTTTTTATTAAAATAACACCTAGTATTTGTACTAATATTAGATATAAATTGTTGTATCTTGTGTGAGAGGAGTACGTTGGCGTATATGTGTAGAGTAATTTTATAAATAGAGTGGCTGAAAATATTTGTATATTTAATTCTTTTAGTGGGGTTAGCGGAGGATGCGTTCACATCACCACATTTCTCTCAATTTCATTGAAGTTTTAGCATATACTTTTTTGGTATGACTTTGACAAAACCAGTTGATTTTGATTCTGGAAACTTACAAAAATAATAAGCTTCTCCTACATTCAGTCCCAAATTTCAACCCACAACATATAAATCAACATTCTTTGATCTATCTAGATGAAACATTAGTAGATTCTTAGTATAGGACTAAACAAAAACCATAAGTGGAAGAACTCTAAAAGCTAATCTACCACATTTTCAACCCTTTTATAGAAAATACATTTTTAAAACACATGGGCAATTATTGCACATTTATAAATAGAAGTTCGCAAAATCATAGGTTTTGTTGCAATCAGAAACCACAAAACTCATATTTCTCAAATCTTTATGTAAAAATTGTCGTTATTTGAGCAACCTGCTCAAAACCTGGACACGAGGCTTTAGGCACTGGTTTAAATTACAGAATACTTACTACTTTCCTACCTATCTTTATTTCATTCCCATACTTATAAACTGTAGCAATGTTTTGCCAGTTAAGGTAGCTAGTGTTTAAAATGTGGCATGGAAAATTAAATGTGTAGATATCTTGAATTTTCTAGGAATAACCTGTGAAGCATTTTTCATTCGGACTGATCAACTATAATAAATAGACAAAAAATTTACTGTGCAGAAAAGTAAATCCCTTTGAAACAAAGAATTTAGTTGTGGTAACTTTTTCTGTGGCTTCAGCCATTTCTGAGGTATCCGTTTGAATGTTTGATGCTTTGTCATTTTTTTGACTTACTATTGATCTTCAGCTGTTTCTCGCAATAGTATAGAAGGAGCATGGAATTTTTAGGAAAGCATATAGTGACCCGATTTTCAAACATCTTGAGTACTGATTCAGTTTCTTGTTATCATTTCTATAGCCCTTTCTACTACAAAGGTCATACATGGGACTGAAATGTTAGTGTTTTACTCCTTGAAATTTAGGTTAACTTACTATAGGATTTTCGCACATGCATTCACTCTCATCCGCACTACCAAACTCTATGAAGGATAAAGAATATTCCTAAGTAAAGACATTTTCAGCCCCGGCCGGATATCGACATCACAACCTCCGGGTGAGAAGTTAGCTTGCTGACCACAAGACCACGGAGGCAGACGATTAAATTTTCTCTGTCCCTTTCAATGAAATAAGTAATGAAATAAGTAATGAAATTACTTCTGCAAAACATGAAGTATACAGAAAAATACTAGTTATAAGAATAATTTGTAGAAGTTACAAACGATAGTAGTCGGAGAAAGTCATGTCATACTTTCTCTAGCACATATTTACAATATACCTAGTAGGTAGAGAAGTTATTGCATTCCACCCAAAAATTTGATACTGAGATTTCAGAAAAAAAAAAACATGTTTTGAAGACTCCTGACTGAATCCAAAAATATTTTAGAAAAGGGTCCGCGTGTGTTTGGACAGTATAACTCAAAAAAAGAATACCAAACTTGGTATTTAAGTTTTGTATCTTCCAAGGATGCGACATGAAGATTTTCAGGAAAATCCCTCTACCCCAAGCTACACTTTACATGGAACTTTTTTCAAATGTTCGATTTTATAAAAATGGCTGTTAACGACTTTGTTTAAAATACCGTATATTAAAGATACTTGCATGCCATATAAATTGTATGTCTTGAATTATCTGTGAATAATCTCTGAAGAACTCTTCATTCTGGATTAACTTTGCATAACTGGTAAACCGTAAAAGAGAAAAGAAATTTACTACACAAAAATATAAATCTCGTTAAAACACATAATTTATATTACGTTCACTTTTTGTATAGTTAATTGTTTCCGAGATATTCCTTGTTATTGGTTTCAATTTTGAGGCTACTTAAACTTTTCTCAAACGGAAGTCATCTTTCACTTCATCTCTCTCCTGTTTTACTCCTGGCAGTACAAAGCTAACCGAATTTAAATTGTTTCACACAGCAATCGGCTGTTCAAAAGATTTGACTATCGATTTAGCCTAGTGAATTTACCTTCTACCCACCTATAAGGAATTAATACAACCATTTCTGCTAATGCTTTTCAGGATTACCACGCTATAGATAAAGGATAATCTTTTGCAACAATGGATTGTAGAGAAAATCATCTGAATAGAACACACAAAATGTTTTTTCCTAAGTTTATGTTATACTCGCGCTTATTTTTCATTGTGAATAACGCCTAAATAGCTCCATCTAATGCAATGTGCCAGACTTTCATGATACGTCACGTTAAGTAGGTTACGTTAAGTTCATTGTAATCCCGGCTTTGCTCGTGGAGCTAATAACGTGATTTGTCTTGACACGTAGCTACGGTTTATCAACGCCAGTCTCCCCACCCCACACCCAGGCCGTTATGAACTTCCACTATCACTTGATTAATTAGAATCAATTGCAAATGACGTGAAGTAATTTGCAAATATATGCTGATTTTATTTTGTAAACATCTGTTAGATAACTAGAGATTTTGGTTTAAGCTAAGGCATAAAATGCGTGATAGTTTATCTCTTAAAGGTTTTAGGTAGGTTCAGCTGGAGCAAGAATATCAGCAATGCTTGTTAGACATTAGAACTATCCGTCAGAAGTAACGACATATACATTAGCTTGCATTAAGGGGACATTAAATGTCTTATCTCGCTAATACTAAACCTATTAAATTTATGACTTGTCAGCTCAAAAGTTATTCGAGATAAATTTTGTGGACTGTAGATGAATTCTGTATGAGTTCACTGGTCTGTTTTATCCAATATGCTTGTTTATTAAGGAGTATAGAATGGTTTTATTAGTTACATCACATTTTTATTAAAATGCATAAAAAATTACCGATTTTTAAATCCAGCTATCTTATTAACACCAACGCAAATCTATAACAGCACTTAGGGGTTGTTTTTATAAATAGTAATCTCACTAGACTTGTTTAAATACCTAGGATACTATCAAAACTCGAGTGGAATTTGTTGGAATATAGCACGATTAAAAGAAAATTATAGATTACAAGTGATAAATGCAAGAAAATGTTAATTAACTTAATACAATAATGACCGAAGTGCTTTCATATATCGCTTCTCTTCCTCTTATGCTGTTTAGTGTCGCGCTGTTTTTGGTGAAGCTAGTTTTGCTCTCTGCGGAGAAAAAAATGACGGTCGAAAATTGTTCAAATACTCGGGATGTTTACTGACGAAGTCGCCTACTGCGCCAGGGAGGTTAGATGACGGGTTGGCATGATTGAATCTAATATTATTGAATCTAGAGCTACACAAAGGTCTGGAAAATGCTACATTTGGAACATCGCTCTGAAATAAATCGGAAACGTGGACATTGAAGAAAATGGATCAGAAATATTTTGAGATATAGTGCTGGAGACGGATATAAAATAAAAAGTGGGTGGATGACAAATGAAGAGTTTCTGAGAGGAGTTGTTGAGAAGAAATAAATCCAACACACAATTCGCAAGAGGAAAGTAAACTGGATATGGCACATTCTAAGATGAAACTGTCTGTTGGATGGCGTAATGGAAGGAGTCGTAGGAGCAATTAGACTTGGAAGAAAAATTCGACCACTAGATGATTTAAGGAAAAATCGGAAGTATTGGATGCTGAAGGAGGAAGTAGAAGAAAGAAAGCAATGGAGAACAATTTGCGTACCAATTTAAGGATCTACCGAAAAGCAGATTACTTACAATTGCTAGGGAGGTGATAAAAAGTAGGGATAAGCAGCCATTATTGGCTGAAATTCGTAGTGTCGTAGCGTCTTATTGGTCAAAGTTAGTATGACGTAGAATGAAAGGGATTATCATTTCATTTCTATTTAAATATCTTCAATGATTTCTAGAAAACGATGATCTAGCAATTGATGACAGAAAACATCATTCCCAAAAAAGCTATACATTCAAAGTAAAAATGGAGAAAACACACACATATGTGATTTAAAATAAAGAAACTGCATAGTTTAGTACACAGAAGCTGCCATGTTTAGCAGAAATGCAAATTTGCAGAGTAAAACTTCTAAAAGATAGGACTAAAGTTGGCCTCTCTTGTCAAAAATGAAAAGAAGCTATGATTCTTTTTTGTGTGAAATGCCCCGCAGCTATGTTGCTAAAATTTCATTATGGACATTTTTGGAACATAGATGTATGTCCCCAAACAAAATGCAATCTATGTACAGTACAAACATGTTATCGTTGAACAATATAAATAAATATAAACAAAGTAATATGTATAACAGAAAAATATAAACAGTTAACATCTCAAACAAAATATGGATATGTACAATTTATTTACAATTCTCTGTGGAGCCATGATTTTTAGAAAATGTTCAGTGTTCGTATTGGCTCAACTAATGGTTATGTTGTTCGTCTAGATAAGTATTTAACTAGAGAAAGAAAAATCACTTTTGCATCTTCGTTTTCGGGGTTGGTAGTACTGCAGTTTATTGTCCAACTTACCGAAAACCTGTATATTTATGGGCTCTTTTTCATAAATTTCACTTGCACTTGCCCTTTTAAATTGCCTGTATATCTAGGCCACTTTCACACGCAATGTAGTTTTCACTGCTTAAATCTAAATTACATTGGTTTATATTAATATGCCAATGCGTTCTTCGAGGTGCCCTGCTCTCTGGGACATATATTAAAATGTTTCATATAAGAATAGCTGATAAAATTATAAAATACCTACTCTTTGAATAATAATGATAATAAATGTGCTATATAAATCTTCAATTTCAAATTAACATACTTCACAATTATAACCCTCACATTTCAATAAATTTTCACCCTGATAAATTACTCGCATATATGTTTAAATTATTAAAGTTGGATTTTTACACAAAGTAACATAAATTCTCAGAAGCATATTTACAACATATTATTTTACCCTTAGAAGAATTTTTAACTTGGAGTAATTTTCTTTTTATGTTTTAAACGGCTTCAATAGCTGCCGGTGATATCTACCCCAACTTTTGTTATCTCTCACCCCTTTTAGCTCATAGGTGTCTGCGCCATACTGTGCTATTATTTCCGCTGGCCCTCTGAACAGTAGATGCATCCTGTGGTATTCCTTACTCCAAGCAGACGATTTCTTCTTATTTCTAACCAGGACCATATCTCGTATCTGCGGTGTCCATTTTTGTTATGTCTTTTTGCGGCTTTCTTTCGTTGATTAGCTTTTCTCTCGAGAGCTTTTTGGCATTGTACCAAAGTGGTCTCCTCTTGCCCCTTAGGTAGCGTCGGCCTTGTGTTTTTAACCACCGTTTCTGGCTTTCTGCCAAAATGTAGTTCAACTGGTGCGTATCCAGTTGTGGCATTCACTGGGTTATTAATTATAAATTCTATATGTTGGCAGTGGTCAAATCAAGCTGAGTGACGTTTGTTGACTTAGATTCTAAAATATCCAGTGATGTCCCTGAGGATGCGTTCCGACATGTTTCCCTGTGGATAGTTATTGGAGGTGTGGTATAATTTGTTGCCTCTGTCGTCCAGTGCCTGACGAAACATTTTGCTTCTGTGCGCCGTCTCATCGTCACACAAAAGTGACGCCATCACCCCACGTTCTGGAATATAGTCGTATAGCAGTTTTCTGACGCACGTTTTTGCTTTGATGTCCTTCATAGGCAGTATTTTTGTGTGTTTTGAAAATACATCTAGAAAAACTAGTATAAATTTCCTCCCAAATTTGCTGGTTGGCAGAGGACCATGTACACCATACAGAATAATGCTCTGGACTGATCCCTGATCACCGGTTGCATTTGTGTGTCACACTTCACGTTCATGGCACAATTTACAAGTTGAAATGAATTTTCTGACTTTTTGGTTTAGTTTCTTTACGTAAAAGTTTTCGTTAATATTTAAGATTGTGCGTTCAGATCCAGCATGCGCAAGCGACTGGTGGAAGGCGGCAATTAACAGTTGTTCTAATTTCTTTGGGATGTAGGTCTTCCATTTTGTGGGTCACCATGTAGTTTGTATAAGATGTGTTTGTGTTTGCCATATGTTGTCGTCGGATTTTGGGTGATCTCCAGTTCTGTCCGTAATAGGTCTCTTACTTCTTCATCATCTTCCTGCCATAATCTTATGTCTCGCAGGGCTTTAGTGATGCATTGTTTGTTGTCTATCTTAAGTGTCATTATTTTGACCTCGTGGAATGGCCTGTTATAGTTTTCTGGCAGTGAGTTGCACCGCAGTAGTCGAGATAGTACATCACTGAAAACATTAACGATCCCGGGTATGTGTACAATGTCAACCTCATTAGACAGAATTTCGTGAATGAAGCGTGACAGTTTACTACTGGTTAACTTGCACTGTTTAATAAATTGTAAACCAATGTGATCTGTGTGTATTATTATTTTTCAGTTGTAAATAAAGTGCTTGAATTTCTGTAAAGCAATATGGTTCCAATTTCTAATTCACTAACGCATGCATTTCTTTCTGTGGCTGTCAGTCCTCTTGATGCAGTTGCTGTTACATGCATATTGTCGTCCCCATCAATCCGCGTGAATACGCAACCATGTCCTCCTACACTGGCATCTGAATATTTGTGGAAGGGAACACCATCTATTGGCCTTTTTAATAGTACTGCTTGTGCAAACAGTTTCTTAATTCGTTTAAACGCCTCTCGTTCTTCTTGCCAAGTACATTTCATATTCTGTTGTAATAGTTTTCTCAATGGCGCCGCTTCCTTAGCGAAGTTAATTAAGAATTTACTTTCATATTGTATGATGCCGAAAAATTTTCTAAGTTGGATCAGGTATCTGCCTTATGCTTTCAATGCGTTCCAAGTAAGGTTTTAAGCCTTCCTTGGATATTATATAACCCAGAAATTTTGTTTCTTTTACAAAAAGTTGCATTTTTCAATGTTTATGGCTATGCCGTGCTTTCTTGTTGCGGATAAAACATAGTCAGTGTGGTGGATGTGTTGGTCAATATCACAATCATAAATTAGAAAATCTTCCACATATTGTACAACGAAATTGGCTGTAGTTTCTCCGAACATAGCGGGAACTGCCTTTAGAAGCGCTGCGCTGCTGGTGGAGAGCCCAAAAGGAACGACCTTTAAGGGGAAAAATTTGTCTTGTGAAGGAACCCTGTTAGCTGCCTGAAATTTTCTTGCAGAGGAATTTGCCAAAATGCTTGAACTAAATCTGTGCCCGAGGAGTATTTACCTCTGTTCACTCTTGCTAATAATTGGTCGATGCCTTCGGTCCTGTAATGGTCAGGCAATGTAACCGAGTTTAACTTGCGAGCATCTAATGTCATGCGTAATTTTCCATTTGGTTTCCTAACCCAACAGCATGGATTTGTGTATTTTGAGTTGGAGAGTTCAATAACATTGTTTTGCAACATGGTGTGTTGGTCCGGGGTTGATCCCCATCTGCGGCCATTGTTGCTACCTTCTATCGTCTGTGTTGAGACTGGGCTGTTTCTGCCTGATCCATTGGAATGGCGTCTGTATCGTCCTCGGCTTCCTTCTGTTGTATTCAGTCCTGGTGAGTATCTACCTCCATCGTTGCGGCTGCCGTGGTCGTAATTGTTGCGACTTGTGAAGTGGATGTGGCGTATCTGGGCTTCTCTCGCGTATGGCCTCTGTTGTCTGCTATTATATGGTTGCTGTCGTCTATCCGACCGTGGTGGCTGGAATCTGTTCCTTCCCCGAGATGATGCTCACTTTTGTTACATTGTAATTCCTGTTTCAAAGTTAAAATCTCTGCCTGAATCTGTCCCTTAACTGATCTGATTGAGCCTAACTTTTGCCTTAATTCTTGTCTCAATGTTTGATTGATATCAACAATTTGTTCTTGCAAAATTTGGTTGGTATTAGCTAATTCCGGTCTCAAAGATTGGTTACTATTAACAAATTGTTCTTGGAACTGCTGGTTGTGATGAATCAATTCTTGTCTTAAAGTTTGGTTGCTATTAACACGTTGTTCTTGCAACTGCTGGTTGTTCTGTGCTAACTCCTGTCTAAGCATGGACTGCAGCATCAGCATTAAATTGGCCGAGCTTTGTCCCTAATCTACTGTATGTGCATTTATGCTATTACTTGTGTTCTCTGTTGTTCTAAGTTATGTACAAAATGTGCGTCCACCTGCTGGTCCAGAGATGGAGTATTGGCTCCTCCTTCAGTGTGGGTGTTGGCATTAGCATTGACATTCTCCATCATATTTACAAACTTGTTGCTTCTGAGCAGCATACAAGTACAATAATAACAAATAAAATGTAAACAGTTTAGTATTTTACTCAGTGGAGACAGGAAGGTCTGAAAGATCTTGAAGTTCTAGTTGCGTTGACTCCTTGGAGCGATGTGCGTGGGTGGCTGCCTCCTTGATGAATTGCTGTGTAGTCGCCTTCTTAAAACACGTTGGGTGCCATTTTTTGCGGGGTCGGCGTCTCGTTCCGGCAGTCTTCAGCTCCGGCGTCAATGTAGGTTCCACTCCTAATTTCCTAATTAAACTTATCTCAGGGGTTTGTGGGTCAGGCTACTATTAAAAACACTGCATAATCCCATACGACTTGAATTTATTGTATCATGGATTTAAATAGACGGCTAGCTTGTTCCTTACAAATGTGTTATAAATAAACACCATCCCACCACTTAATTATTAATGAGGAGTGTAATCTAACCCTCTGCATATCGCTCCTCCACCACGTGCACACAACTCAATATCACTAGCGTGACGGTTATAGAAAGAGTAGCCACATAAGAGTGACGCCAACTTCCGCGCCATAAAATGTAACAGCATCTCTTATTGGTTCTTAGTTAGCATCACCTCATAAGCTATGAGAATAAATTGTGCCAAGTTTTGACGTCATAGCGTGCACATGACGCGTTTGGAAATACCGAGTGGTTCCTTCTCACTTTAACATTATGCTTGCTTTGTCTGATTTTCCAATTCCCTGTGCTACTTGGAAGACAAATCACTAGTCCTGTCTCACTTTGTTATATGTCTGTTCTTTTCTATCATACATTCTTTAGCCTAAACCCTGTGCTCATTAGCAGGTGGTGGTTGGTGGACTATTACCTGGATTTCCGCTAGCTCGCCTCGCCTTAATTACCTAAGTTACAACAACTTGCATTTAAGCATATTTCTACCCTTGAATATTTAAGATTATTTTACCTTGCTTTCTATAAGCTAATGTTATACATATTTTCTCTTTTTATATATTTTGTGATTATGTGATATATGCTCCTACAGTGAATTGACAATACTAAGTATCAGATGCAGTACCACTTATTTAAATATATGTGCTTTGCTTACAGTAGTAAAATTAAAGAAAACATCGCAGTTAATAAGACTACAGAAAAACGAAACTGCCTGTTCCTTAATTTTCACCATTTTAGTATCCGCGTAAATTAATTGCATCCTAAGTTTGGCGATATTCTTGTATTACATCTCATCACGTTACGTTAAGTTCATACTAATCCCTGCATTACTAATATGTTCATTTGTACAAATCTGAATGAATTTTATCGCTTGCAGGTGATTTTGTTTATCACGTGTCCGTAAACCTGTGGGCTTGTCATCGGTGGCGGAACATCAAAGAAAGCGAACTACGTCACGTATAGACTACCAATACAAAGACGTATGTGCGAATAGGGATGAATCATAGGTGGTACCACAGCTCCAAATTCTGTACTGGTCAAGTCAATAATTTATTTTAACTTTCCTCGGCCCAGTCGAACGTGTGTAGAGTCCTAGAGTCAAATTTACCTGAATATTGCCTACAGCTCTCGTCGTGACAGTATGGAACATTTTTCTGGTAAGTTTTACTTTTGGATAAATAACTAATTGCAAGATGCATAAAAGGATATCCTAAATTCAAACTGTCTAATTTATCTAACTCTCTTATTTATCTAACTTTTCTACAACATATGCAAGTAGGAGAAGTATTATTCGCCGAAAACGCCTGTCGCAATTTCACCGCAATAATATTTTGAGGCTCCCTGAAATATCCCCAAGAAGCATTTTATGAAAAAGGTCCGTGTGTATTTATGTGGTCTGTGAACAGTATAACTCAAAAACAAAATGTCGGTTTAAAACCAAACTTGGTGTTTAAATTCAGCATCTTCCAAGAATGCGACACGATGATTTGTATGAAAGTCTCCTTATCCCAAACTACTTTACACGGAGAAATATTTCGAAATCTTTTATTTTCTCAAAAAATGGCTCTAACGATTTTGATTAACATATTTTGTTAAAATATTTTCATGAAAAATGAAATGAATCTTGAATTTTATGGGCGTAGCTTCGAAATCCTCTTCATTGTGAATTCATTTTCCATAACTGGTAAACCGTAAGACTCATTTTCTGTAGAGTAACCATTTCAGATATCTTTATTTTTATCTGTTTGTATTTTAAAATAGTCTACTTATCTGAAATGGGATGTCTTTTTTTTATTGTTTCATTTGTATAACCTTCTTTAACATCAATGGTCATATTGGGGGCTTTGACTTGTGAAACTGTAGATTTAGAACATTAGGTTAATAAACTTTATAGTACTAAACACACGCACATTTACTCTCACATTCATACTTCCAGACACTATGGGGATAGGGAATAATTCTGGTTAAAGAAAAATTCCCAGCTCCAGCCGGGAATTGAATCTGGAACATCCGGGTGAGAAGTCAGCTCCTTGACCACTCGACGTATGTCGGGTTTTGTTCTTTTGTTCAAGAACGGATTTCAAAATCAATACATAGCCACGCGCTTAAAGCCTAGCGTATTCCATCAATTATATTGTACCTACAAGGATATGTGGAATACAACAATTTCTGCAAATGTTTATTGCGATTAACGTGATGTAGATAGATGAATAAGTGTTCAGAAGCATAATTTGTACAGAAGTAGAGAAAGTCATGTGACTGCAACACATAGATTTCCATTTCCGGCTGGAGTATGGGGTTTTTTCTTCAGCTAGAATTATTTCCTATCCTTCATAGAGTTTGGAAGTACATATGATCGTGTCTGAATCAGCAAGTAAACAACATATCCGTGATCAATAGAGCGAAAGGTGAAGCAGACGATGTTACCTAAGGTGATAAAGGCAGCTATAAAATGGGGGAGGGGGGAATTCGAATGAATATTTAACGACTTTTATATATATATATATATATATATATTTTTTTTTTTTTACAAATAATTCCGAAGCAAATGGTTCTCCCAATCGAGCTGTAACAGCGGATTTGGGTCTGGCACTGATTTTTTGATAATCATAGGATTTAATTGTTTAAATTATTGAAGCATTTCGAAAGAGTTATGCTCCAGTGTAGACTAGAGGGATTGTTATATTTTTAAGTTAATGTGTTATCTCGGAAAACGACTATTTTCTAGTCATTCATGGAGTTTATATTTAAATAGTCGATGTTTTTAATGGCTACAAACTCATAGGCATTTATTAAACGGCCTTCTGTAAATTATTTGATAACTAACGAGTTAAGCAATCGGTTGCTTACATTGAAAGTTATTGCTTATACTCAAAACTTTCGCGAAGATTGTGTGACGTTAGTGAAACTCTTTGAGTGTAAATGTGCCAACAGTTAACTAAAAATTCAATAACTCTCAAACTATGGATTGAACTTATTTAGAAAGTAAAGAAAATACATTTGATAACAAAACCGACGCGCTAACAATGTTCATTAAGATGCCTTATATGGTGATATTAATTACAACGTTTTAAAGCATACGTAGGTACATTTTTCGCGTTTTAATATAGGTATAATCCATTAAGAGATCCTATCCGAGCTAAACAAATGTTACTATTCAAGCATCAGCATTAATTTGTTAAAATCTCATTAAGCCAACTCTTCACCATAATCTCCATATTGCCCAGGAAATTATATCGACAATTTGCACTATTTTAGTATCTACGCTATTTTTCTAATTTTGTATGTTTTACGCCTCTATTGCAGTCAGTGAAGTTTAGACTTGTATACATATTTTAATTTCACGTGTTAGATTTCTTTTGTTCCATAACGTTTATCTTTTATGACATTTTCAAATATAAATCATCGACATATTGCATATCATTATTCATTATAAAGAAATAGTCTCTTAAAAGTATATTCTTGTTTGGTTTTTCAAGCTACAGTTAATATTTTGAGCAAATGCCCCTCAATACCATAGTAATTACTCTCCATTAGTTTTTTTGGTATTTTGAGTCCCACTATTGAAATTATGCTTACTATTGGTGTTTCAAATATGAATGTCACTATTAGTTTTATTTATGATAGAATAACTTAATAAATAGGCACATTAGCAAACATCAGTAGATAAAAAGTTAATATCCCATTCAGTTCTATGTTCTTGCGAGACATATCTTATGCTTAAGAACAAAAAGAATGGCTTCTGAGACAGAAAATGTTGCTCCTGAACAGCTACATTCCTTTCTTTTTCATGTAAATAAATGAACGTGAAGAGAAATACTCTTTGTTACTGCCTGCTCTAATATCCATTCAAAGCTAGTATTAATGATTTTAGCTAGCAGTTTGAAATTTGCGGACGTATTTTCGATTTGAATGCATGCCATTTCGATTGTGTCCATAAATCAGAAGAAAAAAAAAGCTGATGCTTTACATATCCATTTCTCTACCCTCTGTCGGTTTATTAGTGGCTATACCTACAAACTATTCTTACGAAGGCTTATTTGTCTATCTAATTCATTCTAATCGAGATAAACATTTGCATATATATAGCAAGAATACACATTTCGTTGTTGATACAAAGTGAATAGCAATAACTAAATGTTTAAAAATTAGAAGTGAATGTTACCATGCTGTCGCAAGAAACAGCTGAAAATCGACAGGACTTAAAAAGAATAACAAAGTTATTGAACAATTCCCACCATTAATAACACATATCTTAGAAAATTATTTTCACACACACTCACGCAGCTTTTTCTGGATTCAAGGATACAAAAAGTGTGTTTTCAGTGAAATTTTGGTATAGAACTTTTAATGATATGCAATACCTTTTCTTCTTAATATGCACATGGTCGAGTATGTAATAGCATAAAGTGTATGGTTTTCAATAGACTAAATATTTTGTTTTTTCGAAATGGGTTCTGATTCTACTTATAAGTTTACTTATTTAAACCAACTGCTGAGCTATTCTTAATTTTGAAAAATCTCTCGTTTATTCTACATTATTCTCGTAAAAGCTTCGAAAAACCTATTTCTAAAAATGTTTTAAGATAGCTGCTGGTATGCGTTCAGTAGTGCGTTTCTGTTAGCAATTGAGATACAGAATTTTAAATAAAACCTTAAACATTTTTACAAGTAGTACAAGGTTATTTGATAATTTAGAAAGTAAAGAAAATATAATTTGATAACAAAGTAAGGAGTAAGAAAAGGAGTAACTTATTTTTAATCCTACCTTTTTCAGAAAATAAAATTAAAAATAACTGCAGATAATTGAAACATTCTCTGATAAAAAAAACCCTCCCTACCTATTTTGTAACGAACTATTCTTACATCTACTTCATGTCAATTAGCAGAAATGGTCTATCTCCTTAGTTCCTTATGAGAACATTGGACATAAAGGGGATACGCCAGGCTAAAGCGAAATTCAAATAATCTTTTAAAGCTGATTGCTATTTGAATCAAATTTGGTTCTCTTTGAATGAGCAGGAGTAAAACAAAAGAAAAGGAATGACAAATTCACATATGAGAAAAGTTTTAAGTATTTTGAAATTAAAACCAATATGAAGGAATATGAAAATAACTTTTCTCGGGCTATCAGCCAGGTGAATTCTGGAATAATTTCCAAGCTTTCAAGAGCTAACGTCGCTCTCATCTTCATTCCCTGAAGATGAGAGCGACGTTAGCTCTTGAAAGCTTGGAAATTATTCCAGAATTCAACTGGCTGATAGCCCGAGAAAAGTTATTTTCATACCGCCGCCAGGAAAGCTTCAAGTCATGAAGGAATGTATTGGAAATGGTTAACTCCACAAAAAATTATGACATAAATTGTGTGTTTTGATTAGATCTACTTTTTTTAGTCTATCATTTACGGTTTATCGGTTATGGAAAAGCCATTCAGAATGAAGATGTATTCAGAGGTTATTCCCAGAAAATTCAAGATACACATTGCATTTGTTCTAAAAATTGCTTAAATATATGGTATTTTTGAGAAAATCAAAATTCAATGTAAAGGGTGGTTGGGGGTGGGGGGATGTTCTTCAAAATCTTCGTGTTGTATCCTTGGAAAATACTAAACTTAAGAACGTAGTTTTTTTTGTATTTAACTTACTTGTTATTTTTGAACTATGCTGACCATAGACAAGCACACACATACAGGCACGCTCTTCTTAAATTTGCTTTACTGGATTCAGGGGTCCTCAAAACATGTATTTCCAGTGAAATCTGGGTATCGGTTTTATGGTTGGAATACAATAGCTTTTCCACCTAATATGTACACACATAGGTATTACTCGGTAGAGAAAGTAACAAACAAAAAATGTTTCCAATAAATTCGGCAGTGATCACTTTTCGAGAAATAGCATTTAATCGAAGAAATAGTATTTGATGTTATTTAATCGTTTAATATTTATTGTATATTATGCAAGAAAAGCTAAATTATATTGCCTGTAGCTAAACTGCTTAACATATTTAAACTCAACCCAGACCACTGAATTATATACCAAATTAATCGGCGGCCTGAATATTAATCTCGTTTAAGGGATGTATGATACCTAAATTTGTTACTTCACTTCCCCTTAAGTTGCAGTAGAAGGGTCTTAAAATAAGTTTCAATGCATTTTTTGATGGAAGTCAATGGCGTCCACTCGTCCGAAGAATGGGAATAGATGCATTAGGCGTTCACTGTTTATTCATTATGATCTTATTAACAGTAAACGTATTTATTTGTATCCCTTTCTTTTTAAAAGATCCTCTGTATATTGTGGCATAAAGTACGTGAAATACGATAATATCTGCTTGTGGCAAAATAAGATGGAGTTGTTTTATTACCTTATCTACCTAGTAGGCTGAGGAAGTATGACATACCACCCAAAAGTTAAGACAGCTATTGAGATTTCAATCGATATTTAAAGGCAATTGCTAGTTTTGAGGAGGCCCCCTGGTCCATGTGTGTTTGAATAGCATAACTCAGAACGGATTTTAGATAATTGCTAAGCTTGGTTCAATAACTTCCGGAGATACGACTGGAAGATTTTCAAGAAAGTCCCCTGCCTAAAAGGAAGATTTTTTTGCACTCTTCAGCTTTCCAAAAAGTGTCTCTAAAGTCCCATATTTTCGAAATAATTATCTGATAAATACAGATATATATAAAATATTCTGGAAGTAGTCCCCTTCATTTTAAAAAAAAAATGTATAATTTTATATAACAATAAACGATAAACAAAAACGTACCAAGCAAAAAATGTAGCAATTTTTAAATGACACAGTTTATTCCCAGTTGCATTTTTGTGGTACTAGCCATTTCTGAAATGTCCCCTGTTATTTGCTTTCATTTACCAGTAACGTCATTTTTACTTTCTCTAATACTTTTGTACCTACAATGTACATGGCAGGTAGAGAAGGTGTTTTATTCCACTCAAAAATTCGATACCGACGTTTCACCGGAAATACATGTTGTTTCGAGTATCCCTAAATAATAATAATAATAATAATAATAATAATAAGCGTTGTTACTGTCATTCTTTGTGCCTGCCTATGCGTGTGTGCGTGTGTGTGTACAGTATAGCTCATAAAGGAAAAGTCGGTTAAATAACGAACTTAGCATTTAAGTTGAGTATCTTCCACAGATGTGACACAAAGATTTTCAGGAACATCTCCCACCCCAAACTACCATTTACAGGGAACATTTTTCGAAATTTTCTAAAAAATAGCTCTAATGATTTTTATTAAAATGCTGTATATTTAAGATATTAAATCGTAAATAAAATGTATAATCTAAATTTCTTGGGAATAGCCCCTGAAGGCATCATCATTATGCATAACTTTTGTACAACTGGTAGACTGTAAGAGATAAACAAAAAGTTACTACAAAAAAACGTGGAACTCGTTATAATACACAATTTCTCATATTTGTTGTATTTCTGTGATATTCACTTGTATTGATTTTAATTTTAAGATAACTTTTCTCAAACGGGCATTTCTCAATCCGTTTCATATATATTTTGTTTCTGTCCTGGCCATGGAACGAGAACAAAGTTTCAACGACAACTTTTAAAGGGTTCGACTGTCGCTTTAGCCTAGTGTATTCCCTTATTTCCCTTCTACTTAAAAGGAACCACGCAATAAGGCAATTTTTGGTAATGTTTCTCTTTATTATCATGATGAATAAGAATAATCTTTTGTAAGAATATTTTGTTTTCCAGAACAGATACAGAAAGTCATGCGGGTGGAACAGGTTTTATAAAGATGTCATTATTCAAGTTGATGTCATGGAAAGAATAAATATAAATATATATAATATCTATATATATAGATATATATATATGTCTTTTAACCCCACTCAACCTTAATGAAACTATTTCGAAAAGGTTTATTTCAATAACTAACATAAGCTTTCTTAGGAATATTTTATGGAAATAATATTAAATAAATGTGATGTGTTCCATACACAGGCTCTCTCTACCTTTTCTTTAACAAGCTATTCTTACAAAATATTATTCTTTTATCTATATCATGCTAATCGAAATAATTATTGGAAGAAATGTTCTTAATAAGTAGAGGAAAATATGGTAATACACTAGGTAAAAGCGACAGTCAAATCTTTCAAAGCTGTCGCTATGCGATTGTCATCGAAATTCGGTTCTCTTTCCTATCGAGGAATAAAATAAAAAGGGAATGAAACAGAAGAGGGCTTCCCGTTTGAGAAAAGTTTTTAATATTTCCGAATTAAAACCAACAACAGGAAATATCTCTGAAATGGTTGGCTCTACCAAACAAATAAAAAGAATCAGTTATTCAAAAGTGATTCAGAATGAAGAGGGCTTCAGTAGATATTCCCAAGAAATTCAGTATATACATTTAATTTGCCATGTAAGCATCTTTAATATGAGGTATTTAGAACCATTTCTTAAAAAAATCGAACATTTCGTAAAATGTTTCATGTGAGGGGTAGCTTGGGGTGGGGGTATTTTTCTGTACATCTTCGTTTGGGAACCTTGGAAGATAGTAAACTTAAATACCAAGTTTGGTATTTAACAGACTCTTCGTTTCTGAGTTATGTTTTCCATGGCTGGCCCCCCCCCCCACACACACACACCCACTATACTGAACCTTTTGATTCAGAGGCACTCAAAATATGTATTTCGTGAAATCTCTGTATCGAATATTTGGGTGGATTATAATATCTCCACTATCTACTATGTTCATACGTACTAGAGAAAGTAATAATCGATTGCAGGTGGACAATTTTTGTTTGTACATGAGATATTCTTAAGTTTGTAACTAGTAGGAGAAACATCTCTAAACGGAAGGGAAGCAGTTTAAAGAATGGTGTTTGTTGTTGTCGGGAGACTGCGCACGCGCAGTTAACTGCTTGAGTGCATGTGTTTTTCGCTATTTACCTTTCTCTTAATAACCTCTGTGTTTAACAGTGTCCTTTTTTCCGCTTGAAGTACGTGAACGTTTAAGAGGGTAGTGCGTCAGTGCAGATGAAAATCTCTCATTACTTTGCCACGCAGAGAAAGGCACAGAATGAGCACTTAAACTAGCGTTTCCAATTAAATGTTATCAACCAGGAACATAGCAAAGAATAAACTGTAAACATTTATAATTGTATATCTAACTATGCACAGTTTGTTGCTTAACTGTGATATTAGCATTAAGGCTACCATGGCTGAAATTTGGTGTACAATTATTAATATGCCCAAAATATACCCCGAAACTTTGACTTCAGTTGCATTCCTTGGTTTTTAGTCTTTTAAAGCTTTAACATGGGACCATTAAAATACCTAAGCGCACACGGCCTAATAACTTGTATTTACTTCCATTGTCTTTTATTCGACATTGCTATTTCTTTCATTTTTAAAAATTCTCCATGCGACGTGGTTTCTAACTGACCTTTCTCAAATTTTCAGCAGAAATTCGGAGAGTTTCACTGATTTATGGTGTCTACTATATTTGTAGAATTTCTCAACATTTGAATTAATTCAACAACGGAGGATAAATCTTCAAATTATATTCAAATTTTAAACATTTTATGAAGGAATCAGTAGAGCGAAGCGCTTTCTATATACTAGTTTTGTATTATTTTTTAAATAATGTGGCAAATGGTTTATTTTTTAAAATTACGATTACTGCATCAAATAACTTGGCACATTATGAGTTCGATTGTAAAAAAAAAAAAAAAAAAAAAAAAAAAAGCAACAAGAAGAAGAAAAAGAATAAAAAGAAAAGACGTAGTAGATGCATGTGAAAATAGTGTTGAAAAATATAATTTGGATAAAAGCTTAAAGATTTCGAATTTTCACATATGATGGTACCTATGTATATACAGTGAACGTCAGTGTTGTGCAATTGTAGTAAATACCTAGAAATACTGTTCATATTTTCACCAATAAAGGTTAATCAAACTAATTTGGAATTGTGTACCTAGGGAATTCACAGGTATTTATTTTTACAAAAAATTAATGAAGTTTTCTGAGTAAAAAAAATTAGGTGCAAATACCTTAGGGTGTTTATTTCCTCCTTCATTGTAAAAATTGATAACGTAAAGGTTCTAGCAAACACGACACACATTTCCCATTACCTTTAAATAAAATAGATCCCTTTCACTTCGTTCGGTCATTTTCATTTGATATTATGAATGCTGTGTACCAAAAGCAGAAAGAATTATGATATATTAATTATTATATTGTAACTCTATGACACTTTTCTAATGAACCGAAATAAGAACTATGTATCCATGCACTTATTAGTAAATGAGCTTCCCTCCTAAGCATAATTAATTGAGCTTGTCGCCATGGGAGACTGATAAACAACGACAAGTTCGTCATCCGCGTCGCTGTGTTGGAGTACGCTTGACCCGATAGTGCACCTTTTTATGTTAAACTTGGCGGCGTTAAGATAAGAACCGTCACTTTTTGTATGTAATTGCTTTAACATTTCTTTTCCGATTTCTACCTAGATAGTTAATTGGTGAGTTTCTGGAAATTCTGTGTAGCGTTGTTACTGGGGAAGATCGTATTACAGTAGTGGTATTAACTCAGGGCACTTTGTTTGCTTTTTAGTAGCTTAACGTACTTTAACCTGGTCGGTCATATCGGACGGTGAATGAAGTTGGTGAAATAATGCTCAAATGATCTGGGGATCCATGGAGCTTAAAGTTACCCGACATTCGTCTTCTCAGGCTAAGGGAAAACCCAAAAAGAAACCTTATGCGGGTAACTTACCCTAAACGAGATTCGAACTCGCGACCTGTTGAATGTAAGGGAGACACGCTACCATCACACTACCCAGGCGGGCTCTGGACACTTTAATTTAAAACTAGGTTTCAAATTTAAATACTCCGTGCAACTCGTACTCAGGATAACTCTTGTCTGATGAATTATAGTTAAAAGGTGTTAACATAACACAACTTGGATATTTTACAATAAACTGGAGTTAATTTGATAATTGATAGATTATTTTGGCCCAACTTTGGAAAAAATATTTTCTATTCTATATTTTTTAATTTTATATTTTGTCCAATGAGAGATAGAAATTACTGATGTATTATAATAAACGAGGCTAACTTTTGGAGAACTCTATTCATTTTAAGGATTATTGTAGGTACTTCAACACAAAGAACATCATAATATTAAAAATACAAAATGTATCTAGTTTGAACGTCCCTATTAAATATAAGTAAGGATTCATTGTATCTTATATTGGGTGGAGATTAAATATAAAGTATATTTGGAAATTGTGCCTTTTTATTTTATACTGCACCCAACATGAAGTATAATGAATTCTTACTTCCATCTAATAGAGCGGGGGTGTTCAAATTGCGTAAATCAGGTATTTTAACATGATGAAGCTCATTGTATTGAAATGGCATGTCCTAAAGCTTCTATATAATCTTCAAATTTAGAGATCCTCTAATGTAATATGACAGCAACAATTCCAATTCTCACATGGACACAATATGAAATAAAATTATATGTAGTATATTTATAAAGTAATATGGTCACACCCAACTGCTAATTAATCAAGGGAATGGCTTAGCAGCAAGAGGTTAGACTAAAAAAATATACTTCTTACTGCAGTTGGATGCGCATATGTGGACACACCTATTCTAACTGTAAAACAGGGAAAGTAAATTACATAAATTCAATAAAAAGGGGCGTAAATGGGTAACTAATTCTACTAATCTAAAAATAAACACTTCAAATCAATAGCAAATATATTGTTACCTTGTACTTTATACATGCCACCATCTTGGTGCGAGGCCAAGCTTGGCGTCCAGGAGGAGCCGATGCTCCGTCTTTATAGCTATACCATCCGAAGTTCACATTACTAAAGAGAGAAATACCACGCTTACCGTGGTTTTTATGAACGTTAAAGTTAGCAATGTCGCCAATATATGATAATTATGTCCAATGTTACCATATCCTGTGCACACAGCCAGGATGTGACATCTCCTCCTATGTCACCAAATTTGACGTCCGCGTCAAAATACAATATTATTTACATGGTACATGAGCAATTAAGTAATTAAATACATAAAACTAACTAATGAATGTTGATTTGGACAGTTGAAAAAAAAAAAACAAATTAAAAAAGGTATAAAAAATTGTGGGGTTTATTTCTTGTTACTTTTGTTTTATTGTGTCCTGCTACCAAAGTTTGTACATATAGGAGTTCAAACCACGCACACGCATATAAAATTAGGTTGTCACTCCACTGCACCTATAAAGAGGCAATGCTAATGTATAGGCCTCAAAATGTTTTCTAATCACCACTCACAGCACACATTGCTGCAACTCCAATGGTCAATGAAGTATGTAGACAAGAACATCCGCTGTCTTGGAATGCCGCCCAATAAGTGGCCCTCTGCCACTAGTGTGTGGTGGAGCACAGGTTATCCTGGTGGTGCAGGCTAACAACTATTGACGATCTGGAACTGCAAATAAGGCGTGGTGACTCATGGCTTCACCTCCAATTAGCAGGCATTTAAGCTCCCCACAACAGCAAGTACAAACTAGAACAGGGTTTCATAAGGGTATAAGTGACCAAGCCAACAATTCATTACAAATTACAACCATAAGAACAATAATGTACCATGTATGTGAATATTAGTAGTCAGTAATGTGCCATAAATAGAATAGTAAGCTATACACAAAGAATTTAATTTTTTGGACAATTATAAACATTCATAAAAAAAAAGAATATATCAGTGTTCAGCATAATGAAAAATTACAAGCATTTCTAAAATGAATACCTCAGTTATTAAACAAAAGTAAAAGTAATACATTAGAAATCTGTGCACAGATTTAAACAATACAAATTACAAAAAAACAATGTCATCAGGATCCTGAAAGTTAACCTAATCAGCTGGTTCTTAATTGTCAGTATGTAAAAATTATGATCTAAGGTGCACCTATAGAAAAATAATTTAACACATATGATCTAAATGTTAATCACGATTGTATGCTATATCCACTTTTAAACCTTAGTAAGCATGCCATGACTAACTCAACATGCTATACAAAACTAATTAATCATGCTATTGGCCAATAACTATAAATCCTGTGTGAAAAAAATGGTACATGTTCATTAAAAACTGGGGGACAATGCCTAAAACAATACAAGCATAAATAAATATGGTTAGCACTTCTGAAAAAAAAATGGCATATGAGGAGCAAAAAAACATCCTGATACACTATTGAAACAGTACCAACACTTCTAATCAATATGAGGCTGCAAAGAAAATCATAACACAAACAACTGTTGCTGTAAAGCTCACAATCATAAATATCAATTCTTCTCACACATTAACTCATCACAGCTAATTAGTGGGTACACTTGGGCAAAACCACTAACTACAACTGAAAAACATCCACAAATACATCAGAGCATTACCACAAACTCCTCGTCACAATTTAAAACACCGACTTAGCAGGTACTCTTGGGCAGCTCCACTAAATCACAACTTACTCTGAAATCTTTACTCACACAAAACTAGAATTAATGGGCACACTTCGGCAACACCAATAACTCAAAATCTCCACAAATCATTCACACACAACCAGAATTAATGGGCACACTTGGGAAACACCAATAACTCAGTCCACCTAAATCATTCAAAATAATACTCATCTTCCTTGGGGATACCCTATCGCACTTTCTCCAAGGCTATATCACAATATATATATATATATATATATATATATATATATATATATATATATATATATATATATATATATACATGCAACAGTTGTATATAAAATCATCACAGCATCATAATGACAATCAACTCATTTTAAGGCAATAGTACATCATACATAATCATTAGTAAAATCATCTGTCCTCAAAATAAATATTCCTGGAAAGAAAAGTTATTAGTTACCAAATCCAAAGATAGAAAAAAATTACATGTGACAACTTGTTGTTAGCAAAGCACAATAGCATGGTAAAAAGCTATAAAATAGAAAAATCATTAATATGCACAAAACTAAGAATACTGACTACAATTTAAACCAAACAAAATAACGTTAACCTAGTTGGTCATATCGGACAATGAATGACATTCTTGAAATGATGCTCAAATGATCTCGGGGTCCATGGAGCTTAAATTTACTCGATATTAGTCTTCTCAGTAGAAGGGAAAACCCCGAAAAGAAAACCTTATCCGGGAAACTCACCCTAAGCGAGATTTGAACTCGCGACCTATTGAATGTGAGGCAGACACGCTACCATTATACTATCCAGGCGGGCAATGGATTTTTTTCTGGCTTAAAACCCCTTAGCATGGCATCGCTCGGAAGGGAAGTAAATCCGTTGGTCCCACGGAATATGGAGTAATACGGTAGGGATCACCAGCTAGATGCGCAGTAAGCTTCCGTGCCGATGACATCAGCTGGTGTAGCTGATTCTCCACTTGTATTCAGCAGAGGATATATTTACAAATAAAACATCTTTGGCTTCTTGTATAATAGTGATCTTAACATAGGATACATAAATGAACATATTTATCTTAATTTCATATCAAAATAATATGTAATACATTACTGTAGTTATTGCATTTCCATAATATGAGGGTAAGCAAGAAAGTAGCAAACGTTGGGTTGAATAAATTCAGAGTTATAATGTCGTTTACAAAACTGAGGTTAGCTTCATATCTCCATGTAATTACCTTCGCTATTTAAGCATTTGCCGTAACTGACCACGAGCTTTAAACTTCCTGTGTTGTAATCGGCTGCCGCCTATCTACTACGCCAAGCTGTTTGGACAGAATGTTTGGGAAATAAATCTACAGTTCATCCAGCGTTATCCTGCACGGTTTTGTGATTCACTTGATTCTTTAAATATATGTGATGAGTGCGAACGTCCGGATGGAGTTTCGTCATGCAGATTCATTCGTCCATTGATGAACATTTTCGCCACTTTCTCATATTTCTTTCCTTCATTAGTGTATCATCATACAGTTCCTTTAGCTGATAGTAAACTTCTGAAGGCTTCAGCTTTCGAGCTTTCAGAAATCCAGTGTTTCTCAATCTAGAATTGCTGGGTCTTCCTGTCACACAGTTTTATATTGAGCCATCTCTGGAGACACTATAGCAACTTTTTTTGTTGAAAGTCACACAACACAGAAAACATGTCCAGGAAACCATTTGACCTTGGATAGAAGCCCGATAGCGAACTCTTCATCGGGAATGTGCAATTTTCATTATTTCCTTGAACACGCTCGGAAGTTTTCTTAGATATCCGTAGTAACCCCATTTGGAGACAAGCATTCCAGCCAGTAAAAACTGAATCCAAAGGTGCGTCTATTCGAAGTAAATCGCTCAAACAAGCTTGTTACAACATGATTGTAATTGCAGCTTTGTCTTTTGTAATGGGAATTTTCAGATGCTTACCATGTGAGGTCATTGCAGAAAGCACAAAATAATAAATCACAGTTGATTCATTCCTCGCAGTTGAATTGTTAGCAAATAAAGAAGGTTGGGATTTTAAGGAATAAGGACTATAGTGGAGCATTTCGAATATTTACATTAATGTAGACTTTCTTGTTCATTCATGTTTTTCATACTTATAATAATAATAATAATAATAATAATAATAATAATAATAATAATAATAATAATAATAATAATAATTGTAATAATATATATAACTCGTTAAAGTAAATTTGTCGCGATCTCTTGCATCCGAATTTATGTATATTGTAGAATTTTAATAAAGTTAATTCTAAAATATTTATAGTTGCAAATAAATTCCAAAGAAATTAAGTATATAAACATCAATTAATCGCATTTTATTTGCGTTTGAAATGCATTACTGGCGAATGTGCAGGTGTTAATCTCAGCCGACGCTAGATGTAACAAGAAAAATTAGTCTAAAAACATATTGGATATAGATTTTATAATACAAGATTGAAAATTTGTCAAACGAGGTCCCATGTCAAATTCGATAACAAGTGGAGTATTTTGATATGAAATTAAGATGATTATACTGCACAGGGTTAAATTGCTCCGGATAAAATATTATGTGTAATAAAAGTAATTATATTAATTCGCTTTGTTTTGAGATGTATTTCTCTATTTTAAACAGAACCGGCTGTAATGACCTAAAAGTGTTCGATAAATAACCCATAAAATTACATAACATTTTAAAATATGTGACAATATTTAGAAGAACGGCATTTACCAGAGGTTTGTTTCATTCATAGAAATTAGCGCACAAACATTTAAAATTAATTTATACCTTGGTATAACTGCAATACAAGTAGAAAAACTAGATATAGATAAGAATAATGAGATAATTCAGGGAATTAATTGAAAAACAAATGCTCGTGCCATGTCTTGTTTTATGAATCTTAAAAGAAAATTAAGAGCATTGTGTTTTTAAGCAGGTTTTCCAAAATCAGTATTGACCCTTCTTAGATCGCACAAAAGTCATTGCAAGAAGACTTCATAGTTTGTGACAATAAAAACCTGAAAATATGTACGTACTCATAAAGTGAAGGTTGGGAACACTGAACTGCTTCATCCCTATTTTGGGACAAGGATTGACTCCGTGGCACAGCTCACTAAGAACCTTGGCCTACCGCCCGGCCGCTGCGTCCCCCAACTCGGTCCATGATAGAAGTCTTGGATGGTGTGCAGTATTGGGGGGTGAGAAGGAACAAGGATTAATAAGTACACATATAGTTGCTCCCCTGACAGTAGCCGCGAACAACCCTTTCCATCAAACAGGAATGACATTTTTTGTTTTTCGTAGAATGCAATTAAAATGTACAAGGTTTCTCTTATTTGTAAGTTAAGTGGTAACATTTCTAATGTTTTAGGAGTTGTCCATATGTAAAATGTCAATAATATGGCATTTTTATACAATGATTGTACCTGAAAGAAAATGATAAAACAAATATGCAAAGAGAAGAACATGATAAAATGAACTATAATCGAAAAAAATATTAAAATAGAACATTTGATAAAATTACCGGAATTGCAAAAGTGATCTGATAAGTGTGCATATCAATGATCGGGAACCAACGCTTTGTACACCTTGGCAGTGCTTGTGATACAATTAAAATTTACTGTATCGTCAGAATCCAGTATTTGGTAGTAAACAATTTTAAGCAAGAATGTTAGGAAGAAATCATTAGGAAATAAGAAATTTAACCTCTTCACTAATGTTTTATAACAGATACAGACGAAAGAATTTAATCTGATATTAAAATAATTGAAAGTGCAGCTACCTAAACACTAATATCAGAAACATCTCGTACAAAATGCGAAGGGTAACTCATTTTCAGAATTACAGCGCGATTGCATACCTATACCTGGAAGCGAAAGAAGCTATTATTCAGTGTTACTAAGTGCAATTTTTGAGGAGAAATATTGTTATACCTACATTGTTCCCTACAAACATTTAGTGTCTATAATTAGCCTGAGAAATTGTACAGGAATTGTAGCTAATTTAATTATTAAATACAAATTAACATCGTATATACATAATTATGGACAGCGTGTGTAAAATTTTTAAAACTTATTTCTTTACCAAATTAAAATACACATATGCATATTAATTACATATAGCTGTTGACAGTTTATGTACTTTACCAAGCGCACAAATTTAATTGTGTTATTATAATTATTAATGGGCCAATTTCCAACGCTTTTAAATTACGTTTTTTTTTTTCGCATCGCAGAAAACGTATAAGTATTTTAAAACTGAAATCAATAACAAGGAATAAGTCAACAACATTTAAGTCCACAAAAAATATATGAAAATAATGTGTTTTAATGAAATCTACACTTGTATACTAAGATTTTGCTTATCTCTTACGGTTTATCCTTGGCACAGCCTTGACCTACCGCTGCGTCCCCCATCTCGGTTCATTACAGACTTACGGTTTAGCAAAAGTCATTCAGAATGAAGAGGATTTCAGAGACTATTCCCAAGAAATTCAGGGTATACATTCTATTTTTCACGTAAATATCTGTAACATACGGTAACTATTTTAATCAAAATTGTTTAGAAAATCGAACATTTTGAAAATTATTCCATGTAAAGAATAGTTTGGCGTTGAAGAAATTTTGTTGAAAATCTTAGTGAGGCATCCTTGGAAAATGTAAACTTTAATGCCAAGTTTGGTATTTAACCGACTTTCGCTTTTTGTGTTATGCTATGCACGCACACAGTCACAGGTACGAACTTTTTCTAAAAATATTTCTTTTTCGGGGGACTTCAGAACATGAAATCCCCGTATCAATTTTTTGGGTGTAACACAATAACTTCTCTACGTACTATGTAGGTGGATATGTAGTTTTCGGAAGAGAAAGTAATACGATTTAAGGTTCGTGTGTCCAGTTAACATTGTTATCAACTTTGCTGTACTTGGAATGTTGATCTGCATTCTGTCACTGATGTAGGTATCGCTTGGTAATGCCCCCTTCTTTTGTTGTATCTTGACTATATCTTTTGCCCTCTTTTAAAACTTTTCTTCCTGTCGGTTTGTGTTGTTTTGTTTTTAGGTATTTTCCTGTACACCATTGGCATGCGATTATCTTTGTTGTTTGTTTAGCTATATCAGCTATTTCATTTTTGAATGTACCAGCATGTGCTTATCCATTTAAAATAAAAATGTCAGTGCTGACTGAAGAGGACCTTTGGAATGTGTCTTATACTTCAATAGGCCCATGTTTGTTGTTATTCATTAATGGGTCTGTTTTAATTTTACCGGCTGAGAATATAACCATTGTCCGTTCCATACTCGGCATGTGCTTCATTTCACTTAATGTCCTTAGAGCTTGTAGAATTGGCATCTATTCTGCTGATTATTTAAACAATTATCATCTAAATTAAATATTTGTTGCTGTATATAATTTCTGATCTGCAATCACAACGTTTTATTAACTGTTGCATCGTACTCCAGAGGTTCTTTCATGTAGTAATCCTTTGTATTCCATTATATATGGAGCATATACATAGATATATGTTATACGTGTTAACTTCTCTTTTCCTATAATGTTAATTAACTCGTTTTTAGCCATGATACAAGAATGCATCATAAGGTAAGCCCTATAAGCTTTTGCTATTTTATATTAATCTGACTTGAGACTCTTTGATGTTTCTTGATATTGGTTATTTTTTTCTTAGAGTCTTCTCCAAAACAGGTACTCCTTATACTAACACAGGCATATAGGGTCTTGGTATATTAATTTGGGGGCTTCTTGTCCTAGTCTGCACTTTTGTTTCGCAGATTTTGCCAGCTGATGAACTAGGCTATGCATTTGTATGTGAAATAGTTTATATTTCGACAAAAAATCAGATCAATATATACATTTATACTAAAATATTTTGTATTACTAACTTGTTCTAGTAGTTAAAGAGCCACACAAACTTTCGCTTTTACATTGTTTTAGCTAATATTCATAATAAATAGTTAAATAGTGTTTTGCTGATATTGAATTTGAATGATATACACTAGTGGGATAAAACAGGGCTTTAATATATTATTTAAATTATGTAATATTTCCTATTATATAGATAAAATCGACAGTATGTCATTATTTCTAAAATGGTCAAGAATGAGAATTTTATTAAAGTTTATCTTTACATAAGTAAAGAACGAAGTATAAATGCTGAAGGACGAAGTATACATGCAAGTATTTAGTGATATGGTGAGGAGATCGAGGAGTGAGCATTTAATGGCTTGATGTTTCTTTGTTTGAATTGTTTTTTCCAATGCATTTTCCAAGATATGCATAACTGGGCTCGCTATGGATCAGTCGTGGTGCAATTTCAGTGAAATATTTAATTTTGACTTTCATAATCATATTCGGTAACTCTTGTGGTTATATGTAATAAGAACAGGCTGATTTTGTTTTAAAAAAGGATTTCACAATTATTGGTTTGGACAAAACTTCTATTAACCATAGTAAATGTATTGAATTGTAGTGAAAACATATGTGAAAAGAAAGAAAAATTAATGTCTCAATATATAATGAAGTTATTTAAAAAGTAATAACTTGTAATCCTTTAAGTCCAACAAAAAGAAAATGTTGCCTTACTTGAAATTTTTACATACCATATCTTTATCACAAGAAACACGTCCTCAATTTGTGAATTAAAAAATTCTCACATTGCAGAAATAAATGGGCAGTCCCAGGGCTTCTAGTATTCGTTTTGAAAATATAAGCATTTAAGAATAGTGAGTTATAGCACGTTGCCTACAGAGTTTTATGCAATGAAAAGAAAACGTACTTATAGTTTCAGAGGCATAAATACTTTAATTTCTATTAATTTTAATTAAAATAAATTATGTAAATACTCTACTTGCTTATCACACACATTTCCTGAGTTTCCTTTTTGTGTAGCCAGGTATGCAATATTTGACTTATAAAAATCAATAAGGTTAAAATACAATACTATATTTGGAAGGAATTATTAAACAATGCAATAAAAGGGCCTGCTGAAGATCTGTGCATTGTAGGTTTCATTTGGGTGGATTATCCTGAAATCAAATATTTTGCAGTATTACATTGTTCAAAAACCCAAGTCCCGTACAACCCGCTGAGTTAAAATTTGAATAGTGGAGGATCCAAATTTATGGAAATTAGAAATATGGGGTAATATAGTCGAAAGCGATTTGTCCGCAGTCACAAATGCCAATGTGCCCGACTTTGTAAGACATTGCTCCCCGAGGGAGACTGAAATAAAGTGGCGTAAAAGCAATTCATGAGTTTGCTAAAGAATATGGAGAACGAAGGCATGTCCTGCATTGAAGTTGATATTCCACTATGTTTTAGCAAACACCAAGTGTATGGATAATTACTGCTATTGCTGAAATCTTTCATAAAACACTATAGATGGTTCACAGTTTGTTGTTTCGCTCTATGGCTAGAATACCTCGTGACCGAAAAGCAAGTTACTCACTGTGAAATTAAACATAAACGTCAATTATTGCCTTTAGACACTACACTGGACGCATACGCAGCCTTCCGATATTTTTACCAGGTATGCAATCAGTAACATCACTTGAATTTGAACTAATTTTGCCTACAAACACGCTCCCCATGATCTTCAAATGGAACTAGTTGCTTTGCAAAATTCAACAGTCATTAAACATTCTCAGAAAAAAATGGGATTTATTTAAATCTGTTCCCAATGAAAAATTTCCCAAATTGCGAAATTTTGCTGCAAAGTATGTATCAATATTTGGTTCTGCGTACATATGTATACAGATGTCCTCGAAAATAAATGAAATAAAAAGCAAATATTGTAGTAGGGTAGGGTAGGCCTTTTAAGACTATGTTGTTCATCCCTGTCGGCAAATATTGATGAATTGGTTACAAGTAAACAGTGCCAACCAAGTGACTAACAAGAACAGCGTTCAAGAAGGTTCTTTAGTATTTGTCCATCCCATATAGTATTAACGTTGCTAAAGCCCCCGCCACTGATAGAAACGCGTCATAGATAAAGAGGTTCTTGCCTGCCACTACCAAACAAATAGCTCCACACATTTTCAGACTCCGAATAAAAGA
The DNA here is from genome assembly GCA_030762935.1 of Hymenopus coronatus. Lineage (NCBI taxonomy): Eukaryota > Metazoa > Arthropoda > Insecta > Mantodea > Hymenopodidae > Hymenopus > Hymenopus coronatus. The sequence goes on along the minus strand of CM060900.1, from coordinate 250,797,174 downwards.
ATTTATTTTAGAAAACGGTAGTTTTCCTGATTGTAATATTTTAGGCATTTTTCACCATTTAAAGTGCTTCTTACGATATAATTTTGAAGTTATCGGTATGAAATTTTGGAATTGGCATTCCCTATATGTGCCAAGTAAAGCTTGCTATTTTCTACTGTAAGCATCATGTATATCACCAAGATCATTAACATTTTATAAGCGTGTATTTTTGGGATATCATTTATAACCGACAAAAAATTTTAAATATGATAAAGTTTAAAACTATTTTTATGGGCAAACCTCTATTCTTGCTCAATAAATGTCATACATCTCAAGTTGTGCTTAAAAAAAAAAGAAACATTTATTTATGAAATTGCCTAAAATATTTAAAATGCATAATTCAGAAACACCTTAGCATATTGTGACAGACCTGTCAAAAAATTATTATACATATTCATAACGTGAAAATAACTTCAGAAGCTCCAGTCCAGTAGGGTAAGGTCGGGGGAATCGGGTAAAAGAGATTGGTGAATACGGTCAGTAGAAATATTACAATATTATTCGACAACAATACATTTCCCACGGAACAATTTATTTTGACTCACTATACCAACATATCTCTCATGATATCATCCTTTTCCCTTTCCTTGACACTGAATCCAGTCACCAAGTTTGACGTAAAATGGGATCACTGTATTTTATCTTGCAGAGTTCACAAGATGTAATTTTATCATCACCTTTATCGCTCCTTATAATTCTGATGATGATGTAGACCGTTTACGCATTCACTTATTACTGTTCTGCCTAATATTTTGTTGATAAGGAAATACGTTTCTTTTCTTTTGTCTCTCTGTGGCCTCTAGAATATGTTTGGAGAAGTCTGAAGATATGTTATTTTCTTCCTACCTGAACGTTTTGGCGTCATTTTGTTTGGAAATGGTAACAACTCATGTAATGAAATCGAAGGGGTTGGAAATCATTTCTCTTCCTGTCCTGGATTAGCTGAAGCTACTCAGTTCAAGTGGCCTTTCAGACAGTGAATATCCATGGTGTGACTTACAACCAGAAGGAAAACGTCATGTTCAGTCACTGCATTTTCATTAACTCTATAGACGCCTGTAGAACGAGATCCACTTTCAGCATTCGGCGGTGTGGCTGCCTTCATCCGTACTACCTAGAAAATCTCCCAAGAGCAAGTTTACTTTGCTTTCTGCTTTTGTGTTGCGCATAAAGCTCACACGTTCATAATCGTAATTGGCTTTAAAAGACTTGCTGCGAGCGATGTATCGTATTGCTATTTTGTTATTTTCTTCAGAGAATCGGACAGCTTGTAAACTTTTATGTGATATATGACCATCTAATAACTTAAATGAAGTGTCCATGAATAATATAAATGAGTGTTAATATGTTTCTGCCACTTCAGAATTTCCTCTTTATTAATCCACCCGGAGTACGACATTGTGAACAAAGATCTATTAATTGCATTCTGATGTCATCATCTGTCCACTGAGAGGTGTTTTTCGCTTACATGTATCCATTATAATATAAACGGTAAAAAAGAGAGAAACATATTGACCCTTTTCACCCGTAATAATGTGGCCCTATTCGCCTGAAATGCCGGATTTCAATTTTACCATGTTGGTACACTTGTACAACAAGAATATGGTGAGAACACCGACATAACCTCAGACGGGAAGAATTAGCTTAACAGACAACTAATGTTTAATACATAATTAATAAAACAATTCCAACAAACTGGATATAACTTCTATACTATTTTAAGGAGGGAAAACAAATAGGAAGGAACTCACCTCAAACAGCACATATTTACAAAGGAAACTACACAACAATTAAACCCCTCTCAACTGATTTTTTATTCCAATCTTTGGAAGAAGTTGTAATTGTTGTTGCTAGATGATAATAGTTACTTCACTACTTCTTGTTTGGTAGCGAGGACGAAATATAAAAAAATTGACCTTATTCGCCTTCCGACTCGATTCGCCCGACCTTGCCCTATTTTAGGTTTTAAAACAATTCACACATTAGTTCTCTTAAATCGAGAAAGCATATTAAGAGGTATACTTCGCCTCTCCATGTTCACGCTCTGAAAAGTTAAAAAGAAAGGCATTAAACATAAAATAAAACAGCACATGTGATCAGCCCAGGCTATAGACAATTAGGAATATATTCGTTTCATTTAGGGTGATAAAAACGTATCTCCCCGACTATTAACTGATATCTGACTCCTCACATGACTTGGTTGGGCTAAACACTAGACCACTGAGGACTATTGGTCTACTAAATGGAAATGGCGTGTTATTTATGGACGCTCTTTAACTGCTGTGGTTCTCAGCGTCCCATTCTATACTGGGCGTGAAAGACCGCTTAATTTTGCTCAGAGGCCTCTCTTATCAGGCTTGAGGTTCTTTTACGTGCCGTAAATCTACGACACGGGACCAACGGCTTTACTTCCCTTCCGAAGGAAGCCATGCTAAGGATTTTTACACCCGATATTATTGGTCTACTATATTATACTAGTACTCCATAAGTAGGATTCCAGCCAAGAACAGTAGCCAAACGTTTGTATCATGCTTGTATATATTCCGCTTCACGTGCTAATGAAAAGAAGGTCAGAGTATTTGGAGGAGTCCAAAAGGAAAAGATAAGAAGCAGTTGCTCGTGGCCAGGCCGGTTACAAGTGTCGACCCTTTTGAGTAGCCGGCACAGTAGCCACGTGGCATCCGTATGTCCCCCTTGCAGTTTCTCAGAAGACTCTGCCTTTAGAACAGGTTGCGATAGCATCTCTAATACACGAGATTTCGATAACGGAGTGAGATCTTCCTGAAGATCTCTTTATTCTGGAAGACTCTTGTATAGCTCGTAAGCCATAAAAGATAGACAAACACATAACACAGAAGAAATATGGATATCATTAAAACACATAATTTACGTCATATACATTTTTTTGCAGAGCTAATCTATTCCGAGATATTCCTTCTTGTTGGTTTCAATTTTTAACTAGGTATTTACACTTTTCTCAAACGGGAAGCCAACTTTCGTTTTATCTCTTTTGTTCTACTCCCGGGGATCAGGTGCATACTCTTTGTTACATAGCTTGTATACTGGTGCCTCTGTAAAGATTCTCACTGTGTGTAGGTGTTGAGTAATCTACAATGCCTCATCAAGAGTCTATGTATCACGTTCATTTCAGATCGATTGAGATTAAGCGCATCTTCAGTGAACGAGGAGAAATTATTGCTTATCATTCATTACTGTGCCTGCACTCCTTTGTTTGAACCCATCGCAGTTGGTGGTTATGATTAATCGGTAAATCTGCGTTCTGGTTCTAAATATTATTCCATCTGCTAGGCGGAGTACCAACATCGGATTACTGTATCCGCTTGCTGCCAGCCGTTATCAACCTAAAATCTTTTAATATATCGCTACACATGAAAGTACGTCGTGGTGTCAAGTGGGAAAGGAAAGTGATATATATAATCTGTTCACTTTTATTTGGCTTTTGGAAACTATTCCTACGAAAGATTATTTTTCTATCTACTTCATGTTAATTAAAATAAACTTTTACAGAAATAACTTCATTACCTACACTTTTCGTTGTGGCAGTAGGCTCGTGGTTAAAATGTTTAATGGTGATGGACATCTATGAGTTTATTAATTATTATTATTATTATTATCATCATCATCATCATCATCATCATTATTATCATCATCATCGCAATTGTTGTTGTAGTTATCATTCTTACTGTTGTGATTATTATCATCACTATTAGCTTAGAATACATTTCAAAATAAATGGTTAGTTTGGAATGATAGTTTTAATAACATTCTAAATGGCAGTTTTCAATAAAAATGTTGTGAGACTACTTGCGGATACTCAGTGCTAAGTCTCCACGGTTTGATTAAGGAAAATAATATCTAGAAACAAGATGATATGAAGTCCTCAAACTTGTTGAAATGGCAATATTTCATCGCTCACTTTTGTCGTGGGTACATGTTTACAGGAAGTGAACCAGGCTAGGGTTTTCTGAATTACAAACCTTTCAAGGCCCAGTCCCGAGGAAGACCACGTTACTCGGAACTAAACTTATAATTTTTCATACGTCTTAGAGCCTAAGCAAGCTATAAGTATTGAAACGTGTACTGCAGGCATACTTGTCTTTACTTACTGCTATAACTCTAAAAGAATGAGATTACTAAGGAGCTCCCCCCCTCTCCCTCCCCTTCTGTAGCTTAACGTCCTTTAAACGGTTGGTCATATCGAACTGTGAATGAAATTGCTTTAGTGATGCTCAAATGATCTCGCGGGCCATGGAGCTAAAGTTACTCGACAGGCTCAGGATAAGGAAATTCCCGAGAAAAAAAAACAAAAAAAAAAAGCAAAAAAAAAAAACCAAACTTATCCTCGTAATTCACCCTAAGTGACATTCGAACTCGCGACCTATTGAATGTGAGGCAGACGTGCTACCTTCACACTACCCAGGCGGGCGAGCTGTATATTGTTCACATTTTTGACAGATTTCGAGCCAAAATACCAACTTTCGTATTTGTAGTATTTTTACTACTCTCCACACGTACTATGCACATGGTTATAGAGAAGGTATTGTATTTCACTTAAAAATTAAATACCGAGATTTCACCGGAAATACATGTTTTGAGAACCCTAAATAAAACTTAGAAAACTGTGTCTGTAAGTGCGTGCAGCACAGCTCGATGCGACACGAAGATTTTGAAGAAAATTCCTCCACCCCAACTAATATGGACAAATTATAGACAGTTTTGATTTTCTTAATAATGGTTCTAACGATGCTGAATAAAATATCCTAGGTACATTAAAGATATTTTATGACAAATAATATGTACATCTTAAATTTTCTGACGACAGCCTCTGAAGACCTCTTTATTCCGGATGAATTTTATTGATTTTGTCCATAAGAGACAAAAGCTTACCACACATAAAATGTACATCCTGTCAACACTTGTAATTTATCGCATGTTCCTTTTATAATTGTAGAACTGACAGTTTCTCAGATTTTCCTTATTAGTATTGGTTTCAGTTTTAAAATACATTTACTGTTATCATACAGGAATTTGTCAACTCCTGGCCACACAAACAGAGGAACTTCAATCACATAAGAAGCGGCTTTTAAAAGAACTGACTATCACTTTAGCATGGTGAATTCCCTTGTTTCCCTTCTACTTACAAAGAATCAGCAATAAGACCAATTCTGGCAACGTTTATCTTGATTAACATGACGTGGATAAAATAAATTTTTGTAAGGAAAGTTTGTGGAATAGCTAGGGAGAGGCATGTGAATCGAACACGTCAGATTTTTTATCCAATTATCACTGGTAGGATTTCGAAACCTCTATTTTCGGTGACATTTCGACCTCTTGTTGTGAAAAGAAAGGTATGGAGTCGCAAAAGTAAATATCGCAACTTTCAGCAAAATAGGTATGTTAGGTTTAAAATTGCGAAATATGCAATGCAGTTTCTAATTATATGATCTCCACTTTTTTTCTATACCTACAAAGTTTACTATTTTTATTTTATCTTACCACAAGTTCAGCACACAAAATACAGAAATGGAATAGATATATGGCGTTTTAATTACTTGTCTAAGAAATTGAACTGTTTCAGCCGCATTGCAGGAGTTTACCTAATTAAAAGAAAACTTTTCAGTTTTGTGTTTTGTTATATAATGCGCGCATGTTAGTGGCTTACACTCGTGCTGTTTACATTTATGTTTTGTAATACACCCCATGCGTACTTATCGTGTGTGTAATTTTTATTTTGTTTAGTATTCTTATATCTGACAAGTTTCGCAACACAAAACGCACTTTATTAAAGTTTCTTATACTAAAACAAATTTGTTAATTTCTCTGCAATGTCCTTTGCTTAAGTAGAAGTAGTAATGTATTTCATCCTAAAATTCGATGCCCAGATTTCACAAAAATTGCATATTTTGGAACTCCTGTTCCGGGGAAACAAGAAAAAAAATCTGATGTAATCAATTCACATGCATTTCTCTATATCTCGGCAACAAATTTTTGTTAAAAAGTTTATGCTTTTATTTACTTCATGCTAAGTTAGAAAAAATAGCAGAAATAGTCTTATTACTTGTTTCCCTGTAAGTAGAAGCGAAATGAGGGAGTAACATAGGTTAAAGTGATAGAAAAAGATGGTTGTTATGTGACTGAAATTCCTTTGTTTGTATGGACAGGAGTTGACAAATTCCTGTATGAGAAAAGTAAGTTTTTTAAGCCTGAAACAAAAAATAAAGGAATATCTAAAAAACGTTCAACTCCACGAAAAAAATGTATATAACATAAATTGTGTGTTTTAGTGTGCTCTACATTTTTTGTATGGTAAGTTTTTATCTATCTCTTACGGTTTACCAGTTACACAAAATTCCGTAAAATTCATCCAGAGTAAAGTAGTCTTCAGAGGCTATTCCCAGAAAATTCAAGATATACATATTATTTGTCAAGTATATATCTTTAATTTATGATATTTTTATCAAAGTCGTTAAAGCCATTTTTTATAAATTAAAATTTTTTGGAACATTTTTCCATGTGAAGGGTAGTTGGGGGTGGGAGATTTTCTTGAAAATCTTCGCGTCGCATCCTTGGTAGATACTGAACTTAAATACTAAGTTTCGTATTTAACGATCTTTTCGTTTTTGAGCTATGCTGCCCACAGGCACACACACACATACACACAGACATACAGACACACACACGGACATTTTTCTAAAAATGCTTTTTTTGGATTCAGGTGGTCTCAAAACATGTATTTCTGGTGAAATCTCGGTATCGAATTTTTGGGTACAGTGTAATAAATACCTTCTCTATACACTATGTACATAGTACGTATAGAGAAAGTAAAAATATCTAAAAAAAAATTCTGATGTGTTCCATTCACATGACTTTCTCTCCATCTCTGCAAACAAATATTGTTAAAAAGCTTAGGCTTCTATTTACTTTATGCTAACTGAGAATACATTAGCAACATTGTCTTATTACATGCTTCCTTGTAAATAGAAGTGAAATAAGGGAGTAGGAAAGGTTAAAGTGATAGTCTAAAGCTGGTTACTATGTAACTGAAGTTCCTTTGTTTGTATGGACAGGAGTTGACAAATTCCTGTATGAGAAGAGTATGGTTTTCACAGCTGAAACAAAAAATAAGAAATATGTTAAAAATGTTCAACTCCACGAAAGAAATGTATATAACATAAATTGTGTGTTTAAATGTGCTCTACATTTTCTATGTGGTAAGTTTTTGTCCATCTCTTACGGTTTAGCAGTTATCTAAAAATCCGTAAAATTCATCCAGAATAAAGTAGTCTTCAGAGGCTATTCCCAGAAAATTGAAGATATACATTTTATTTGTCAAGTAAGTATCTTAAATGCATGAGATTTTACTCAAAATCGTTAGAGCCATTTTTCAGAAAATCAAAATTTTCGAAATTTTTTCCATGAAAAGGATGGTTTGGGATGGGGAGATTTTCTTGAAAATCTTCGTGTCGCATCCTTGGAAGATACCAAACTTAAATACCAAGTTTGGTTTTTAACGGTATTTTTAATTGTTGAGCTATGCTGCCCACAGACACACACACATACATAGACAGACTGACAGACAGACACACACGGACATTTTTCTAAAAATGCTTTTTTTGTATTCAGGGGGTCTCAAACATATATTTCTGGTGAAATATCGGTATCGAATTTTTGGGTACAATACAATGTACATAGTACGTATAGAGAAAGTAAAAAACCCTTTTTAAAAACGGACTGTGTGCGTCTGCATATGCCTGTGAACGGCATACATACTTCAGAAAGAAAAAATCTGATGTGCTCCATTCACATGACTTTTTCTACATCTCTGTAACAAATTATTGTTAATAAGCTTATTCTTCTATCTACTTCATGTTAGTCGAGATAAACATTATAGAAACGGTGTTATTACTTAGTTCCTTATAAGTATGGAGAAGAAAGGGAATAAACTAGCCTTAACCGACAATCAAATGTTTTAAAATGTAGTTGCTATGGGATTGAAATCCGTTTCTTTGTGTGGCCAGCTGTTGACAAGTTCCCGTATGAGAAAAGTTACTATTTTAAAACTGAAACCAATAACAAGGAATATCTCAGAAACGACCAAATACACGAAAAAGTGTATACATCATAAATTGTGTGTTTTAACGATATATATATGTGTGTGTGTGTGTGTGCGTGTGTGTGTTGTTAAGTAAATTTTTGTCTATTTATTCAGTAAAATTCTCCAGAATTCAGAGGCTACTCTCAGAAAATTGAAGATATATATTTTATTTCTTATGTAAATATATTTGATATACGATTATTTTATTCGAAATCGTTAGAGCCATTTTTTAGAAAATCAAAATTTTCGAAAATATTTCGTCGTAAAAGGTAGTTAGGGGGTGGGGGAATTTTCATGAAAATCTTCGTGTCACATCCTTGGATGATACTGAACTTAAATAGATACCAAGTTTGGTATTTAATGGACTTACACATACACAACACACACACACACACACACACACACACACACACACACACACACACACACACAGGGAGTCTCAAAACAAATATTTGAAAACTCGGTATCGAATTTTTGGGTGTAATACAATAAATACCTTCTCTATACACTATACACATAGTGAGTGTTGAGAATTTAAACATTTGACGTGTTCCATTCACTCTCTGTAATACATTTTTGTTAAAAAGCTTATTCTTCTATCTACTTCATGCTAATCGAGATTAAGTTAGCAGAAGTGGCCTTACTTGCTACCTTGTAAGTAGAAGGGAAATAAGGGAATATTCCAAAGTGATAGTCAAATCTTTTAAAATTTGGTTTGTATGTGATTAAAATTCCTTTGTTTGTATGGCCACGAGTTGATAAACTCTCCTAAAGTATAAGTATTTTAAAGCTGATAGAAACGGTCAACTCTACAAGGGAGGAGTGAATGAAAAGAAACAACATATATCAGATGAATTATTGTTTTAACGAGATCTACATTATATATGCAGTACCTTTTTTTTTTTTTTTTTTTTTTTCTATTTCTTACAGTTTACCAGTTATGCAAAATTCATCAACATTCTTCCAGAATATAGAGGTCTTCAGAAGTTATCGTCAGAAATTACAGATATACGTATTATTTGCCATAAAATACCTTTAATGTAGCTAGGATATTTTAATCAACATCGTTAGAACCATTATTAAGAAAACCAAAACTGTCTACAATTTGTCCATATTTGTTGGGGTGGAGGAATTTCCTTCAAAATCTTCGTGTTGCATCCAGCTAAGCTGCACGCGCTTACACATACACACTTTTCTAAGTTTTATTCAGGGGTTCTCAAAACATGTATTTCCAGTGAAATCTCGGTATTGAAGTTTTAATTTGAATACAACATCTTCTCTATAACCATGGGCATAGTACGTGTGAAGAATTCTAAAAATACTACAAATACGAAAGTTGGTATTTTGGCTCGAAGTCTGTCAAAAATGTGAACAATTTACAGCTCGCCCGCCTGTGTAGTGTGAAGGTAACACGTCTGCCCCACATTCAACAGGTAGCGAGTTCGAATCTCGCTTAGGGTGAATTTCGAGAATAAATTTTTTTACAGGTTTTTCCTTATCCTGAGCCTGTGCAGTATCTTTAGCTCCATGGACCCCGAGATCATTTGAGCATCATTAAACAATTTCATTCACAGTTCGATATGATCAACGTTTAGCTACAGAAGGTGAGGGAGAGTGGGGGGGGGAAGCTCCTTAGTAATCTCATTCTTTTAGAATTATAGCAGTAAGTAAAGACAAGTATGCCTGCAGTGCACGTTTCAAGAGTTATGGCTTGCTTAGGCTCTAAGACGTATGAAAAATTATAAGTTAGTTCCGAGTAACGTGGTCTTCCTCGGGACTGGGCCTTGAAAGGTTTGTAATTCAGACAGAATAGACTTGCAACCCTAGGCCTGGTCCCCCAGGTAGTCGCGGTTACGAGGCCGCTTGGGTAGGTTGTGACGAACCGAGTAACCTTACAACGCAGTGTAGGTGAGGTTATTAAGTCGCAATTGCCGTTTTCTTTTCCAAGTGTTTTTTTTTTCTTTACTGTATCTGGTATCTTTTGTGTACACGATGGCAACAAGATATGTACGTCAAAATACGTAAAAGGCTGCATTTAAAAAGGACGACCAACGTCCATCTGCAATGGATATCCATCGCTGGATTGATGCAGTATTGCATGTAAAAGGCTTCCGACTTACTACCTATTCAATTGGTAGGGAAACAAAATGCAGTCTGCATTAAATTTACGACCGAAGCAGTTTACACGGCTACCTCCAACGTCACATGGGTGAGCCTCAAATTGAATTGTCAAATTGGGCAACTACAATTGTAAACATTACACTCGCAGAAGAACAACTAACTACTGTACGTGTTCTAAATATTCCACTTGAAATACCCAATGACTGTGTAAGTAATGTACTCGCGCAATATGGGAAAGTGAGGTCAGTGGAAAGGGAGAATTGGGCAAATCAGTACTGTTTTCTTGTGGAAACTGGAACCAGGATTGCTTATATGCAGATACACAAAACGATTCCCGCCAATATATATGTTGTTAGTCATGAGGCTTATGTGACTTACCCCGGGCAAAAACAGGTGTGTTACTCGTGTGGCAGTTCTTCTCATCTCCGTGCCGGTGTCCTAATAGAGGTATTCGGCAGCCCGTAAATGTGCAGCCCCGGCAGCGTCTCCTGCTTAGTGACCTGTTTAAGCAGTCATGCTCTTCGCCTGATCTGTCTGTCGACACCGTTCCAGTAGAACAACCTGCTACCTTGCCTGTTGTGGACATCCCAATCGTTGTTCATCCCGCGGACGATGCGACACAAATGGACATCGAGTCTTCTGTGCCTGTACCTTCCTTGCCTTTTTCCAGCGTGCTCATATTGCACAGTCTACTGGAGTGATGGAAGACATCTGCAGTCTTACCACAGCGGAACAACACATGGCTCTTTCGGACTCGGAAACCGACTCTACTGACGAACACCCTGAAGAACATTCTAAGCTGCCTGGTCAATCTGCCCAAATGCCACATACTGCTGGTGATGCTACTGTGGTTGGTGGAACGAGTGGTTTGCTTGTACATAAGAGCAATGACACTGCCCCTTTTGGTGCTGCAGGGACAGACGCCGCAAATTCCTCCAGCTCAGATGTCCCTTTGAGTGATGGCAATTGGATTGATGCAATGGAAGCCGAATCCCCTTCAGCAAACGGATCTGCGGGGCCACCTCGGGAAGAGACATGTACCGAAGTCCCGGTGGTTGGTTCTGCGAATAAGGGTCACTTAGTTTTCTTCTCCTTCGTAAGCAGGAGTAGAGGTAACGCTGTTGCGCTCTATCAGTTCACGAAGATCAACAAGTTAACTGTCAGTTTCATTGTATGAGTCGTACCTTACTTGTTGCCACAGCAAACTTCACTGGCAGTTCTTCACCGACCAAACTATGTGCATTACAGCCCTTTCTTTATGACTATGACGTTGAAATTTTGTTCCTGCAAGAAGTTACCTTCACCGATTTTTCTTCCTTACGTCATTATGCAGTACATATTAACGTGGCGACAGAACACCGGGGTAGACACTTCTCACAAAACCTGGAATTGCTCTTCAGTCCATTGAAAGTGTTCCCTCGGGACGTGGTATCAGCGGTGTCTATCAGGACTATGGCTTCATTAATATCTATGCGCCTTCAGGAAGTAACAAACGTAAGGAAAGGGAACATTTTTTTCGACTTGACTTACCTTATTTACTTCGTAGACTGCCTCGTCATTACATTTTAGGTGGAGATTTCAACTGCGTCCTTCGACCGGAAGATTGTACTGAGGTCTACCGACCTAGTGCCAGTTTGCAACAGTTGACGGCTAATCTCCGTATGAAGAATGCATGGCTGTTGAGACAAAAATTCACTGCGCCTACCTATGTCACTGCTAACTCTGCCTCTCGTCTGGATCGTTTCTATCTACCTGAGGAACTTGCTGGAAATGTTAGTTCCATTGCTCATGTGCTACTATCCTTCTCAGACCATTTAGCGGTCCTACTCAGCATTGACTTACGTCTCTCCTTTCCACCTCTTGGACGCTCCTACTGGAAACTTAACACCACCTCTCTTATGCTCAATGCTCGGACGGAAGAATTAACAACCTTAAGGAAGTGCTGGTCCCGAAAGCAGTCTCACTACAGCGATATCGCCGATTGGTGGGACCTGTACGTCAAGCCTTGTTTGCGACGTTTATTTAAAGGTAACTCTTATGTAAATGTGAGGGATGAGGAACACACCTTGCAGTTTTTCTTCTGGTGTCTGCGAGATCTTCAGGAAATGCCCATGGACGGCGGTGCCCTCCGTGCGCGCTCCAACTTCTACAAGGCCAAAATCTTAAGCATTTATTGGAAGCGCATGGAATGCTTACAAGTTAGAAGTAGTCTCAATAACTCGGTGGATGAGGAACATATCAATTTTTATCATCTTATACAGGCATACAAACAGCGTCGTTCCAGTCTCATACTCAAGGTGCAGGATGAAGGTGGACAACTGTACACGACGCAGCCATCAATTAGTCGTACCTTTCGCTCTCATTTTGAAAGGGTTTTCCAGCGGAAGATAACTGAAACCCACTCACTCACTCACTCACTCTCTCTCTTCGACGCCTGTAAACCTATACCCCTCTCTCTTGGTGAGTTGCAGGCCCTTGAACGGCCCCTCTGCAAAACTGAAGTGTATAGGCTCTTCTGCAGGGAAAGACCTCCAAAACGCCTGGCTAAGATGGTTTATCCATGGAGTTTTACCGTCAATTTTGGGGTCTGTTGGGTGACAACTTTACTGCAGTCTTCAACTCCATCTTACGGCGCCGACATCTCTGTGCTTCTTAAAAACGAGGTGTAATAGTTCTTGTTAAGAAGAAACCCCACTCTTCATCTGTTGATGACTATCGGCCCATTACACTGCTTAATTATGATTACAACGTTTTGGCTCGCGTTCTGGCAAACAGAATTCGCCCTCTATTGAGGAAGCTCATTCACCCTTCCCAGCATTGTGGTATTCCGGAACGCAACATTTTTGACGTTTTGTATGCCTTACGTGACTCCATTGCCCACAGTACTCAGGGCTAGAAACACATTGTTGTCTTTGGATTTCAGTGGATCTTTTGATAGTGTCAATCATGACTATTTATTCAAATGTTTAGCATGGAATGCCTTCAGTGATGTCTTTATCTCCTACATCCAATGTTTATATACGGATATCTCTAGCTGTGTGCAGGTTAATGGCTTTCTCTCTCGTGAGTTTCCCATTGGTCGGTCTGTTGGGCAAGGATGTCCAGCGTCTATGCTATTATTTGTGCTAGCCTTAAATCCATTTCTTTGTCATCTACACACTAAGGTTGTTGGAATTTCCTTACATACTCACAGACTGAGTGCCCTGGCATATGCTGATGATGTAAGCGTTGTCCTTGCTGATAAGCTTGATCTTCGCTCCTTATGGAGTATCTTGCAAAGCTATAGTTCTATTTCTGGTCTTGAGATCAATGAGCAGAAGTCCAAGGCGCTTCTTTTCTGACGATGGGCTACGCCACCACGTTTAGCGCCACTGCAGATTGTTTCCCAACTCAAAGTATTAGGTGTTACCTTCACAGCTTCCTTTGGTGCTGCATCTGAATTGGAAACCCATTGTTGGCAGGATAAAAAAACTCTGCCATGGACCTGCACCATCGAGATTTGTGTCTATATCAGCGAGGATGGGTGGTACACATGTACTTACTTTCCCATTTTGTCGCTCAGGTTTTGCCGCTGTCTAAGCTCTATGCAAGACAAATCATATGTGCGGTTTCTTGGTTCATGTGGTAGGGCTGTATTTTTTGAGTGCCCATGTCTACATTGTATTTATCTCCGCAAAAGAGGTGGCATTGGGCTGATAAATGTTGGCTTTAAGTGCCTGGCATTGTTTCTTAGTCGTGGGCGGCATATACAAGACACAATTGTCAGTTTTTCTGCCGCGTGGTAGCAGTCTTGGTCCATTACTGTTGACCTGCGTAGTGCTGTGGATCTTTGCTCTATCCCAGCTACATTAGATACCTACAAACATATTTCTTGGATTGGAGTTACTTAAGTCCATCTTGTTCACAACCCGGAGGGCATCTGGCACGACGTATCTATCAGGAACTGCTTCAAGTATGCGGAGGTCCGTCAATGCGTCTTGAATGACTCCCGCCACTGCATCTGAATTACCAACAACTCTGGAAGAATTTCAGCGGCGCTGTCCTTCCGTACGCAGTTCTCTCCCTTTGGTATCAAGCAATTCATGATATCATACCGACACGACAGCGTCTGGCAGCTATTCACTTGAGTGACTCCCCGACATGCCCTCATTGTCATCAACTGGATACTGTACTACATCGTGTTGCTACTTGCTTCACTGTGTCTGCTGTTTTTACCATCGCTATAAGCTTTTTGGGAAAGTTAAGTGTACCAAATTGTGCTCCAGGAACCTTTCCTCGTCCGGATTTTCCCCACCCGCAAAGGCGGCAGAAAACCTTGCTATGGATCATTGGGCACACGATCTTTTATGTACTTTCCCATTTCCAGAGTGGTGTGGACCCGATGCAGTACATGGATTACATGAGGAGGGCGAGGTGGAAGATTAGCGTGAGGAGCAATTTTCGACGGCAGTTGCTTGCGAGTTCTTGATAGTTAATATAAATATATATAATAAAAAATCAAGAAAAACATAAGCAGAATTAGTAAAAAACAACAACAAAAAACAATTTATTGATAGAGCCTAGTAAATGTGGAAGAATTTTCATTGCGTTTAAAAAATGGTTTACTTCCTGTAAACATGTACCCAAAGCAAAAGTCAGCAATGAAATATTGCCATTTCAACAAGTTTGAGGACTTTATATCATCTTGTTTCTAGGTAATATTTTCCTTGATTAAACCGTGGAGACCTAGCACTGAGTATCGACAAGTAGTCTTACATTTTTATCAAAAACTGCCATTTAGAATGTTATGAAAACTATCATTCCAAATTAACCATTTATTTTGAAGTGTATTCTAAACTAATATTGATGATGATAATCACAACAGTAATAATGATAACTACAACAACAGTTGCAATGATGATAATAATGATGATTATGATAATAATCATAATAATAACAATAAGAACTACAAGAATTATAATAATAATAGCAATAATAATAATAACCACAATGACAAGAACAATAATAATAATAATAATAATAATAAGCATAATAGTAATAATATTAATAATAATATTAATACTACTAATAATAATCATTATAATAATAGTAATAGTAATAATAATATTACTAATAATAATAATTATAATTGTAATTATGATAATAACAATGACAATAGTAATAATAATAGTAATAATAGTACTACTAATAACAATAACAACAAGAACACGAATAATAATAATAATAATAATAATAATAATAGTAACAGTAATAATCATATTAATAATAATAACAATAATAATAAGTACAACTAGAGCAATAATAATAATAATCATAATAATAGTAATAATATTAATACTAATATTAATACTAATAATAATAATCATCAGAATAATAATAATTGTGATGATGATAATAACAATGCTAATAATAATAATAATGACCATAGTAATATTATTAATAGTAATAACAATACAATAAGAACAAGAACAATAATAATAGTAATAAAAGTAATAGTAATGATAATAATAAGAACAATAGTAATAATTAATAATACAAACATTAATAGTAATTATAATAATATTAATAATAATAACAATTATAATAATAAAATTAATAATATCTAACCATAATAATAGTAAAATTAAAAGTAATACTAATACTTATAATTAAGAATAGTAATAATAATAATAATAATAATAATAATAATAATAATAATAATAATAATAATGGTGATGATGATAATAACAATGATAGTAATAATCATCACCATAATAATAATAATAATAATAATAATAAAAATTGCGATAATGATAATAACAATGATAGTAATAATCATCACCATAATAATAACAATAATAATAACTACAACAACAATAATGATAGTAATTGTAATAATAATATTAATAATAAAATAAATAAGGACAACAATAATCATAATTAATAATACTACTTAATAAGAATTGCAATAACAATAACAAGAACAATAATTATAATAATAATAATAATAATAATAATGGTAATCATAGTAATAATAGTAATAATATTAATCATAAAATTAATTATAGTAAGAACAATAATAATAGTAATAATAATGTAATAATAATAATAATAATAATAATAATAATAATAATAATAATAATAATAATAATAATAATAATAACGAAAAATGTAATGATATATAGGTATATATCATACATTCACCAACATGCATGTGTCTTTATCATAATCCGCACATTTCACTTTCTTTTCCCACTAGATACCACGACGTACTTTCATATGTACTGATGTATTAAAATATACCGTTGGTAACGGCTTGCACCAAGCGCACCAAGAGAATACAGTTTTCCGTAGTTGGTACTCCGCCTAGCAGACGGAATAATATTTAGAGTCAGAACGCAGATTTACCAATTAATCCATTGACCTATGGCTTTTCGAACAGACTTTAAGGTTATGCCAAAAACTGGTTTACTTCCAGTAAATGTTTGAGGAGCTCCCTCTCTTATCAAGCTTTCCGTTGCTTAATATCTCCATATTCCCAGGCACTCACAGAATTTTAACTTTGTTTTGCTTTGCCAATTGCATAAGATTTATAAGGCAGTTTCAGAGTAACTTGGATGTTATCTGATAACATATATATTTTTTAAATACTGAGAAAAGCAAGATGTATGCAGGTTTGCCTCGTACCACGATAGAAAGCGCGTTGTAGGTTCTAATCAATATGTCATAGAGAGTACTAAGTGGAGACTAGTTTCTAATGCATACTGTAATAAATGTCACTGTTGACTAAAAGTTGTGTACAAATAAAATCTTAAATTCATGCTGCAAATAATTCGACGTTTCGACGCGTAGATAGTTTACGGCTGCACGCCATCTATGTTTCGCACACTACTGTGCCCTAGCACTGCAGTCAGTCATGACTCAGTACAATTCACAACGACGACACATCATGGGGTGCAATTCTTCCTCCTTTCATAAATTAGAATATGGCGTCACAGAACTTTGTGGAAACTGAAACTTGCAGACGTATCTCGAAGCTCGAGAAGAATCAAGTCGTTTCACGTTCCGAAGGTTCCAATTACCACGCGCCACTCCTCTTGTGTTACTGACGCATCCGAATGCCTCCATCTGCGATGACTCACGTACCAAGGCGGACGTGAGAACCACTGCTGAAAAAGGCGGCACTGTCACAATATTTAATGTTATAAGAATGCGATGTGTACTTTAAGTACAAATAAACCCACATACAAAACCAGTTTTGAAAATGCGAATTTTTAGTTTCGGGTACTTTCCAATATTGGTTGAAAAAAATCTGATGTGTTACGTACCCTCTATCCTTTATTAGTGAGTGTAAAATCTATTCTTAAGAAAGCTACTTTTTCCACCAACTTCATTTTGATAGAGGTAAATCTTAGCATAAATAGCTGCATTACATATTTCGTTTTAGACACAAAGGGAATAGTCAAATTTTAAGAACTGGGTGCTATATGCTGCTATAAAAATCTATACAGTTTCTATGCAATCGCGAGGAACAACGGAGTATATAAAGGACTTAAAGAAATGAAAATGTTTTGAACAATTCGAACCATTGATAACTTCTCGGAAATGTCTTCTGGCACAGAAACATTGTTCGAAATAAACTGTGTGTCTTAAAGTGGCCAAAAGTTTTGGGTGACATGTTTTCGTCTATCGTTAACCAGTTACCTATATAAGATTATGCAGAA
The DNA here is from genome assembly GCA_030762935.1 of Hymenopus coronatus. Classification (NCBI taxonomy): domain Eukaryota; kingdom Metazoa; phylum Arthropoda; class Insecta; order Mantodea; family Hymenopodidae; genus Hymenopus; species Hymenopus coronatus. The sequence goes on along the minus strand of CM060900.1, from coordinate 250,779,195 downwards.
TTCCTTCTTAAGGCTATTCCCTAAGTTCCGAGAAATATATTGTATTTGTTATGTATATGTTTTAATATAGGATGTTCTTTACCTACATGAAAAGCATTTAACGGAATTTCAACTTACATTCTTAGAGTAATTTTGAGAAAATCTAAACTTTTTAAAAAATCTCCCATATAAAGATAGTTTGTAGTGGGGGATTTCTCGAAAATCTGCATGTTGCATTTTTGGAAGATATGGAACAACAAATTTGGTTTTTATCCGAACTATCAGTTTTGAATTATGCATTGACCACACACACACACTCATCACATCACATCACACGCGTTGGTTTAATTGACTGAGTTGGTTCGGGTTGTCCCGCTGATCCCAAGTTTGCGGGATCAAATAAGGCCCAGAACGTAGTTTTAAGAGTCCTTAAAAGAGACAATTCCTTATCAGTAGATATATTGGCATGTAAAATAACTGTGGGACAACATCGTGGCATACCTGCGGCGGTAACATCCTGGTAAATGACGGCATTAAAAATATTTAATCGTTTAATATAAGTATAAATACATAAAATGTCCCCAAAATGTTTTCTTTTTGGATTCAGAGGTTCTCGACATGTATATTTCTTATAAAACCTTGATATCGAATTTTTTAATGTAATGCAATAATTCTTATATCTGCTCTCTGTTAGTCCTTTGATACAGTGGGGAGGGCAAAGGTGGAAAGCAGGTTAGTCTGCCCAGGCTGGTTAAGGTCTTCACTTTGTGACAGCCGCTGATGTATCCACTCAAAGTCCTTATCTTCCCCATTCATTGTTTCAAAACAGTCTGACTAAAGTATACTATAGTTAATTTTATTACTATACCCCACCTTTACCTGCAATGATTATATCGGCCGTCTTTTACCTTTGGAATATAATATTAATGGTATTAACTGTATACAGTCTTTATTTGGGTTAACACATTAAGTTACACACTTTCACACCCTCATGTATGCTTTCAGACTCAGGGAAGGATAGCACATAATCTTGATTAGAGAAAAATTCACAATCCACAGACGAGAATCGAACACAAGAACTCTCGCACAGCACGCAGCACAGCACGAGTTTCGGAGTCAGTCAGGAAAAGTTTGGGATACTAATCTTTCTACGAAGTATTTCAATATATATGAAGGAAATACCTCAGAGTTTGCATCTGTACTAGAAATAAGCACTTATGGGAAGTAATGGTACAAAAAACCGTTGTGAGTTCCCCACAATTGTAGCTGCTTTCAGCACGGTGTGGAAACAAACTTTACGACCTCGTTAAAATGGACCTCACAGCCTGGGTTCTCGAGTTTTGCGTTTAAAAGCGGTGCAGTAAACTTATAGTGTCTCATCTTATCTAACAAGCCACATTCTTTCGGTAGTTTAGAAATTGGATTAGCAAGACTTGTAGATACAGCTCAGGAAGGTAGACGGAATCGGTTAAAATGGGGTTATTACTTATTCGTGAATAAATGTTTCTGCTCATTTGTATAATATTTTTTTAATTACACAGATATTGGTCTTCTGGCGGACCTAATTGGCCATCAGGGGAGAGAGAAGGCCTTAGAAGACAAACACGCCACAAACACTCATTCCCAAGATGGAATTTGAAACCGCGATCCCCTGCACGCGTTTTGGTTAAGCGAACCAGTATGTGCATTTTACGACTCCCAAAGCATCTTACTGAAATTTTTAAACTTCATGCACCATGTCGGTATAAAGAAGAACGTCTTCCCAACAGAAAAAAAAGGTCTGCTAATTGTTTGACTGTTTTAGTTTGGTTGTATGTTTTGGAACAAAGACTAAACAGTTAAAATAAATTGATTGCTTTTTGTTTGTTTATCGTAGAGTACGAAAGGCAGAAGAAAATGTATTCTGTGAGTTAAAAGACCTATATGCATTACGCGTATAGCCTTGCAGATGAGAATGCATCACATCATGGGCACGTGAGTTATATGCAGCAAGATAGCCTAACCTTGTTCCGAAACATTCTCTGTAATTTACCAACGCTTGAGAGAGTGGCTCAATTGATAGGGGCGTTTGGGATGTTAGGAGACCAAGATAGGTAAGAAGCATTGACCTTGAAGAACAAGTTCTTCGTGATTTGGACGCAAACACATCAAATGGAACAATACGCATTGCAATAAGGAAAGGCGTTGCTTATATGGAGAACTTGCATGAAAATGTTCTGTACCCGTAACACCTTCAGCGGCAACAAGAATTAAATGAGGCGGAATTTGAGTCAAGAAGAAATGTCTGCCATTGCATGTTACAGAGTTGTGCTATGTTCACGAATTTCTTAGCGTGGACTTTGTTCAGTGATGAGACTGGTTCTCTTCGCAACGGTATCTTCAATTTTCTTAATGCTCACAAATGGAACTATGAAAACCCGTAATCACCAGAGGTTCTGCCTAAACGTTTGGGAGAGTCATTCACGATCAGTTTACTGGTCCGTAATTTTTTTTCCGGGCCTGAATTTAGAGACGTATCTAAAGTTTCTCAGAAATGACTTCCATTGTTTCATTGAAGACGTGAATCTAGACGTGTTCCAAAGAATGTCGTTTTTATCTAAGTGTGCGCCAGCTCAATTCAGTCTGCCAGTACGTAATTTCTTGAATGACAATTTTCCGCACAGATTGGTCGAGGGTGTATTCACAATGGATGTGACCAAATACGAAACACTCCTGCAATTTGGAACAGAGACGCGATGGCATGGGACTGAGGCTTAGGGCAAGTGTCGAAGCAGAAGGAAACTGCTTCGAGCAATTTCTCTAAGTTTTGCTTTGTAGCCCCAATAACTGCTTTCAGAACCATGCTCATATGAGCTCTTTTACGTTTTGATGTAAAAATATTTGACATAGTCTGCATATTAGTTCATGTCTGGATTATGTAATTTAAAATCACATTTAAAGTATGTTATAAATAATACTCCTTAAGATGCAATTTTCCTAATTTTATACAATATTTTAGCTCTAAGCTCTTTATTGAGCTATATATATATATATATATATAATAAGTTTTCTAAGAAATATACATAGGTCTTATCAAATTTGGCAAACTTGGGTGAGTTTGGTGGCGTAACACATTCTCTGACCAATAACTAGCTGTATGCAACATGAAGTTAGCCAATATAGGGAAAAATAGCTCTGAAGTTTTGATTGATAACATATACATTGCATCGAAAGGAGCGTTTAAATGTTGAAAAGTTTCTAAAGTATTGCAACCGAAAAAAAAAAAAAAAAATACACACTGGAAAGCGGTCTCATACTATTTAAAATTTTTTGTGCATTTTTCGTAAAGTAGTGTACATTTTAATTAAAATACGTGGTTTATAAACCAATTAACACATGTGCACTAAATTTCCCAAAAATACTTGATGAAAGTTTGGAACAAAAATGTACGAAGTATAAAAAGTTCTCAACTTCTCTCAGCTTACTTAAATTGTCAAGTCTGACACTTTCACTGCTGTAACAATAATTTGAAAGCATATATGTTCCATAGAACCGGATATAAGAATAAAAAGACCTAAAACGGCTTTTTTTTTTTTTTAAACCATTTTGGCTGTTTCACAGATCGGTCTGCTTACTCGCCTCTCACCAAGGCATGTGGGATTTGTGGTGAACAAAGCAGCGCTGGGGCGGGTTTCACCGGGTTCTCCGATTTCCCCCGCCATCACATTCCACCGGGGCTCCATCTTCATTCCACGTATCATCAGAGTCATCGCCTGCGGTGCTATGTGCATTAAAAGCGGGTGTTAAACACTATCGAAATTAAATAAATGAATAAACATCGCCATCCTTAAAGTAAGAAGCAGTGGCTTCTTAATGGTCTATTCCGCAATAAGATTCGAAATTGTAATTCTTGTAAAACTTTTACTTCCTCAATGCTTGCTTACCTTTGTTGGAGGAAGTATTGTATATAAAGATGTCATCGTAAAAATACCTTTAGTTCCCATAAACTCTCCGCAAAAGAACTTTTGGGAATAATTTCTTGTTATTTATATATGCGTGAATTCCGATGTCATACTTAGGCACCTTTGGAGTATGCAAGGCAAATCGTTTTAGGAAAGTCAACCACACCAAACGAACCTTTATACGGAACGCTACTTGTATGAAGTGCTTTTGTTCTTTCTTTCAAACAAAACAAAAAGAACATCAACAATTTTCCTAAAATGTATTTGAAATAAATTGTGTGCTTTAATGCCATTTACATAGTTCTTTATTTAGATTTTGTCTATCTCTTACGGTTTACCAGTTTTGCAGAAGTTGTTCAGAATGTAGAGGACCTTAGAGGCTATTCCTAAAAAAATTAAAATACACATTTTATTTCTCATGAAACTAATCAAGATTTTCAAAAAGTATGTCATGAAAGGATGTTTTGATGCAGCGAAAATTTTTATTTTATTGTTAATCTTCATGTCGCATCATCTTTGGAGAATGCTGAACTTGAATGTCAAGTTTGGTATTTAAGCGACCTTTTGTTGTTGAGTTATGCTGTTCACAGATACATAGACCTTTTCCCTATAATTATTTTTACTTTCTCCATACGCACTATGTACATAGTGTATAGAGAAAGTATTGCACTCCACCAAAAATTCGATAACGAGATTTCACCGGAAATATATGTTTTAGGGTCCCCAATATCCAAAAAAGCATTTTCACAAAAAGGTCCGTGTGTGAGTGTGTGTGTGTGTGTGTGTGTGTGTGTGTGTGTGTGTGTGTGTGTCCGTGTGTCCGTGTGTCTGTGAACACGATAACTCAAAAACGAAAAGTCGGTAAAATACCAAACTTGGTATTTAAGTTTAGTATCTTCCAGGGATGCGACACGAAGATTTTGAGAAAAATCCCCCCACCACCAACTACCCTTTACATGGAACTTTTTTCGAAAATTTTGATTTTCTCAAAAATGGCTCTAACGATTTTGATTAAAATTTCGGATATTAAACACATATACCTGACAAATGAAATGTATATCTTGAATTTTCTGGGAATAGCCTCTGATGAGTAGTTTATTCTGGATGAATTTTACTAAGTTTTGAATAACTTCTAAACCGTAAGAGATGGACAAAAACTTACTAAACAAAAAATGTAGAGCACATTAAAACACACAATTTATGTTATATACATTTTTTCGTGGAGTTCGTCGTTTTTGTGACATTCCTTATTTTTGGTTTCTGCTATGAAAAACGTATACTTTTCTCATACTGGAACTTGTCAACTCCTATCCATATAAACAAAGGAACTTTATTGACATAGCAACCAGCTTTTGACTATCACTTTAACCTACGGCTGTCCCTTATTTCGCTTCTACTTACAAGGATGCGAGTAATAAGACTATTTCTGCTAATTTTTTCTGATTAGCATAAAGTAAATAGAAGTATAAGCGTTTTAAGAATTATTTGTTGCAGGGATATGGAGAAGGTCATGTGAATGGTACACATCAGATTTTTTTTATTCGGGGTGTCTCAAAAATAGCATTTCCGATAAAATCTTTCTATTAAATATTTCAGTAGAATACCATTATTCCTCTAAGCTAATATGAGTGAAGTAGTAGAGAAAGTACACATTAATTTAGTAACATGGCTTTTTAGGGATTCTCATCACTGAATTTTTGATAACGTTTCGGAGGAATGTTTAACAGTATTTTTTTTTAACAAATTCTCAACATAGAAGTTTCTGAAAACAACTGCTATTTTGACTTTCTGAGCATTCAAATGCCCACTAAAGTTATAAGATCTAATTTTCTTGTAATCTGGTTTCCCAAGTCTTTCCAGAAATGGCAACTCAAATGTGTGAAGTCGAACCGGCACGTATAACCGGTTCTCTATTGGCTCAAGGGATAGGAACCAAGCCGTGTGAAGTCGGACCGGTGGGTATAACCGGTTTTCATTTGACTCATGGGATTGGAACCGAGACGTGTGAAGTCGGGACGGTATGTAAAACCGGTTCGCTGTTGGCAGGAAAGGCACGCGCTACACCACACGACCCGATAATATTATGTGCCTCGCTCTTGTAGTACGAGGTAGCATAATTACCTGTCCATATTCCCTAATCAAGTTTTCTTCACCCTCTTTAAAATGCTCCCCGCGATGCAGCTTTTGTTCAGTTTGTTTCAGACTTTCAGTTTACGTTCTTTACACGATTTTGAAAAGGATTTTCCGCCATGTCTTTGAATGTAGACTTTTAATAGTTTTTTGCATGCCTGCTTTTTATAAAAATTATTTTTTGCTTTTCTTCCAGGAGAAGTTCCAATGGTACAAAAAATGTAACACTTGAATATAACTAACTGAACTAATAGGGTTTCAGGTTCATTAGGTTCACTGGAACATCTAATTACGCTGACAATTCTGGCTTCGAGCTGGTTGCTCTACCTTAACGTTTAACTTGCGTCGTAGCTTTCTGATTCCAAGATCGTGGATTCGAACCCAGCCCAGACCGACGGATTTTAAGTGTGCTCAAAAGCGACACCCCCATGTCAGTAGATTTATTTGCGCTTAAATAATTCCTATGAGACGGAATTCTAGCGCACCAGCATCGCTGATATGATCCTGGCAATTGAAAGCGTCGTTAAAAAATATCGTTTAATACATTAATTTTAATCTGGCTCGTTAATGGGTCTTACATTTAACGGAGATATAGGTTTAATATTACATCATGCGCTTGTTTTAACAAGTGAACTTATTTATTACAGCTATTGACCTATTTACTATTATTTATCTATAAAATAATTATGAACTTAATATTATCTACTAGTTCTGCTATCATATTCATACGTTTTAATTAATATGGGATGGCGATACACTCTCTCATGTTCACTTAAAAATATAGGAGTGAGGTGCTTCTTTACTTTCTCTACACGTGCTATGTACATAGTATATAGAGAAGGTATTGTATTGCACCCAAAATTCGATGTCGAGATTTCACCGGAAATATAAGTTTTGAGGTCCCTGAGTCCAAAAATCAATTTTAATAAAAGGTCCGTATGTGTGTTTGTGGACAGCATAGCTGAAAAACTTAAAGACCGTTAAATACCAAACTTGGTAGTTGAGTTTGGTATAAGCCAAGAATGGGACACGAACATTTGCAAGAAAATCCCCCCACCCCAAACTACCCTTTACAAAAATTGAAAATTTTGTTTTTCGCAAAAAAGGCTCTAACGATTTTGATTAAAATATCGTATATTAAATCTGTTTACATCACAAATAAAATGTATATTCTTTAATTTTCCGGGAATAGCTTCTGAAGACCTGTTGGCTCTGGAAACATTTTTTTGAATTTTGCATAACTAGTAAACCGTAAGAAACAGACAAAAACTTACCGTAACAATGTAGATCTCGTTAGAACACAGAGTTTATATCATATACATTTTTGTTTTAGAGTTGACTGTTTCCAAGATATTCCTTGTTATAAGTTTAAATTTTAAAATCCACCTCTCAGACAGAAAGTTACCGCTTTATTTTATTTATGTATTTATTTATTATTATTTTTTTTCTTGTTCTACTCCTGGCCAAGCAAAGAAGAGAATTTCAGTGACAATCGCATAACGATAGCTTTTAAAATATTTGACTATTGCTTTAGCATAGCGCATTCCTTTAGTTCCGTTCTACATATAAGGAAGTAAGTAATAAGCACATTCTGCTAATGCTTATCTCGATTAGCATGGTGTAGAAAAAAGAATAACCTTTTGTAAGAAGTTGTTTGTTCGTAGAACATTTTGAGAAAGTCATGTGAGTGTAACATCAGATTTTTACTTTCTGTACACGTACTATATACATAGTGTATAGAGGAAGTATTGTATTCCACCCAAAACTTCGAAACCGAGATTTCACCGGAAATTTACAAAAGACCGGAAAATGTTTGAAAATATTGTTTTTCTCAAAAAATGGCTCTAACGGGTTTGATTCAAATTCCATATATTAAAACTATTTACATCACAAATAAAATGTAAGTCTTGAATTTTCTGGGACTAGCTTCTGAAGAAATGTCATTTTGGATGAATTTTGCATAAAACTGTAAGAGATACAAAAACTACAAAAGTAGATCTCATTAAGACACACAATTTATTCTTGTAGAGCTGACCGTTTCGGAAATATTCCTTTTTATTGGTTTCAATTGCAAACTACCCATCTTCTCAAGCGGGGTGGCCCTTCATTTCTTCTCTCTCTCTTTTTTTTTTCCTGGAAATCCAAATCACCCTAACTTCAGTTGTTCACATATAGATCGGCATTTAAAAGAATTGGCTATCGATTCAGCCTGGTATATTCCATTATTTCCCTTCTTCTTATAAGGGACTAAGTAATAAGACCAATGGTGTTAATGTATATTTCGTTTAGCATGATGTAGAAAGAATAATAGTTTATAAGAATAGTTTGTTTGCAGAACAGGTAGAGAAAGTCATGTGAATGCAACACATCAGATTTTTTTTCTATTTGGCCTTAATTGCCCACCAGGGAAGAGAGAATAACTTACCTAGAACACAAACGTACAACAATGCCCATAGCGGGATTCGAACACGCGGCCCTTTCCCGACAGAGCGTCAACGCTAAACGCGACAACGACCGCGTGGAGTGGGGTTATCATCATGCTTCTCTTCGCCCCATGATCTACTTCATTTTAACCGAGATAGATCTTTGCAGAAATAACTACATTACATGTTTCATTTTAGATATAAAGGGAATTTCGATATTTAAACGTTTAAGGACTGAAATTTATAATTTGGCCTTAACATTTTACGCTTTTCATGCAATCGGTAGTAACAAGTCGAGAGTACTTAAAAGAATGATAGACTATTGCACAAATCGAATTATTAATAACGGTTATCTCGGAAATGATTGATCACAAAAAGATTTACGATCGTATTTGAAATAAATTGAGTATTTTAAAGAGATCTAAGATTTTAGTGCAAGTACCTTTTCGTATATCGCTTAACGTTTGCGATTTATGCAAGATTATTACTATTTAATGTTAATACTGCATTAACTAGCAAATAACTTCAGCTTTAGAGACAACTGTCTAAACGTATTCATGCTCCTATTCATGAGTTAACACATAATGAATTTAATAGTTATTTGAGAACCTGGATTAAGCTATATCATTGTTATTTGTTTTGGACGTTTGCAATGTTTGACATAGCGTGTGGAATATTTTGAAGCAAACCGCATTTAAGGAAATGAAGAAACAGGTTATGCATCTTTCTAATTCTTTTCTATCATCTCAATGATCTTGTGTGATAAGATTTTAGAAGGTATCTGACTGTATCCATATTTTGCGAAGGGGCTCGTAATGTATAAAGAGGAAAACATGCACACCCATAGATTTTTTTTATTCTTTATTTATAATCGCCTAGGGTGACCATCCAGTTGTACTCCGACCAGATCTGCAACACTGGCTTCCCCCACCCCGCACCTATATCCCTTCAGGTCTCCCCGCTAGCCGGCACTGCTTTCCTTGACAGCCCGCAAGCGGCTGGCCAAGGTAAGCAGCATCGGGCCTGGTCCCTCTCTGGGTGGGTGGCCACTCAGATAGGTAAACCAGCCCGCGCCGGCTGCACAGAGGGAACACCCTGCCCAATTACTTTGACATTGACAAAAACGCTTGCATAAGACTACATCTACTATATCACACGGGTAAATCCGCAAGAAAAGCGGATAGGTACCGTGGTGATTTGCCCCCGCCCGAGTACACTCGGGCGACTAGTTCCTGCTCCTGGCCTAACTACAAGGTCTTTTAGCGATTTTTCATTTACAACGTGGGTTTTTACAGAATAAACTTAGATAAATAATACAATAATAATTACACCAGGATTACTTACAATAAACAAGCAACAAGTTAGGATCTTAAAGTGTGAACTATAAATAAAAACAGAGTCACGATTACAGTAGAATTAGTAAAAATGAGAATATACCATGGTAGATTGAAACAGATAACAAAATGTGGTCAATTAATAAGAACAAGTGGGTGGCAAGAAAAGATTTAAACAAAATGAACATTAAGTATTATAACATAATCATAGTTAAAGCAACATTTATAACAATATTGCCTTATTAATCATTAGATTAATATCTTTCAATTAACAAAAACAATTATAGTTTATATTAACAGTTTATGAAAATTAATTTTTTATAAAAGTTAGTACAAAGAGATATCTTTTAAAAAATTTAAGATTCGTGGAATCATGTTGGTTACATTGATAGTAATGGGATCTTCTGGAATTTGATTCTTCAGTCTCTATCTGTGGTATAAGTACATTTTGAGATGATTGTTTGGTATCTACCACATTTCAGAGGATGTTCTTTGGAGAGCAGGAAGGTGTCTGTGAGATTGCTGTGGCCAATTTTAGCTCTGGTGATGACAATCTGCTCTTGAGTGATTTTCTTTTCAGGGTTGGATAAAATAACGTGAAGCTTACTGGTGGTTGTTTGACCATTGATGGAACCATTTGCCTTTTATTTTCCTGTTTATGTATTTAATGTAATCTTGATGTGCTGTAGGTATTGAACTGTTTTGAGGGTGTTTAGTGGCTTCACGTGCTTCACAATCAGCTTTCTCGTTACCTTCGATTTGTTTGTGTGAAGGCACCCATATTAGAATTACTTGTTTTCCTTTGTTTGATGTTTTTAAGTATGTTAATATTACTTCTTGCACTACAGCATTTTCATTTGTTTTCCTTTGTTTGGCTAATAGTGCACTCAGTGAATCGGTAAATATTATAAATGTATTTGATACTGTTTCTTCAGCAATGTAGTGAAGACGTTGCTTTATAGCAAATAATTCAGACGAGAAGATGGAGTAATAGTTAGGTAGTGTGTATTGTAGGGTGTATTCTGAAAGTACTATTGCACAACCTCGGTTTGTATCTATTGCTGAACTATCGGTACAAATGTTTTTGTTTTCCGAGTGTTTTTCTTGGATCTCCTTAAACATTTTTTGAAAGACTATGTTTTTGGTTTCAGATTTACCGTACTTAAGCATTTGTAAATTAACAACTGGCGATGGAAGTTTCCAGGGATCCATCTAGTACATCTCGTCTTACAGTTATTTGGGGAGGTTCCAGGGCATATTCTTGTAGGTAACTTGCTATTGTTGCAAAGAAGGCAGGGTAACGAAGTTTCCTTTGGTTTATTTATTTTAGTTTTGGGAATGCAAACTTATACTTGTGGGAGGTTGGGTTTGCAGCAATCTTCATAGCATAAGATAAACTAGATATTTCCTCCTATTTTCGAGTGGTAGTTCATCCGCTTCTATTTGTAGACTGGTAGAGGGACTGTCTCGAAAGGCTCCAAGTGCTATTCTGAGGCCTGTTGTTTGTATAGTATCTAGCATTTTAAGAGCTGTTGGTGATGCTGAATTGTAGAGGATCGATCCGCAATCTAATTTTGACCTTACAATTGTTCTGTAAGTTGTAAATAGCACTTTTAGACCAGTACCCCAGTTTTTAGCTCTCAAGGATTTCAATACAGCAATTTTCCGGATACAATCAGATATTAGTTGTTTAAGATGGTTAATCCATGCCAGCATATTGTCTAATATCATTCCTAGCACTTTAACTGAGTTTACCGTTTCAATCCTGTGATTATTTATATACAGCAGAGGACCACCCACTGAATTTGTTTCATTCTATCTGACACAATTTGCATTCACTCTGTCAATTAAGCAGTTGAGCGCCCTAAAACTCCCAATCATCAGTGTCATCATCAGCATCAGCAGCAGCAGCATCATCACTCTGTGCCAATTTTAGGAGAAACTGTTGCTAATTTAATGTCGTCTGGAGGAACTGGGGAATTCAGACAGTAATGTTATTTCAGGTGGTCTGAGTTATCAGAATGAGAAAGGATCAGTGTTAAACACTAAGTGCAAGGACGACGGGCCTAACTCGGCCACGTGTTTTTCCTTAGATAACACAAATCTGCTTCAAGGCAGTATCATTCCTACTATGTAAGGTATAATGCGATCATAAACTTAATGTCGGAAAGGAAATTCCTGTCTGGTAGGGTTTATCAAAAAATTCTTCTGGCCAAAAACGAGTTAGGCGTACCAGGCAAGTTCGCAGAATTAGATTGCGTCACTTTTTGACCAGTATATTGGCGATAAATGCCGAAGGTCTAAGAGATGATAAACCATTTTACAGCGTAATTTGTATAATTGATTACTTCTATGTTGATGTGACACACTTCTGTGATAAAAGTTATGCTCACCATCACACCTATGATTACATCTATGATTAGAAAAGAATATGGCAGACAGGACATATGTTCAGTGGCTACAACCAAACTACTCATTTCCTATTATAAATCACACGAAATGCTGTAGAATTCAAAACATGAAACTTATAAAGCAAGACTGTGAATATCTCAGCTCCTAACAGAAGACATTAGTGAAGTACATGAAGTATGCTCTGCAAATGATGTGAGGACGCTTTGAGAAACTAATATTTAGAAGAAGAAAAATGAAAATAATTAATACTACAAACACTAATTACTATACTAGCTGCTGTATTTCTTATTAATATTCATACATATTGTATATCTTAACGTTTTTTAAGAAAATATAAATTCTTTTTCAGGTTACGTTTTAGGTTAGATTATACGAAAATGCTGCACAGAATGGAATAAAGTTAAAGTAAATTATTTACAAACTGAATATAATGACACAATCACATTCTAAACGGAACAGGATAAGGACCGATACTACATCTCATGCTGTTAACTGTTGGGCATTAATTTTAAAACTTAAGACGTGATAAAAGGTTTAACATAATGTAATGTACTCAACAGCTTTAAATGGGATCAAGGGATTTATCATATTCTGTGGCACAGGAATGTGATAGTGTAATATAGGCCCAAGCCAAGGGTGGCTAACTCTAGGCCCGCGGACCAGCTTATGGCCCGCCAATAACTTAAATTCCCATTGGTACCAAACTCTCCTCAGTGGAGTACGAAGAGATAGACATAGTTATACTCATAAATCCATTTTGCATTTCAGGTTCTGGTATTAATAAATACGCCATCTTTACAAATGAAATAATAGAAATCCAAAATCACTCAGGACTTGCAATAGGAGAAAGAATTAATGAGTGAAACCTAACTTAACATTAGTGGTATTTGAGGATGCAAATCCAAACTAGTAAATTACGAAGCAGGAGTGATCGTTACATGTTCCTTGACCCTATTTCACCCTTCTTGCTGTTGCTCACTAGCCGGACCTTGGCAGAATACTAATGTTATTACACACACATCTCTCAAATATACATACGTAGTCGACTCTTTGCTGCTACCACAATCACCATGTATTGGACTTGATTCTAAACCAAAGCTTGAGGATCCACAGAACCTGAATGTAGGTATGTAAATGAATGTTGCCGGTATATAAAAGAAGCGTCAATCATTCTATGTAATGTGAACGCAGCAATCTCGAGAAGTCCCAAACGGATCAATCGAGGATACCTTTTAATATATACTTCCTTGGAAAGTAAGCCTGGTCATGCTATCCCCGTCAGCTTTGGATATCGGATTTGCATGCAAATTCATATTAGTTTGTTTTTGCTTGTAATATGGAAATAAGTGTTGCAGTATGTTTCATGTTCTTCTGCCTTGGTATGTTAAGTTTTATGTGTATATAATACATATTTGTGATGTTTCTGCATACCTATCTCATACCTTTATGCATTTTTAATTTTTAGGTTTTACATTTTAAAATTAATATTTGAACACATTAAGGCAAAATACTAAACTCTCTGATATGGTTATAGTATCTGCAAAGGACTTGGCTGTAATCAAACCACATTTCAAAGTTATACCTGAGACCACTTAGAGCTACAAAAATTTGCTGATTAGTAAGCGCTTTTAAATTTTATTTAATAACATCTGTAGAAAAGGATAGAACTTTCTCGACATACAAATGTTTTTTATTGTTTAATTTTTTTAACCCCCTTTTACTTCTGTGATCATGCCGGGACCTTTAATATGTGGAACAACTCGTTGACTATAGGTTATTAAACATTGAATTAATCATTTCTATCTTCAAACACACGAATATTCGATCTCCCATTTATACTTCCAGACTGTGGGGGATAGGGAATATTTCTAGTCAAAGGAAAAATCTCCGCTTCAGTCAAATATCGAATCCAAGTGAGAAGTCACCTCGCTGACCACTCGAGCATGGTATTAGTCGATACAACCGTGTATTAAGAGATAAATGTTATAAACTTACATCTGAGTATTTCCTGAAAATGATCATTGTATAGTACAAATCAGATTATAAAAACCAAAATTATGTATAACGGAGCATGTAAAGGATAAAGATAGCCAACAGAGGGGAAACTTCGCACAAAACGAACTAAACACATCTATCGTGACTGATGAACTGAGGGAATCAAAGGAGGCCAAAAGCTACAGGCAGGCCACACAGAGATGCGCGGATGTCCGTAACATTTCCAAATCCGATGTTCCGTTCCACTGTTGTAGCCGCCAAGAAGGCAACCAAGCCACCCGTCGACCTGTATCCACGGGGAGTATTTTTTCCATTCAGCATGATTCCGCGCCATCTTCCCGCACTGCCATACGCCAAGATCCTATAAGCACGCCTGAAAGATGAGAAGGGAACGGAATGAAGGGGAAAACATGGAACGGAAATCATGGTAGATAAAAAAGCGTCGACAACGGGGAAACTACGGAAAACCCATGGGTCAGAGTGTGTGGTCGTTGGGGATCGAACCCGGGACCTTTCGAATATGAGTCGCACGTGCTACCTCAGTGCCAACCTGTACGGTAAGAAAAAATTAAATTGTAAGTAAGTTGAAAGTTGACAGTTCTAAAGTATATTTTCGAAATTATAGAGCATAATTTAAACATTTTGACAGTATAAATGCATGCATTTTTGGTTACGTATTTTGGTGCTTACAAATCTGATGTCTAATCATCAACTTATTAACTTAGCACAACAGCACTTTTCAATGTTTTATTTGTGACGAGTGACATAGCCCGGCTCGGTAGTCTTGGGTTAGCGTGTCTGCCTCATATTCAAGAAGTCGGAAGTTCAAATCTAGCTTAGGGTAAGTTACGCGGATGAGAGGTTTTTCGGGGTTTCACTTATTCTGAGAAGACGAATGCGGAGTAACTTTGAGCTCCATGGGCTCCCAGATCATTTGAACATCATTTCACCGATTTCATTCATCGTCCGATATAACCAACCAGGTTAAAGAAGACAAAATTCTAATTTTTCGATATCCCCAAATATCGAATCATATTACAGTTTATGTCTTCAGGCGCTTTTACATGCTTTCTATTTTTTATAGTTTATTAGGGTTATAATTTAAACATTTGGTTTCTAGTTTTCATCATTTTCAATTGAGGTATTTACAAAATTATTTTATGAGCATTTAGTTGATCAATTTTTACTTTCTCTGCCACGCTCTAATAGGTAGAGAAGGTGTTGTACTCCACTGAATAATTCGGTATAAATATTTCACCTGAAATACATGTTTTGAGACTCCCTGAATCCCATAAGCATTTTAGAAAAAGGTACATATGTGTGTCTGTGAACAACTAACTCAAAACGGAAAGTCGGATGAATATCAAACCTGGTATTTTTTCAAAGCTGCGATATGATGATTCCAAGAAAGTGTCTCAAACCCAATCTTTAGATGGAACATTTCTCGAATTATCAATTTTCTCAAACATTAATGTTCAATGATTTTGATTTCAATGCATTACACGTATTTTAAGTATTTACATGACAAATGAAATGAATAACTAGAATTTTGGAAGTCCACTTCATTCGTAAGAAATGTTGCGTAACGTATTATTTATATACATATTCTAAAAAACGTTTTCTGTTTTACCAATCATTTTCGAGATAATTGTTAAATATTGGTTTGAGTTTTACAATGCTTTGTGATAGTTCTTAAATTCTGTCTCTATCCATTTGTTTTTCGTGATGTCACGGAAAGACGTTTTAAGTCTGGCATACCTTTAACTGTTACTATAACTTGTTTTACATTTACATGCCGGCTTTAACATCTAAGGCCATATCGGAGCTTTGGCTTTTGAAACAATTAGTATTCCTCGGTCGAATAAGCACTCGATTAATTGTTGTGCTTATCTTTGGGTATCCTTCATAAGCATTAAATTCGCACACGCGTTTAGTCTTTCAATAATATTTCAAGGGTCTGTCGGAAAACGAGTGCTTTTTTATCTTTATAATATACGAAATGCAACTATCCGTGCAATTTTTTCAGTCAGCTTGAACTGAAAGTGGTTGGAGAAATATATAAGTGTAATACGTCAGAATTTTTGTGTCATTTGCTGTTCGTATCCTAAATGTGCATTTATTCGTCAATGTTAAATTATACACTTGTCATAGAAATGAGTATTTTAGAATTACATTTCCTCCTTACTTAGATTTTGTTAAAACTGCCTGAATATAATGCTGATAAACCACGGGTGTTCTTAAAACTTGTGATATGCGTACTGCAGAGCAGATTCGGGCATGTTTTGTGGTACAAGGGTAGCCAAATGCTGCAGGGACTTCGCTAGAATAAGATTGAATACAATTCTCTTGTCGCACTTCGATTTCCGATAGTTGGAGTTTTTCATTTGTCCAAACCCTTCCCTGCCAAGCTACGGCTCTGCCTTAGGGCAGACTTGCATTCACGCTTGGCGTAACAGTTAGGGGTGGTCGCCAAGCAACAAACTGCACATAGCTCGCCTGCTGATTTGCAGAAAACATCTGTTAGCAGCGCGTGTGTATCCTACGCTGCTCGCGGTGAAGAATTCAAACACGCTTCGGTTTTAGTGCTCAAACACCAACCAAAGAGACGAGGCTTTTCAACATGAAAAAGATGGAGAATAGAGTCTTTGTTGTCTCATAGTTATTCTTTTAGATAAAATATAACAGCGCGATCGTATGGCCGATGTGGAATAAGTGCGATACCGACATTTTAATAAAATCGCGAGTTGATTAAAGGATAATTATCGCAACCACGGTATTACATAATAATAGACATCAGATTTGTATACTCTAAAAATATACAAAATATGCGTGCATTTATGCTTTATTCTTTACAGTATATTCCCTAATTTCGAAAATGCGTACCAGCATGCCCTGAAATTAATAACTATAAGCTTATACTTTTTGTCACGTACATTGTACATTCTTCCTTAGACATTCCGGTCGTTGTAAGTTGATTTTCAGTACATAATAATCATTTTCTCCAAACAAGTTTATGACTTTTATCACATATCACAAGTTAGTCTGCTGAGAAGGATTTTCACGTCTACAGATGTTATTGGACAAAATTTGATAGCACTTACTGACTGTATACTTCTTCAGACGTTTTTACCTTGAAAATATGTATGCACAGATCAGGATTTATCATTAGAACGTGCAGAATTTACCATTTAATTTTCCTACACATCTTAAAGAAGCATTATTTAAGTTTTCCTTGAAATCTCATCGAAAGCGATGTCCACAGTAAGGACACTGTTAGTTTTGTCACTAAAGTGTTTAAGTATTCATTTTGGAAATAAAACTTAAAAAATGTGTGTATATTATATACTAGATGTATGAGAAAATTATGCAGCAATATCTCAAGGGTGGAGTTATACTCTATTGATGCAAAATATTTTGAAGACTGTCTCACAGCATCAAAGTAGTAAAAACGTTCAAATTATCTTAGATCTCAAAAGTTATTGCTGAGTAACAATACAAAATTGAAGTTCACAGAAATTGCTCGACGTGGCAGGGGACCTGCTTAGATTTATTCCCTAAGCCTGCATTCCATGCTATCGCGTTTCTGCTGTAACTTCCTGGAGTGTTTCGTATTTGGTCAAATCCGGTGACGATACGCTCTCTCAGAGTGTCAATATACGGTACAGAGTCGCATAAACCAGAGACTTTAACCAGACGAAGACATTTATTGGATTAATATAAGTAGATCGATCAGGCCATAAAATGAATCCCCCTCGACCAATCCATCTATGGGAAAATGTATAATTCAAGAAATTACTTACTATGCTATTGAATTGAGCTGACGCACTACTGTCAACGTTCTTTGGATGATGTCTAGGGGCACACCATGAATTTAATTAACAAACACTTTTTGGAATTTGTAGAACGCCTCTGCATTCGGGCGCGGAGGAAAATAATAAGGATCAATTAGGTAATCGTGAATTAGTCCACCCCAAGCATCTAGGCAGAACCTCAGTTGATGTCTGTCCTGTCGTATTTCATGCGGGTTGTCATAGGTCCAGTGTGTGCATGATGAAGATTAAACATACCCTCGCAAGTAAACCCATCTGGATGTTAAGAAATACATGAATATGACACAATTCTGTAACATGCTATGACAAAAAGTTATTTTTTACTCAAAATCCATCACATATTATCCTTGTATGCGCTGAAGGTAAAACGGGAATGCAAATGTAAAATTTTCCAGTTAGTACTATGACTATTGCCTTCCCTTACTGCAATGCATGTTGTACTGTCTAATGGGTTTGAATCAACATCTCGAAGAACTCTTTCTTCACAGTCAATGCTGCGTACCTCTCCTGTTCTCCCAACTCACGAAATACTCCGCTCTAAGAAGCCTCTCTCTCAAGCGTTGATGAGAATGTTCGTGAACAATGTAAACTACCTGACGCGGTACCCTTCTGCGCAAAGCCCACGCGATCGTGATACATTCCTATCTGCAAGACCCTACATGTAATGCATGTTGGTCTGTTCACTCTAAGAATATGTTTTCCTCTGTCTTTCGTGCTCTACAACAAACGACCAAACCAAATTACAATCAATCAAGGGTCAAAAATGTAATTTAATTAATCACTAATTCTTTGCTATACAACAAATATCCAAGTGAAACAATCAGCAACGAGAGGGCAACACTTTGATTCAAGTAATTATGGTACTGGTGTCAACGAAAGTGCAAACCCTTTAATAGTACTTTAAGAAACTATTTTTGGTCGCATGCTCAGGTGAAAGTTTTTGCCGTTTTGGTACTGGGAGAGCACCCTCCGAAATATGTGACACCAGTAGTGATGCATCCTATATGCACTATTACACTTTACGTATACATACAGAAAAAGATTAAACATATTGCAAAATATCACGAATACGAACAATGTAGCATTGCACACCAATCCGAATACTAGTGAATACTAGTATTATAAAGAGCAAATAGACACCATGTGTATATGTTTAATATAATATACCGGAAACTATTGATTGCAACTCCGTTTAGTTTAATATGAATAGAGTAAAATATGTTGGACACTTTATTGGAATATGTCAGATTTTTAGTGTGTTGCAATCTAAAGAGACTAGTTGGGAGGCCTAAGATCTTCTTAATTTAAGTTAGGAAAGGGTACTTTCACATCGTATACATTCTTCCTCTTGGTTTCCCCGAACTTCTTTTGATGTGAGTTTGGCAAAACTTGATACATTTGCGTTTTAAAATCTGGCAATAACGTTACAAAAACTTCCATTATCGTTATTTTCAAATCCTGGCATACAAATGAACAAGCTATGGTCTATTCAGAAGACAAACCTTTGTGTATATACTACAGGTCCCAACGAAAAATGTAGACTACGTCACAACTCTCAAAAATCTCCTTATACACTTTCATGTCTTGATACAAAAATCTGCACAGTGAAGCGAATTTTTCAGTCTGGGTTAACTTTCAAACTTTAACCACACAGAGCTCATGTGGAAGAACGGTTAATTAATATTATGGCACATAACATGTTAGAAATCATTGGGTACCTTATAACCTCCAAATGCGACCCACCCTTTAACCTTATTTGCTTCGTGTAGTACTCGGAAACTTGTACCCTTACCTTTGCTTTCAACCCTTTACTACTGTTTTGCTAATCAGAGGACACATTTGTGTACTTAGCTATATGACATTACGAAATTCAGAGAATACCTTAGAACTTCAACCCTTATTTCTGACCTCTTATACACATTTTCACTACTAAATCAAACTGTGTAAACTTTGAACACTTGCGCTTAGGCACGAGTTTAAAATGTGGACTACCCATGACTTAAAAAAAAAAATATCCTAATTTTCAACCCCTTGCTTATAGAATGCATCAATGACGTCAAGGTATCTGATTATCTGATAAGCATGTTTCCTTATTACATTTCATAAGACGTCATTCAATTAATCAGTCTGTCTTAAAAATAACCGACAGGAACACCTCACCTAAGAAAAAGCAGGCAAACACGGGACTCGCATGGGCCTTGCAAGCGCCGCTTCATCGCTATAATCTGTGTCAAGTTAGTTCTGTCCTGATGTCAACAGCAAGGCGGAGTTGGCTCAACTCGTCACATGTTAACGGTACATATGCGCACATATATATAGCAGCGCTAACTTGGTGACAATAAATCGAGTTTAGTAACACATTAACTTATAAAATCTATAAGTTACAGCATTAATGGTATCGTGCAGAAGCATGATGGTTACCTCTAATCGGAATCCTGCAGAACTTCAACTCCTGATAGGGAAGCATTGTCATCTCCCGATGTATGTTCGCAGTCGCTTGAACTGCTACCGTCGGTAATTTAAAGTCGTTCAACAACTTTATCGGTGAGTCCATCCAGGTGCCACATCTCTTCTTCTTTTACTGCATGCTGAACACAGTTGAACCAATCCAGCGAAGTTATATTTTGTACTGAGGTGGCAAGCAGGGAGCGAACCTCACTCAGCTTAAAGGTGGTGTTGTGCCTACTCACATAGCCTTTCATCTGATTCCAGATTAGCTCGATTGGATTAAGTTTACAATGGTACGGTGGCAACCTCAAAATGGTGTGACCTGCACTTTTTGCTGCCTCGTCGATAACGTACTTATTGAATTGTGTTCTCATATTTTTTACAATGGCTACTAGTTCAAGCTTAACCATCTCGGCACTAAACTCACACGCATTGTCCTCAAGCCACTTAATAATGTTATCTTTCCTCCAAGACATATTGGGGATGATTTCTGCTTTAACACTGTGGTAGCTAGCGTTATCTAAAACGATAACGGAGTTAGGCTCAAGTTTCGGAAGGACAGATTGAAACCACCGAAGAGAAAATCACCAGTCATTTCTTCATGAAAGTGCTTGGTGCTTTTGGATTCAAAAGTCAATAAACCACCGTCTACAAAACCAGTTTCACTTCCAATGTGAACTATGATGAGTCTTCTTCCTTTGCCTGTTGGTTCTTTCAGATCTGTGGAGAGACCAGAGAGAAATGGTTGTTTTTTATCTCTCACGGTTGTATCACACCAAGCTGAAGAAGTTGTATATCCCTCATTCAGCCATGTTTCGTCAAGGAAGTAAAGTTTGCGGCCCTCACTGCGAAAAGCTTTGATCTGGCGCAAATATTGACGTCTCCACACCACAATGCCGTCTCTGTCCACCATAACTGATTTCCGCCCTCGCGATTGAAATTTAAATCCTATATCAATCCGCAAACTGTGGAGAGTACTTCGTGAGAGATGTAGCAATTCTTCGTCAGAATTTACTGGATGCAAAATCTTATTTAGAGTCGTGGTTCTTTTCTGAAAAAATAATCATTAACTTTACCGCGAATAGCACTTTTCGCAAAATCATCGAATTTCTCCGAACATTTTTTACGTTTACACGATTTTCCCGGTGTTCTTAGGCTTCCGGATGCTTGCTGTTCCATTCTAACACTATGCACACTAAATATAGAAACTCCAAGGAGATCA
This sequence comes from Hymenopus coronatus, assembly GCA_030762935.1. Lineage (NCBI taxonomy): Eukaryota > Metazoa > Arthropoda > Insecta > Mantodea > Hymenopodidae > Hymenopus > Hymenopus coronatus. Next base: position 250,757,481 of record CM060900.1, on the reverse strand, counting down.
TCCGTTTCTTTTTCGGTATTCTTTATGGCCGATTTGGGATTTCCTTCTATAAGCACCGCGAAACAATGCGCGACTATTCGCCTCTCGCCACTTTTTAAAGACTTGCCTCAGTTGTGTTTTATTACGGCTGAAGCACCGGTCTGTTCCATGATTAAAAGCTTACTGCTTTTAAACTGCATATAGGAAGTTCCCTGGGCTTGTGAGGCATGCGAGATGTACAGTCTTAAATAACACATCAGAAGCGACCCTGCATTATAAACAATAACAGCTTAATCAGCATTCACCTCGAGAATTACCGGATGTTTAAGAGAACTGTCTGGTACAGGCTTGCAACTTGTATATATAATGCCAGTGCCCTTTAGTAATATAAGTTAGCTGCATTTTATTTAACAGTAATAATTTAATAAAGTCAATATATAATTTCGCCTATCTTCTGTCTATATATTTTTTGTAGAATGTGTACGTCTGTTGTAAATATTTCTTTCAGAATTCATGAACTCAGAGCCGTCTGCTTGGTATTTGTCGGATATGGATAAAATGTCGGGCTATTACCTTTTATACGAATCGAAGCACTTGCATACGTTTCTCTCCGAAACTAACTCGCGCAGAGCAGTCATCTAAAAACTATTACAGTACTGTACCTTTAGGAGGCTGTTACATTACGCATCCACGTAAAAGTTAACATCCATTACCTTCCCTGAACCAATCAACAGCCTAGCGCTCTTCTGCTTCAGTATCTCTGTCTGTCTCTGTCTCTCTCTCACTCTCTCTCTCTCTCTCTCTCTTCCCTCCCATGTGTTGACATCAGGTCAGAACTAACTTGACACAGATTATAGCTAGCTGTGCATTTGTTTTTCAGGTGCTGCAGAGTGGTGTAGTGTGTGTTGCATATTCGGTGACTCGCAGAAGGAAGGTATTTTCACAACCCTTGACCTAGTATAATGCTGAGATTAGCTGCTCTTAGTTGTCAATATTACCATCAGGATGAAAGGAAATCTTTCCTTCCTTCTTCTGGTTGTTTATACCCATAACAAGAGTAACGTAGAATACGATTCTCTAAAGTTAGAGCAAAAACGGGTTAAGAGCACGGATCCAGAGCTTTCGAATCTCGACTTGACTGACTTCTTAAATATTATTTCCTTTCCAAACTCTTGTCTTATGCACGTATCTTCTGAAAGACAATATGCAGTAGCAATGAAATTCAAAATATTTTGCCGATAACAGCTTTGTGAAAGAAAATGATTTACATTTCAATGAAAAGCCAGTAGAACAGAAAAAAGCACATGGCAGAAAGAAGCGGATATAGGTAGACCAGCATTCTGTAGCATCACTCCCTGAGGATGTTTTGCGAGGAGTATTACTGAAGCAGTAAGCATTATTTATTCGCTTCTGAATTCAAATTGCAAATTCCTCTGTGATGAAGGTGTGTTCGTTCATGCGTTTTGTTGAATCGCGGGCTTGAAACTCCAAAAGTTCTATAACAATCGCATGAACCACTACAGATGAGCACTTATTCTACTCCACCGTCTAGTGACGAACATGAGAGCTGTTGGCAGTACAACCCATGATACGATCAATAAGCACAGAGTGTAAATGAAATTGTGCAACAAGCCTTTCATAGCATTTCCCCCTTTCTTTCCATCCTTCTTTTTTCTTTCTTTTCCTGTTTTTTTTTTTTTTTTTTTTTTTTTTTTTGTATTCCCGCTACGAATTTTAATACTTTGGAAAGCATTTAGGTATACAGTTTTTGAAGTAAAAAAAACCTGAATGTTACAATGAACTGTAAAAGTGTAAGCATTTTTGTGCAAAATGGAAATATGTATTACATTAAGATTGCCATTACAGTAGTAGTATAATTGAAGGGTTTGGTGCAAAAACCAGATTAAATCCATTTTGGGACCAAAATGAGTTTGAATATTCATGGTATATAGTATATCATTGCGTTCCTTTTGGAGCAAAAACCAGAGATGTGTGGACTTATCTGAATGAGATGCGCTTAGTTGCCAACAGAGACCGTAGTTGGTTTGGAGCAAGAATCAGACTAGTCATGGACATAGTGTGCATAGTGTTAGAATGGAACAGCAAGATCCGGAAGCCTAAAAACACCGAGAAAATCGCGTAAATATAAAAACGTTCGGAGAAATACGATGATTTTGCGAAAAGTGCTATTCACGGTAAAGTTTATGATTGTGTTTTCAGAAATTAACCATCGACTCTAAATAAAATTTTGCATGCAGTACATTCTGACACAGAATTGCCACATTTCTCAAAGTACTCTCCACAGGTTGCTGATATATATCGCTAGTGTTGCAAAACTTTTGTGCGCACATGTACCGTTAACAAGCGGCGAGTTGAGCCAGCTCCGTCTTGTTGTTGACATCAGGACTGAACTAACTTGACAGAGACTCCAGCAGCTGTTTCTTGTTAGTAAAATGGCTGCTTGAACTTGGTTTTCTGTTGCTAAGTCAGTTTATTGTGTTTTAAAGATGCCATCTAGTAATTCAAGCAGTGATAGTGATGGTGGTAAACATTCAAGGAAAAGAAAACGTGATCCCAGCAAATGGAAAAGAAATACTGACAAACTGAAAAGATTAAGGGGAGAATCATATGTCTCAAGTAGTGGAACAGATGTTCCAGCTCGCGAAACAGCCCTGCATGTAACTGTGGGCGGAAGCATTGATATTTTGGTCGCAGATGAAAAGCAGGAAATATTTACAAAGTCCAACGCACTTTTAAGTAAAAAAGCACAAGATGGATTTTTATCTGCATCCATTACACCAACAGTTCAACTACGGAGACCTACAAAAGGTGAAGAGTCAGGGATTCGTAACTTCTCATATAAATAAAGGTATGTCTACTTATTTGTAAACTAGCCTGCAACTGATTACCTTAACCTGTATAAATTAAATCAGATTTTTGTCTGAAAATTGTGTAGAATTTAAAAAAAATCACACAATAGCATTTCCTATCATTAAAATGAAGTAAAGATTATAAAATATTGATTTCATTTATATACATACTATGCCATTATGGTTCTATTGTGCTAATCCTCGGGAGAAACGGATGAAGTGAAGGAATCGGAGGAGGCTTCTGACAGCAGGCAGACCGCACAGAGATGCGCAGAGGTCCGTAACATTTTCCAAGCTTGAACACCCAAGCACCAATAGGGAGCAATCCCAAGAGGGTGACGCAGAAACCCTGGCAGCCATACAGTTCTCTCTGGTGCTAGGGATAGTATCTCTCAACTGCGCCATCTGTCCGGTAAAACCACTGCGGCACCAGAAAGCAAACCTGAATCATGAACGGGAAATGAAATGAGAGGGAATGAGGGAAAGGATAGTGTGTTTGAAGAAACCACTCTAGTATTTGCCTTGGAAAACCACGAAGACACTCGGCATAGTAAAGTGAGCTATTTTATAACTGATAATCCGTTGTTTTAAAAAAAAATAAAACAATAATAATAATAATAATTAATAATAATAATAATAATAATAGTAATAATAATAATAATAATATGCGCAATGAACAAACAGCTAAGTGTACTTCTTTTTATCTTATAGGGTTGTCATGTTGTGTAGTCTTTGTGGCTAACGACGTAGATTCAACTGAGATAAACTTCGAATGCTTATAATAATACTAAAACTGCGAATCGTTTTAATTCAAAATGTATTTAAACATGCAGAAAACATTTACCTTTCAATTTCCTCTAAGAAATGTTTGAAAAAGCGTTTAAGTTTCTTAGAATCTCCATTTAAAATACAGTTAATATTGGGGAATCTTCTGTTGTTTTTTTTTCTCAAAAACTACTTTAAAAACAACAAAATTGCATTGAGGTATTGTTCTATTCATTGCAAAATGTCAACCTGTTCAAGGACAATAAAAGATCGCCTTGCAACCTAAATAGTGCTTTACATTTTTAATTTCACGTGACATAAAAATAATCCTAGAATAAACAATAACGTATATAAAATATGTACTTAATTTTATACAATTAGTTGTATTCTAAGTTAGTAAAGTACCATATCTAAGCTATACGTCAAATTGGAAAAAGGGTCCTTAAATATCTTCATCTACCTTACAGAACAATTATTGAAAATGTGAAAGAAATTGAACAGTTGTTTTATTAATAGGAAAATGTTAAAATGAATAAAACAGGGTTATGAGAAAATCAAGGTGTAAGCGTTCATGCACAATATTAGATATTTTTAACAAATTGGGGTACATTTGACTGCAAAATATTATAGAAACATGATAAAGGCAATGAGTGGGTTATAAATAATTACATAAAGCATTCAGTACATGTCAATTTAAAGTTATGTTCAGATTGACGTGTACGCATTCAAACTATATCTTAATACTGACAATATATTGACCAATAATTACCTACTTTTATATGTTTTAATTCAATATCCTTTAGTTTTTGTTAAAATTAGTTTCATATCATGGTGCATTTTGAAACCATCTGCCTTCTTCTGCATTAATCTCCAACAAAGAGCTCCTAATGGAAGGAACGTTCATAACGCAGGGTAGCATGGAAATTGCAGTGATGATAAAGGGGGCGTCAGCTGGACAAAATTGGCAAATCCATGCAATGTGAAATTTGGATAAACGTGAAAAAATAAATAATAAGATTTTTTCATAGAGAACATTAATTCTAAACTTTAAGCACACATATGTTTTTTCCCTTTGACATATGTTTTAAACTACTAATTAAGCGAAGATATAAATGGAAAGGTGCATGCTTTTTAATAGTGCCCAACTTTAAATCTTTTCACCATACCTAAAAAGCCTCAGACGATGTATTTGTTCCAAAATGATCATGCTGCTTCTAAAATCACGTTAAAACGAATACCTATTCTTTCTTGAGTAATGCTCTAATGTGAGAAATAAATAATCACATTTTGAAAAATCAAGAGTTTTGGAAAGTATGAAGTGTAGTAGGAATGTTTACAATATTTAAGGTTAGATAAAGTACCTGATATGATTTTTTGAAACCTCACTTACTAATATACTGAATGTTTATGTGAATATTTTTAAAACTGCATTCACGTGGAAAATGTTTATGAAAATAGTGAATTTACACAACAAACATTAATATTAAATAACCATGCAAGCTATAATTGTGGAACAATGTAAATATATATTGTAATTGCGTGTAATAAGTGGTATAAATATCAACTAGATATCGTGAATACTTTGGATTTCCCAAACTTCACAGATTCATCACCTCGGGCATTATTAGCTGCCTACAGAGGGTATGGGGTGTGAATGAGAATCTACTTCGCCAGAAAATCTGGTTTGACTCGAGCAATGGGCTCAGTCCTGAAGAAGGTCCTCTGCAAATAACGGCTCAAGGCGTTTCCGGTAGCACTTACACAATAACTTTGTGAGCATCCTGTGTTCGTCCCCTTCACCTGCATCTCCAGGCGAGACTCACAGAAAGATTCTTCCATCACGTATAAAAATGAACTAGGGCACGAGAGATGGAGCCCGTTTCATCACTGAAATGAGAAGTGCAATTTTCTTCAGTTAATCTTGTGATGGTGAATAGGGGAAAGGGTGATAGTATTCGCAGTCACAGGAAATGTAATTAAGTAGCAATAGGAGGGTTTTCGTTTCAACATATCTGTGCCTCCGAGTAAGATCGCGTGAGCGTAACGTTAGAAAATATGTGCTCACTGGCAGTCACACCAAGGTTTTCGCGACTACGAACAGTGCAATAAGAACGAGCACGTAACCAAATCAATCTCTTTTGGTGCTATAGCACCGGAAGTCCCTACTTTCCAATTTTTTTAGGCCAGACTAACTTTTATATGCAGTAACTCCTGGTTAATGGTAATAACGCCTCTAAGCTTCACTCGTATCGTATAACAGGTTTTAACGGCTGAATTATTTTTGAAAAAAAACAGCATTTTTAATATGCACATAATTCAACAGAGCGCCGAGTTTTACCTTCTCAAACTTAATTAAATTTACTTTATATTTAGGGGTCCTCTTTAACTGCTGCTCTTTTTAACGTCCCAGTCTATATTGGGTGTGAAGGACCACTTAATTTTGTTCAAATGCATCTTTATCAGACTTGAGGTTCGCAAACCTACAACACGGAACCAACGACTTTACTTCCCTTCTGAAGGAAGCCATGCTGCGGGCTTTTACGCACGAAAAAAGAAACCCATCGCCCTCTGCCGGATTTGAACCCAGGATCTTGGGAACCACATGTTAGCATGTTGTCCCTATACTAAGAAAGACAATTTATCTTCTCATTACATATAGCGAGAAGAGAAGGTATATCATTCCAACAAAAAGTTCATACCCAGATTTTGCTGCAAATGCATGTGTTAACACCTGCTGAATCCAAAAACAGCATCTTAAGAGAAAGCTTCTCTGTGTATGTGTGTGTGTGTGTGTGTGTGTGTGTGTGTGTGTGTGTGGAATAATTGGTTAAATGCAATTTTTTTCATTTAAGTTCAATACCTTCTAAACATGGGAAACGAAGATTTTCAAGAAAATGATCTCAACCTTAAGTAGCCTTTACATGGAGCATTTTTCCATTTTTTTTATTTCCCCAAAAATGGCTCTAATGATATTGAGTAAAATACCAGATATTAAATATATGTATATATGACGGAAAATGAAGGTATATCTTGAATATTTTGGGAATAATAGCCTGTGAAGTCCTCTTCATTCGGAAGAAACTTTGTGTAATTAACTGGTATTTGGTAAACGATAGACGAAAACATATGTACGCCACAAAAACATAGGTTACTTAAAATCATGTAATATGTTTCAGATAACCTTTTCGAGGCGTAATCCGATTCCGCGATGGCTCGAATTGTTCAATATTTAGTGATCACTGTTCCTATGCATCTTAACGGAATGTTTAACTATTTCTACAAAGGTTTAACTCTATTAAAACTAAATGGGTGAAAAATGAGCTTTAGTAAGAATAGTTTGTGTACCAACTAATAAAAGATGGAAGGTTGGGAAAATTAGGTGAATGTAAGACAGAGCTCCTTTTTTAATATTCAATATTAGAAAGATTTTAGAAAGTTAATAGTGCGTTTGAAAATATTGTCACACCGATTCTAAAAAAGTTTACATTATTCAAAATATGACGAGTTATTTTAAACATAATCTTCAGAATATGCAAAATGGTAATAGTTTCGTAGCCTAAACATTATAGCTTCCTATAGCCTTTGAATGTAGAAACAAAGTGAGCAGTAGTAGAAACCATTAAACCGATTTTGATCATTCTTTCACTTCCTTTTATTTCCGGACAAGCATAGGCTATAATATACTTACATAATACCTACTTATAGTATACTTATATTATAAAAGTATCTTTAAAAAATTAACCAGTGACATTTACCGGAGCATCATTCATGTTACTCAGTTTTGATCCTATTTAATTAAATACATCGGAGAACATTTTTAAATTGTAATGAGGATATGACGGATTTTAGGAGTTCAAGCCAAAAGAGGAGCTAAAGTCTTCCAAACATGAGTTATTGGAGAGAGGGAGTTTTATATTGCACTAGGTTTTCCTCTGATTTTACTGGACTTTGCTAACAATGGTTATTTTAACTATGATTTTCACAAAACTCGTACACTTGAATTTTAGAATATCACAAACAAATTATCAACTAACTAAAGCTTTCAAAATTTGTCTCTACCCTTATTTTCAATATACATTTTCGACCCATAGGATACAAATCAACACTTTCGCTGCCACATACAAAAACATATACATTAATATAGGATCCAACGAACATTACATGCTACTTCACGACTGTAAAACGAAAATAACCGAGCGAAGTGGAGCCATGGTAGCATGAGGGCTCGCATTCGATTCTCGGAGAAAGCCTACCCCGACTCACGGCTTTCCGCGGTTTCCCCAAGTCGGCAGACTATGTTGGGCTGGTTACTCTTACACTACGACTGCCCCTCATTCCTGCACCCATCATTTCCGTCATGAAATCTGTTTTATGGTTGTAGGACGAGATTACGGTGTTCGGTGCTGGGCGGTGGATGTGGGCTTTGTAATTTCTTCCTTGACGTCTGTTGCAACTGTCTAGTCGGTACCTGCTTCCGGAGTTGGCCCCAGCAGTGGGCTGTCGGTGTTAGGGACTCGTGTGGGGATTTGAGCGGAGTCAGTTGCGTCGGAACTGGAAGCGTTAAAGACCCCATCCATGCTTACGCCCATCGTCATCGGCATTTGGTTGTCCTTCGGGTCTCTTCCCTCCGTTCTAGGGATCACGGCAACAGCATAAAGGGGTACACAGTCTAAGGGTCGTGCTCTCCCCTTCTGTAGGGTCCCACCTCCTTAATGATGTACCCTTTACTCCTACAATATATTATTCAAACTTATGTAGAAGTCTTCACTGGGAAACACACTGAACGTCCATTTAAATATGTTTTAATATTTTGAAACATCTATGTATTCGTCTGGACTTAACTGACTTAACTACTTACCCTCTTGTAAGTACGAGCCGAAATAGATTGTACCTATCATCGGTTCGAGTTACTTCGAATTTTTAGTTACTCTACTTTTATGGGTTTATCTTGTTTAAAAGATAAGTATTTAGTGTAAACAGAATTAAATATGTTACGCTTCTTTACTCCGAAATAATGATACCAACGAAATATGTATTTAATTATGGCTTAATTTAGTTTTTTTTTCTTTTAGGTTTTAAGATGATTATTATTTTGAATGCATTGTTCCTGGATGCATTCTCTATCGGGAGAAATTCAGGGCAAATGGGTTTGTGAACTCTTGTTATACGACGCATGAACCAAATAGAGATACTGAATGTGCGTTTAGATTTTGTGGGTAGCTGATGTATATATTGCGAGATTCTAAAATTCAAATGTACAAGTTTTTTGAAAACTATAGCTAAAACAACCATATCTAAAATAATCAAATTATGTACTACGATTGGCATAACATTGTAGGTATCAAAACAAACTAACAATCAAAACATTAACTTAAAAGTTAGCAATTTTAGTTCAAGCATAATGCATATTTATTAATTGTGAAGTTCATTTTAAAGATTTCGACAGATTAAGTGTATGTTTAATTTAGATGTATACTTTTAGTGCATACAAATTCCATCTCTGCTTAGAAGGACTTTTAAAAACCGTGTCTATCCCTATTTTCAATCTCTATTTTCAACCCCTAGAGTACAAATCCACACCTTCAAGATACAAAAAGATATACGTTAGTATAGGGTCCTGAGGGAGTTCTAAGATATACGTTAGTAAAGGGTCCTGAGGGAGTTCTTAAAATTCCGGTAAATCTACTGACATGGGGCTGTCTTGTAAGCACATTTAAAAACCATCGGTCTGGGCCGGGTATGAACATGTGACCTTGAGAGCAGAAGGCCAGCGCCTAACCAACTGAGCAACCCAGACCGACTGTATGTCGATACATGAAAATTACCAGATATGCAGCAACAGGGAGAATATAGAATTATATTCATTATAGAACTTTGGATAAAGAATGAAAGTACATGAAACATGTTGCAAAGCTTAATTCCATGTCACAAGTTAAAACACACCAAATCTGCATTTGCATAGAAATCCTATGACTATAAGGAAGCGTTTTTAATGTCTTAAGTTGTGATGATAGAACCACTGCATATAAATTACTGATAAGTGGCTCACCGAAACTGCAAAAGTACAGAACGCAAAGCGTTAGAACGCAAAGATTTAATCTATTTTCCATGTTGCTGAAGAGAATTCTTAAGAATGTCTTTCATCGTGGTCATCTGGTGGCTCGCTGTAGATAAAAGCACCTACTCATCCCTAGAACGCAGAATCTGTTTGAATGTCAGCATACCAAGCATATGCTATCTTCCTGCACATTCTTCTGCCAAATATACGACTGCGAACCGGGACCTGTTCTAAGGCTACAGCTAATCCTACCTCCTCTAGCAACTCATAAATTTACAATGTTCTTTTCGACAATATTCGTGAGCTTTATTGCCGTTCTTGATATATTTGCTTGGAAATCTACAGGGAAGACAAATATCAATAGATATTTATATTATAACAGACAAAATGTGTGGTGGTATGTGTGCGTGTAAGCGCCCGCTTGTGTGTAAGGTAATTTATAAAGCTACTCAACCGATATTTTGATAATTCTTTCACATTGAAAAGCCCAGCTCCTATTGGCAGATACGGGGTTATAAAAACTTCCTAAGATCATTTCATTCTTTTTCTTGAGACTACCCTCCTCTTTAAAGAACTTAGATCCCCGAGGACTTCTAAGGCAATGGCGTGGGATCAGTAGCCTGTCGAGTCCAATGCCCGATAAAGTGGTGAAGAAGAAATAAATAAACATTAGTGATGAAAGGGATGATAGAAAATTCACGGGTCAAGATCTACTACACTCATCCTTAATATAATATGTGCAGGTTGTCACAGAATTCAATCGCACACATTGAAAAGATTGCAGAGTGGTCATAGATAAACAGTTTGAGATAGGTAGCCTATTGTCTCCCTTTTGTCAAATGTCAAAGTTATGGCATGTTTTCTGGTTCATATATCAGTGGCCGTAAATAGAAGGTATGTGATCGTGTGTGCCCTATTTTCATTCAAAATGCCTAATTTGTATGCCAGCAGCCGAAGGTGTAGTGTTGGTGCACAATCAATATATTTAATACTATTGGACTTGCAATTTAGGCAAAATTGCCTTTTCTGTGAGGGTGAGCACGCCACTGATAACCGTTCGGCTGATTTCAGATCAATATGTGGTTAGCTAACTATAGGGCTCTCCGCTGTGACGTACTGGTAGGCGAGTCGGACTCCCCCCCCCCTTTCTTTTAATCTCAAAGAGCTGCACAATTTGGTCAACACTAACACACTTAGTTTAGATTTTTAAAGTCAGGAATAATTACTTTCAAAAGACTGAATGAAATCTAGTATCATACAATATTAAATGCAGTAATTGATTGTCAAGGAACCTGTGTAATTTATTGTAATAAAGCAATTAGTTGTGTTTTTAAACATTTATGTAATGAGTGGTTTAAACTATGATTTTAGCGGTGGAATAAAACAACAACAACAACAAGAAAACTCTGCTCTTGCTAGGATTCGTACAGCGGTATTTCTGTTTTTTTTTATACGGGTATTATGTTTCCCTAACCATTTGCACCCTGAGGTCCTATTGTACGCAGTTGTGCTTCTGAAAATATCATCTAATATATACATATGACTACTGTGAAAACCATGTATTCCTAAGCACTGTGATCATATTGTAAAGGTGTACGCATTATGTGCAAAGAAATAAATTATTTCAACGAGGTGAGAAATTGAGATCACACAGACTAACATCCTAAGCTAATCTAAGCTACTAACTTCAGAGCTCACGTGCTCTTTGGTGTGCAATATGGTGAAGCAATGTGGATCTGTAGCTGAAATTGAGTAACGCAGCCAAATATGAACGAATTATATAAATTGCAAACAAATAAGACAAATAATATAATGCAGGATTGAACCTCCTACTCCCTCATCATCTTAGTCCGATGCTCACACTCTAACTATAGCGCTGCACAGTGCCACTATATCAATGCTTTCCAAAACACTCAGAAATCCGGGTGTTACGGGCACGATTCACTGCAGTGGCGTACTAGTCCCTAATACATGTTATATTGTAACAAAGAATTTAGAACCCATAACCCATAGGTTCCCTATCTAAACTGTTTATCTTGGACCCCTCTACAATTCTGCCAATTTGTGCGTTTGAATTCTGGGATAACCTGTTTATAGGTACTCCAATAATTTTGGTAGGGACGCATATTTATATGTTTAATTATACTGCATTTACCTATTATCTAAGAGTTAATTGGATTAGAGGCAAAAATTAATTCGACATCTGGACATGAATCCAATGACAGCTGTACACGATTTAACAACATTGCCGAGAGACTATATATTCCAAAGATAAAAGGCGCAGATATGACCATTCATTAAAGGTGTGGTTATAAAAGTAACAATAAGGAAAAGATATATCATGTCAAACTAACCTCATCCTCCTGGAGAATCCCTTGCCATAAATATGTGGCTTTCAAAGTGAGAGACCATAAAATTGAAAGCACATTTTCACAGCAAAACTTATTTCAAAATATATAAGTAGTTTAGTAATATCACGGACATTGTGTCAGCTTATAATCTAAAACATCTGATGTTACATACACGTGACTTTCTCTACCTATTCAGTAACAAACTATTCTTGCAAAAACTTATTCTTATACTTACCTTATGTTAATAAAGATAAACATTATCAGAAATGGTCTCATTAGTTAGTTCCTTATAAGTAGAAGTAAAATTAGGGAATACACTATCCTAAAACCATAGTCAAATCCTTTAAAAGCTGTCCTTCTGTGAAACAATTGAAATTCGGTTTTATTTCTATAGCCATGAGTAAAACAAAAGAAATATGAAATGACTGGCTACTTCCCATTTGAGAAAAGTTTAAACTGAAAACAATAATAAGGAATAACTCGGAAATGGTTAACTGCACAAGAAAAACACATGACATAAACTGTGTATTTTAATGAGATCGTTTTGTCTACCTCTTACGGTGTACGAGTTATGCAAAAGTCGTCCAGAACGAAGTTCTTCTGAGGCTATTTCCAGAAAATTCAAGATAAACATTTTATGTGACATTTTAATCAAACTCGTTAGAGCCATTTTTGAGAAAAACCAAATCTTCGAAATTTTTAGCATGTAAAGAGTAGTTTAGGGTGGGAAATTTTGCTGATAGTCTTCGTGTCGCGTCCTTGGAAGCTACTAAACTAATTGACAAATGTGGTATTTAACTGACTTGTCCTTTTTAGTTGTGCCGTCACACACACACACACACACACACACACACACACACACACACACACACACACACAAACTCACACTACCTTTTTTAAAAACAATTTATTCAGGGGTCCTCAAAACCTGTATTTGCAATGAACTCACGGTATCAAATTTTTGTCTGCAATACATACTATGTATAGTGTACACACGCGTTAGAGAAAGTAAAAAGTAAAACGTGATGTGTTTCACTCACATGACTTCTCTACCTCTTCTGCAAACAAACTTCTTGCAAAAATTACTCTTTTTTCTACTCCATGCTAATCGAGATAAATGTTAGTAGAATGGCCTTATTCCTTAGTTCCTTATACGTAGAAAGGAACTAAGGAAATACACCATGATAATGCGATAATCAAATTTTTAAGTATCAAATGTGTCGCTATTCGATTATTATTGAAATTCGTTTCTTTTTGTGGCTAGGAGTAAAACAAAAGAAACACGGATGACTTCCTTTTTGAGTAAAGTATAAGGATTTTAAAATTGAAACCAATAACAAGGAATATCTCGGAAACACAACAAAATGTAAAGGGCATAAATTGTGTGTTGACGAGGTCTACATTTTTTTGCGTAGTAAATGTTTGTCCATCCTACGGTTTACGGTTTTCAAAAGTCATTCAGAATGAAGAGGATTTCAGAGGCTATTCCCAGAAAATTCAAGATACACATTTTACTTGTCATGTAAATATCTTTAATTATGGTATTTTAATCAAAATCCTTAGAGATATTTTTGAGGAAATAAAAAGCATTAGACCATTTTTGCATGTAACGGGTTGTTTGGGGTGGGGGAATATTTTTAAAAATCTTCGTGTAGCATCCTTTGGAGATACGAAACTTAAATACCAAGTTTGGTATTTATCGGATTTTTCGTTTTTGGGTTATGCTGTCCTCAGACAGACACACACACACACACACACACACACACACACACACACATACACACACAGTGACAGACAGACACGCTGTACATTTTTTAAAAAAAATGCTTTTTTACTTTGTCTAGCACATATGTGCATAAAAAGTACATAGTAACTAGTGAAGGTATTGTATTTCACCCAAAAACTCTATGTAAAGATTTCACCGTAAATATACGTTTTAAGATCCCCTGAGTTCGAAAAAAACATTTTTAGAAAAAGGTCCGTGTGTGTGTGGACGGTATAGTTAAAAAACGAAATGACCGTTAAATACCAAACTTGGTATTTATGTTTAGTATCTTCCAACGATGCGACACGAGGATTTTCAAGGTAACCTCCCCTAACAGAAACTACCCTTCGGGTGGACAATTTTTTGAAAAGTTTCTTTTCCCCAAATGGTTCTAACAATTTTATTTAAATAGCGTATATTAAATATGTTTACATCACAAATAAGATGTATAGATATCTTGAAATTTCTGAAAATGTCCATCTAAGACCTCTTTATTCTGGCTGTGATTTGCAGAACTTTGCATGACGGTTATACCGTAAGAGAGGCAAAAAATGTGGATCTCTCTAGAACACACAATTTGTGTTATATGCATTTTTCTTGTAGAGTTTACCGTTATCGAGATATTCCTTGTAATTGGTTTAAATTTTAAAGTACCTGACTTTTCTCAAACGGGACCATGAAAAGCAAACCGACCATCAATTGTTTCAAATGGCGACCAGCTTTCAAAAGATTTGAGTATCGCTTTAGCCTAATGTATTCCGTTATTTCCCTTCCACTTACAACGAAGAAAGTAATAAACTATTCTTTTGTAAGAATAGTTTTATGTGGAGCAAGTTATGTGGATGGAACACATCCGATTTTTATTCAGGGGTTCACAAAACATGTTTCGGCGAAATCTTGGTACCTATCGAATTTTTGGGTGGAATAAAAAAAAAACTTCTCTACCTACCCTGTACGTTGTACTTAAGAGAGAGTAAACATGCAATGAGTAATATAAATATGCTGGGTGATTTGCTGGCCACTTTGTAAGAAGCACTGTAGTTCTATTGATTAGGATTTGCTTAGTATAACTAAGGTTACGTTCATGTAGAGACCTTGATGTCGCCAGTTTGCCCACTGTTTAACCCTCAAGACAGGAAGCACTATAGTGCGAGCACGCACACAGAATATTCCCCTCACAATTAATTGCCCCTCACAAAGTTATGATTTTCCAGCAAGGTATTAATGTGCACGACACACGGTGCTCTCGCTTTGCTTACGTATCACATGCACAAGCTGGAGAATATGGCAAGGCACGTAGCCGAATATTTCGAGATAACTGCTAAGGTGCGAATGTTTGTTAACCCTTTTAATGTTAGCCCGAATAAAAAAATGCTGCCTGAAAAGTGCTAAGCAATTTTAGTGCAGAAGACAGGAGTTTAAATTATTAGTAATAAAATTGGTACCAAATGCCATAGGGAGCTGAATATATATATATATATATATATATTATTTTTAGTAGATAAACCTTTGGTTCACTGTATGATATACATGATACATCCTTAAAAATTTAAAAACAAAGAAACGTTTTGAAAACAGAATAAAAAATCCCAAAATAATCAATAAATAAATCATACAAAAACTCACTAAACAGGACGTTCAGAATAATGAAATGAAAATACAGACATTCGTTTATTAAGACAGCAATCGGCTTTGGTTTAGGTGTTTTATATTTTAAAATACACAAAATAAATTCCTGTAGCCTGAAAGCTGAAAACTGAAAAATAGCACAAAAAAAACCACACTCACACACACACACATAGGCATAATACAACTAATAATGAAAAAGCCATAAAGCAAACGGGTGACTTAGATTACTGTACAATTTAGCATTTGTGTTGTTGCGTAGCTGAATGGTGATTCACATTGTCTGCATCGTCTGGTTACTCCTCTGTAAATCCACTTTGATAAGTACACTGATTATTTGCATGCGTACGAGGGCCATTGTTATCGGAGGCATTTTCATCACTGAAGCTTGAATATAATATATCCTCTTCTCTTACGTCGATGTCAGAAACATTTTCATCGATGTCTGAAAATTCAAAATCACTCTCATATCCTCTTCTCTTACGTCGATGTCAGAAACATTTTCATCGATGTCTGAAAATTTGAAATCACTCTCATTTTCGTCTAATACATCGTGAACTGCAGCCCTTGTTTCCTCTTCGGTTTGCAACCTTTCGCTAGACGACGCCAATTTTAACCAACATAAACAAGCACTGGGTAGAGAAATTGAAATTGGAGCTAATTTAGCGCTTAGATGTGTAAAGATAAGGAAACCCCTGACAAGCTCCAGAAAAACCTTTCTCTTTGGCTATGAGAGTAAGTACACAACCTTTTCCACTGGAAAGAGCTAAAACGTATCAAAATTGCATCACGATTAGATCGTGATTGGCAATTCTCGCAAAATTCTCGGGTCACGATTAGATCATGATTGTCACTAAAAGGATCGATAAAGAATATTAATGGCAATATATAGTATACTTTTCTTGTTATATAGCTTCAAACGTTAATAAAATTTCTCTTGATTTTTTGAGACACCGAGCGTTCAGTTATGCAAAGAACTGTCTGGTTACCCTGTAAATGTTAAATTATGATAAAAATACCAAAGTAACGGTGACATCAATTGCATCCACTGTGGGCAGAAACTTTGCGTTCTTATCACTATGACTTTTCAGCATTGTTTAACCCTTTATAGTTATATAAACGTTCATAGCAGTCTGAGGAAAAAACAAAGGTGCTGTTACTGGACATATAAATGCATATTTTAATATTTTTAATGTTGTTTGCCATACTTATGAGGAATCTCAATATAAAGTTATCTTGGGCTATTAAAGTTTCCAGGATAAGGTGCATTTAGATTGAAATGTTCTTCAGAATATCTTAAATCTGCCTATGTTTACTTGGATATTGTACACATTCCTTTTAATGGATATCCAGGTTGTTTTAATGTACCTCTCTTTTCTTTGGATACAGATAACAATAAAATGTATAGCTTCAAGTAGCAGACAGAAGTTACCCTCAGACCTCTGCGAGAAAATACAAGCGAAAGTAAGCAAACAGGATGAAGATATTATCGTTAAAATGTTCCCAAATTTGTTCACTTCATCTTTCTCCCTTTACAAGTTAAGGCATAGTGTTAGGTGCCTGTTGAGCACGCGGACTTTGAATCAAATAGAGTACCCAGGGATGGGGAATCAGCCCAATGCCTGATATGAACATCGGGAAGCCAGTGTGTATTCAACGTGCCTAACATGAAGGGCTTGGTCAATGAAAACTGTGGTATTGAGTTCGTGAAATTAGTTACAAAATATTTAGTAGAAGATGGGGTTAAACTACTCTCGAAATTATATGCGATTATAGCTGCAGCTGAAAAACGTTTCACAACGCAACAGCATTGCTTTGCTGCGAAACAAACGAACTATGTCGCAAAAGAACTTAGGCAACGTTTACTATTTGAAAACACTAAAAATTCATCTTCTTCTACTTCAACTTCCCAATTATTGTGATTTACCACCATACGTACACAATGTAAGGACATCCTGTTGTTATAATATTGCATATTATGTATTATTATCACGTAAAATAATTAGGTAACTAAGCTAATAAAATCTATGTGTGTTTTATTGGTTATGTTTTTGGGATTGTAAATTAAATGTACGTGCAAATTGTCTAATCTTTAGGTCATATAAATCCATCCCTAATCACCATAACTCGTTAAATAACATGGGGCTATTTTCACACTGATGTCGCAGATTGAGCTGGAATTTTTTTGTAATGAAAGTCGATAGAAATGAAAAATACATATGTCTCGGCTTTCTCTACCATAGGAGCCCTAATCGGTGGAAAAAATGTAAAGTTTTTATTTCAAACAGCTGACTTTAGGCTTCTCTACCGTCCAACGATCAGCTGTCTAGTCCTATGCCAGGCACTGATGATAAACTGCCCGAACCGAGGCTGTAAGTATATGCTCACAAGGCCGACTAAGGATGACTTATAACCAACACTTTATGTGAGAAGACAAAATCGTTTACAGTTACGTTCATTTTAATCTCTCTCTCTCTCTCTCTCTCTCTCTCTCTCTCTCTCTCTCTCTCTACGTACCATGTGAGTATATAGTAAGTAGAGATTTTAATTCCACTCAAAACTTCGGTACCGAGATTTCACCAAAAATATACGTTTTGAGCCCAAAAACATTCTTTTTAGAAAAATTGCCTGTGCGCGTGTGTATGTGTGTGAACAGCAAAACTCAAAATCGAAAAGCCGGTTGAATACCAAATTTTGCATTTAAGCTTAATATCTTTAAGGGTGCGATACGAATATTTTAAGAACTACCCTTTACAGGAAAGATTTTTCGAAATTTTCTACATCCGCGTTTCTTTTGTTTTACGCTTAGCCACGCAAAGAGAACAGAATTTCAATGACAATTGCATAGCGACAGGCTTAAAGCATTTGAATGTCGCTATAGCATGCCTTAATCCCCTAGTTCCCCTGTAATTATAAGAATATTAAATAATAAGACTATTCTGCTAACGTGCATATATGTCGATTAGCAAGAAGTAGAAGAGTAATCTTTTGAAAGATGCTTGTTTGCAGAATAGGTAGAGAAATTCATGTGAATAGAACAATAAGATTTTGTCTCCCATTTCTCTCCAAGGGGGACATCCATCTCCAATTGCAGAGAGAATTTTATTTTTTATGTTAGCTCGTTTGTGCTTTATTAAACGCCGATATATCCAAGGAATTAGACAGTATTGGTGAATCATTCTAATTTACAAATCATTGTTTTCGCGTCAAGCTTGGCCCTATGGGAGAGAAAGTCGAAACACGGTTATTATTATTAATATTATTATTAATATTATTATTATTATTATTATTATTATTATCATCATTATTATTATCATTATTATTATTATTATCATCATCATCATCATCATCAATCTACTTTCACTACAAAAATCACAGCTCGATCTGTAACATCAATGTGACAATGACCCTTGTTAGTACCTTTCAGCAGTATTGTCCTGATCCTGATGACAATATGGCATATTCTTCTGTGAGTGGTCGTATAACAGCATGAAATGCAGATGTTTAGCATATAGTTCATTATCCGTCTCTCAGTCTAACCCATTAGTATGGTCTTCAGCTTAAGTAATACAGCTCTCGGGAAACTAATTGCACATCACTGTTTTTCTGAAGGGAACATTTTTGTAAATAATTACTTAAATAAATAACAATTAAACAGGTGACAATTTCTATCTAAAATATGATTATTTCAGTTGCTAAGTTGCAGTATTTAGGCTTAATATATCTTACCATAAAGTCCCTTGTATCCATTCTGCTACACAGTAACACAGATTTTCTTGTAAAAGAGGTACTGTAGCAGTTACTGCTACTGGCAACGGGCATCGTTGTTTATAAACATTAAATGCAAATCAACTAGTCTGGGACAGGCATTCGAGAGGTGGTGGATTAGATTCTGGTGCACGAACTCTCTGACCCAGGGTTTTTCGGGGTTTTGCCGGTCACTAAGCGAATGCTGGGGAGGTTTCTTCATTCCCTCAGCTTCATGTCCCTTCATTACATTTCCATTTCATACCAGCAGATTTCTTTCAGGAATGTAAATGTCGGTGATAATAACTGTGGGGGTGAACGCGCTTTGGAAACTAAGCTCTCGCCTTTGGAGTGGCGTCGGATTCGTCTGTGGAACCAGGGATGTTCGGTCAGACCTGGGGTGCGGGCTCCCAATGCTCTCCCCGTTGAAATGAAAGACTGCTTGAACTATGTTAGGGAGCCACCGGTTTCGGCTGCGCGTTGATAATATTCTTAAATCATCCATCCTCCTGGTCTGACGCACAATAAGCCCATAGGTGGCTGCAGTGTGGAATCCCCTCCGGAATGTACTAACCAACCAATCAAATCAACTACCACGTTTATAACCATTGCACGACAGTCGTTCCTACCTTTAGAATGTTATTGCTTTCCTGCACAAATTTCCCATATGAGAGTTCGAACATCAGAGTCAATTGAGAAATACCTAGAATAAAAATACTTCACTATAAAGCATTGGTGTACAACTAACAAAATTCACTGTTCCTTGTCTAGAACTTTGGTAACACTTTGGCATTTTTACCACTGATGTTAATAACATTTATTTTGCGCTCCAACTATTCGTGTATATATTTATTGTTGTAGACATCCAATACGATCGATCATTCGAGGATAGGCAAATTTTACCATCTAAATATTGTCATCTTTGCTTTATCTGTCAGCGCTTACTTGCGACCTAGCCCATGCAGCATTTAAATATAACTTTTTCGGGGCAAGCAGTCATATCACCTTCAGTTGTTGACTGACTTGGTCAATACTAGCAGCATAATCACCAATTCGCAGAGGCTAGCGCGGTCGAAATCGTTAGCTTTTGAATAAATGACAGTGATTTTATTTCTCGTAAGCATTTCCATTACTCACTGTTGTCGAAAAAGTATTATTCACCTAATACACTGTGTTGAGTGCTTTGCAGGGAATCGGAAATGAAAGTACTCGACTTCGTCTCGTATTTTCTAACTTCTTTCTGGTTCACTTGCGCATTTGTATAGCAATATAATATTTACTAAAAGTTTTGCAATACTCTCAACGGGAAATATAACAATAAAATAGCAGCATTGAAAATTATTATTTTGTGGTTGTTTACAGTCTGTGCATCTTTGCCTTAACCAAGCTGCTTTTCTAGACCTTGCGCCTGTCCTGTCGGATTTGGGAACTCGTTTATTGTTTTCAACTCCTACCTGACAAATCCCCTCTGCAGATGTTGACGACGATTTCTCCGTCTTGTAGTATCTCAGGGCGTGGTCCATTTCCAAAAACCTGAAATGTCATTAAGGTTGTCTCGGCATTGACAAACAGAAATAATAAAAATCCGTTTTTCTTGATTTGACACATTCATTTATTCATCTCGAATGATTCCTTAACCCTGCAGTCCAACATAGAACAGAGCCACATATTTTATAAACGATACCGCAACCTCAGGTATGCGTCGCATGCTTCATTATTTCACTTTTCTCCCCGGTGGGCATGGGCTATAAACTTCCACGTGCCTGTCCGGTTAAAGCCGCTTTTCAGACTGTGTTCTTCGCTACTTTTCAGAATCCGACATCTTGCCAAATGCATACCCACTTCTAAAATTTTAGTTGCTTTACCAGAATTACAATCCCTACCAAACGTAAACTATTCCCCCAATATTTCAAATATTCTGGTTGCATTGGTCTGGGAAAATCTTATGACTTCCCCATGTTCGCTACCTTCTCACGGTTTTTTTTTTTTCTCCAGAAATACCTAACGATACTTCCGATTTTCATCTCTTTTGGAATGCAATAAGCCCATTCCTTACGACTGGATACATTTTTGACTTTATACAGGGTTACTACAAAGGAAATAGACAACTTCAACTGACTGTAAAACAAAACTATTGGAGATAGCAACCTAATTATTTTGGAGGTATGTTGAGAAACTCTCAAAGTTTCGTTTGTTACTATTGGTAACGCTGTAGTGTTTTGTTTGTTGTTGCAGAAGCTGAAATGGCGGAAAATCCTGTGGAAAAGGCATATTGCGTGTTGGAATTTGCTAGAACGCAATCAACAACTGTTGTCCAAGGACATTTTAGAACACGTTACCACAAAACGCCACCGACTAGACAGTCAATCTACGACTGGTATAGAAAATTCGAGAAAACGGGATGTTTGTGCAAAGGGAAGAGCTCGGGAAGACCAAGAGTTTCGGAAGAAAATGTTGAACGTGTTCGTTCTGCCTACATAAGAAGCCCACAGAAATCGACATCTAGGGCAAGCATGCAATTACAAATTCCACAGCAAACTGTATGGAAAATCTTGCGGAAGTGACTGCACATGATGCCTTACAGATTACAGATGTTGCAGTTTCTGAGTGAAGAAGATAAGGTCATACGGCGTGACTTTTGCGTCGACATGTTGCGACATGATGAAAACTATGCTGGTTTTTGTGAGCGCATCATTTTCAGCGATGAGTCAACTTTCCACCTGAGTGGAAAAGTGAATACACGAAATGTCCGAATATGGGGAACTGAACCTCCGAGGGCTGTATTGCAACATGTGTGGGACTCTCCTAAAATCAATGTGTTTTGTACGGTATCTCACACGACGGTGTATGGCCCCTTTTTCTTTGCAGAGCAAACAGTCAACGGTGCTAGGTATCTTGACATGTTACAGATCTGGTTGATGCCCCAACTGAATGAGCAACAGGATGACTTTGTATTCCAACAAGACGGAGCACCGCCTCATTGGCACACAGATGTTAGAGATTACCTAGATGAAGTCCTACCACATCGTTGGATTGGCCGTGCTACAACCGACAATAATGCTCTTGCATTTTGGCCACCAAGGAGCCCTGATCTCACACCATGTGACTTTTTTCTATGGGGATTCGTGAAAGACCGTGTTTTTGTCCCTCCACTTCCTCTTAATTTAGACGACTTGAAACAACGTATCAGACAAGCCGTGGCAAGTGTTGATGCAGATATGTTACAAAAGGTTTGGGATGAACTTGATTATCGCATGGATGTGTGTCGTGTGACTGGAGGAGCCCATATTGAACATTTGTGAGTTCACAATGTAAACTTCAAAGATTCATCTACAAACCAGTGAAAACGGCGTCAAATTACCGTAAATAGTTTTGTTTTTCAGGCAGTTGAAGTTGTCTATTTCTTTTGTAGTAACCCTGTACAAATAAAGTCATGGCAACTATTTATTTTCTTGAAGATACCAGTCCGGTTGGAAAATGTAACATATACAAACGAAAGGACAAGGTGTTAACTACATGTGTGGACAATGAATAGCACAAACCGCCTACCACGTAGTGGTTCCTTAATCTTTCGAATAAGATCAAAATCATAGGGCGAAATGTCGGAAGAGTAGCTGCCCTACACACTCTGCCTTATGTGGTTTTGCTTCGTCGTGCAGGCTTATTGAACTGTTCACAAGATCCGGACGTTTCTCCCGAACCTCACGTCGTACCTGTCGCACCGGGAAGTCCCCTGTAGTACTGTGCGGTCAGTGTTCTGCCATGTGGAACAAAGTGGCAAACAATGACACCCCTGACGTCATACGCGACGATCACTATCAATATGTCTGGGGAAGGATTCTGACGGAACTTCTTCCTCCTTGGTGATCCAGCATGTCGCCACTCCGCGGACTGATGTTTCAGTTCTGGTTCTTATGCCCTGGCCCAAAATTCACCGTTGGCGATTATTCGTAACAAGAATTGATCGCCGCCGTCCTGTTGCCAGTGTGCAAGTGGTCGGAGCATATTGCAAAGCGCTTCCACCTTTGAACTTCCGTTAGTGCATGCGGTACCCACCGCGATGGGATTTTGCGTAGTTGCAGTTCAGTACGCAATATGCTGTGGGCGGTGCGTTTCTCGATGCCACTTGCCCTCTCCAGTAGCGTCCATCAACTGTCTTCATTCAGGAGCTGCTCAATGACGGCACGTACCACGTCGGTCCGCACACTGACAGGTTGTCCCGAACGTTGCTCATCACTGGTTGACACATGTCCTTGCTGCAGCTTTCCTACCCAACGTGCTACTGTGCGGTATAATAGGGCATTATTCCCAAAGGCTTCCACTAATTCACTGTGACATTCCATCCATCGCATTTCTCCCTCGGAGAACGGTTGTTTTAATGCAAGCGTGCTGCTCAATACGGGTTACTTCCATCTCGCATGACTCTCACCAACTGATTGATTTCACAGCCCTCGCTGCGCTACTACCAGCTATCACAGTGTCATCTGTTGTTCTGCACACACACTATGCCTGCAGAACTTCCACATGACACATATACGTTTGTGATCCGTTCGCATATCTACAAGAAAAAAACTAGTTTGAATGACTTTTGCCCCAACCCCCGTAGTTATTTCAATTTCATTTCTTATTTCTTTCATTTTATATTTTATTTTTACTTTCCAGACTTATAAGATGAGTTTAACCATGGAAAAATTAGTATTTCTCTGCTGAACACCCTATAATCTGTCTGCTTTCGAGTATCTGAGAGTTCATTGCCATATTTACTAATAAAATTCCGAAATATTTGGCAGATTGCATTATTAATAAACACCATGGAAATTAATTATCGATGTTTGAACCGATCACAAGGCGTTCTTCAGGGATTAAGGAGGCGTCTCTATTGTAGTTACTCTCCTTTGAAGTCCATTATGAAAATAATATTTGTGTTCATACCTGGGAAATCCAAAGACATTGTTGTTTAACAACGACATTATTAAGTAAGCATATATCATTAAGTGCTGAAGTTTTAAAACTACTATATTGTGGGTTCTCTTCCATTTCAGTGACTGAGGTGGCGCAGAACGGCATTCTCTTTCGATGAGACCGCACTCCAAAACATTTTGAATATCTTGGTGAGTTTTTATTCTTTCTTTTTAGTGAAGTAAACTAAGACGGTTGCACATTTTGGGATTTATTCGTTAAGTAGTCGCATCAAAAGGTAAAGCAAGAGAACACCACATTTAGTTAAAACTGTTTAGACGTTTTATCCTGCTCTTGTATCTATTTCTGTGTACATGTTTGTCGAATGACATCTCAGGAAGGCTTATGCTTATTCTTAATTTCGTTTTACAGTTTTCTTGCTTTAGTATAGCATCTGTGCATATTTTACCAGAGACATTACCTTTTAGCTGTAGGAATGGAGAGACAAGGAAAATATAAAGGCTAAAAAAGCAATTGCAGAAGAAATCTTCAGTCGTGTATTTATTTTACACCTTTCTTGTCGTAAGACAGAGGAAACAAAACCATTTTACCAACTATTGATTATAGAGCTTCTGTTGTCACGGCTAATTTACTAAATAATACGTCAACGCCAGAAAACAGAGTCTTTTACCTTAACTAAGAATTTTTGAATAAATGGAATATTGAGTTTTGAGCTCACTTTTACTTTGCCCATTCTAAATAAGGATAAGTCTAATTCAGAAATCAAAACAACAGAAATGAAGTTTGTGATTTAATGTTTACTAGTTCATTAACGCTATTAATTTGAATTTCCTTTGGTATGCAAAACTGAGGGTTGAATTATTTTCATCACAATTCCCAACATACAAATTTAGGTAATGTGGCCAACAAGGAATTCACGAGCGGCAAACCATAGATTAAACTCTCGATTATATAAACTATATATTAAAATAGAGGAAAGTCTCCCCTGTAGGATTTTATACATTGTAACTATCAAGATCTCAAAACCCAAAGTCTTCAAGAGCTTCAGCTTGAACAGCGACAACAGTTTCAGGAGATAAATTATATGTTTGTTAGTTTATAAACCTTCACTAAGATATAGTCTCAATTTAATTATACCTATCTTTCGTATTGAGTTTTTTTATTTACATAAGGAAACCACTTCAAAAATCTGTAAGAGAAGGCAAATAATCTCAACCTTTATAACTAGTTTCTATTTTTTAATTATCTATGTACAATATTTTTAATCAAGGTAAATCATTACAACCATTTTACTATTTTAGTTCATGCTAACGAAGCTTTATTGAAATTTTCGGGAGAGTTAGTCAAAAGTGGTTTAATTTCAAAGTCTATGGACTGCAATTCATTAAACGATATCAAAAGCGGCCAACGCAGACTGGATGAGTAGAATCTTAAATTAAAAAGCTAATGGATAAATTATTAGGTAATAAAATAAACATAAAACATCTGATGTGCTCCTTTCACGTAACGTTTTATAGCTGCTCAATATAGGTACAACTATTTTTACAAAATATTATTCGTTTATCTACATCATGCTAATCGCGACAAACATGAGCAGAATTGGTTTTATTACTCGTTTCCTTGTAAGTAGGAGGGAAATAAGGGAGTACGCTAGGCTAAAGCGAGTCAAAGCTTTAAAAGCTGGTCGCGGTGTGAAACAATTGAGGTTCGGTTCGGTTCATTTTGCATGGCCAGCCGTAAAACAAGAGAGAAGGGTGACTTCCAGTTTGAGAAAAGTTAGGTAGTTTGAAATCAATAGCAAGGAATATCTCGAAAACGGTCAACGCTACAAGTAAAATTTATGTATAATAAATTATGTGTTCTACATGTTTGTGTAGTAAGTTTTTGTCTATCTCTTATGATTTAATAGTGTACAAAATTCTGCAAAATTCATTCAGAATAAAGAGGTCTCTAGAGGCTATTCCCAGAAAATTCAAAATATAAATTTTATTTGTGTTGTAAATGTTTTAATGTAGGTAGGTGTTTTAATCAAAATCGTTAGAGCCATTTTTTAGAAATAAAATTTTCCAAAAAATGTCTATGTAGAGCAATGTGGTGAAGGTATTTTCTCAAAATTTTCGCATCGTATCCTTGTAAGATATGATGCGTAAATACCAAGTTTGGTATTTAACGGTTTTTTGTTTTTGAGCTATGCTGTCCACAGACACAAGCACACACAAATGGAACTTTTTTCTAAAAATGCTTTTCTTGCACTCAGGGGACCAAAGCATATTTCTGGTAAAATCTCGATATAGAATTTTTGGATAGAATACAATGCCTTCTCTAGCTACCACTGATTTATACGGCTATCATGTAAATTTCACAATTCTCTTCGGAGATATTAACGTAAATATTCATGTTAAATAATTTGTACCGCACAGCCTTCTCTTTGCAGTCTTAGTCACGAAATACGTGGGAAAGTTACGTTAAACGGACTTAGTGTCAGTGTGTGGTTTATATGTCTGTGCATATGAGTGATTTAAAAAAAAATCCGGATTGTATTTTGAGGAGTTTATTGGCATGTTTAGGCAACCTCCTTATCAAGGAAAGCAAAATCCAAAGAATGTAATGACTAGCTAGCAAGGAAGAAGGAAGAAGTTTTATGAACAACTTGCAAGCAAACTGAAGGAGATAGAACCGGAAGCTAATCACGAACGCTGCAAAAATATAAATAAAATAAGTTTCTGAGAAGTAGTTGTAGAAAAGATTTAAAGAAAATGAAGAAATCTCGAGATCAGGCAGTGGAGAAGATGAACTTTACAAACGATATCTGCAGTACTAGAATTTATTTATCTATTTGTTTTGTTGTGTTTGTTGTTTTTTTTTTTGTTGTATTTGGGGGGGGGTTATAGAGACTCAACATATTATACCTATAGGATAGCGTTGGTTGCGAAGCAGTTCAAATAATTATATTTCTTGCCTGCAGCTAAAAATCTTAAGATCGTCGTTAACCTTTTATGTGGTGAAATAGCACCTCTCATGTGACACTCCTTTTGCAAGATATCAGATACTAAAGATAACAGCTAAATATAGGGGTCTTCATCCATTCGAATATAGTTTCAGAAGCTGTCTGCCTCCAAACTTTCTTTCTTGTATGACATAAAGTGTTTGTTTCTTTTAATACGCTTTCTTCATTTTCTCTTGATATCATCCATTCTTAAAATTGCACACTCCAGCCAAACCCAAAAGGCATCATCATCTTCCATTCTTCACACCAACACAAACTGGACTTTCTTGGCGTTTGGATGAGTATGTAATAGGAAGTGAATTAAAATATATTTTAGAGCTCGAAGCGTGTATACGCCAAAGGTTGAGGGAATACTGTTACGTCTAATAACCGCTTAACCAAAAGAAAATAGCGGCTGTAACTCAAATGTTCTGATACTACCATTTTTAGTATTGCTTGAAAATTGACAGAAACTGTAGTGTGAAATGCCGAGTTTGAATTTTAATGCTCATGACCATTAAAGCTAAATAAAGCCACAACGAATCATCATCATCAATATTATTATTATTATTAATATAACTATTATTATTATCATTATTATTATTATTATTATTATTATTATTATTATTATGGATGCGACACATTTATCGCATCAATGGTAAAGGTGCCACTGCTTAATCACAAATGTGGATTCTAGTATGAATAACAACGAGGAAACACAAGTGTAAAATAAGTGAATTTATCCAACACAAGTATCAGGAAAATATGACACGTCCAACAGATATTTAACACTTCGATTCCCAATGGATCTTTAATGCATACACCCCCGGGAGGAACGGATTACATAAAGGGATCGCAAAATACGTATAGGCTTGCAGGACAAGCTGACGTAGCCAAAAGAAAGATGCAAACGTAACAGCTGTAGACTTGACCATCTGGACATAAAGGTGTCGTTTTAGGTGAGCCTCAAGGGCTGCTCAGAGGATTCTCTCTGGCGGGACCGGAGAGACACGGCCACAGTAGTGGAGGCTCAAAAAGCTGCCATCTGGTAGGGCCGAGAAAAAGTTTCAATGCTCAAGCATCTGCGCCATCTATCCGACACCGACTGTCACTGAGTGTCAGAGTCAACCTGAAATATGAAAGAGGGAAACGAAATGAAAAGATATGGGGTATAGAGGAAAACCGCCGTAGAGTGCACCACCCCAGAATTCGCTTACCAACCAGGGAAAACTACGAAAAACCCATGGTCAGAGTGGGCGGCCACCTGGAATCGAACCTGTGACTTGCCGAATGCGAGCCTCACACGTTACCTCGGTGCCACTTCGCTTAGTTAAGTTTTCTGTAATTATGCATTTAGTTCCCTACACCATAAGCATTCAGGCAAAAAGGTCCCATTTTTTACATTGAATCACTATAGCGAAAAAGAACTCGCAGTTTTTGTGGTTAACTATACATTATTGCTCAAAAGATTTTGCATGCTCCTTATACTCAGGATTTGTAGACTAACAACTGAGACAGGTGAATACCGACAGGATTTAAAAGTTTCAAATATTGAACAGTTCAAACCAATAATAGCTTTTCCTCTTCTTCTTTAGTCAATCCTTAGAATGGTTTGCAGTGATTCTCCATTCTGAACTTCTGTCTGCCTGCCTTCCTTTTTAGTTCTTCATACGTTCTGCAGTTCACAGCGTTCTTAATTTGTTCCATGCATTGTAATCTTGCTTTTCCTTTGTTAATGTTACCTTCAATGAACCTTCGATTATAATTTTCGAAATACATAGCTGTTTTAATAAAATGCACTATGAATTTTGTTATTCTATCTTTTCTTTTTCTTATTATAAACTCCTATGTTTGCTTTTTCTCTCTGATAAACTTCTTCATTGTAATTTTATAAGTCCAACTAATTTTCAGCATTTTTCTGTAGCTCCATGCTTCTTCTTCTCTTTGATTTTAATATTGACCAAGCCTCCGTACATATGCTTTCAAATAATATGCTCCATTCATATGTTTTCAACCTGTGCTTTTTAATTCCTTAGCTAATTTTATTAGACTAAATAATGTATTTTTCATATTGATGGCAGGCTTTACTTGACTTATTATATTAATAATTTATTTTTAATTCTTCCATCAGATGTTATTTTCTATCTAGATGTTAAGATTCTTTAGCTTCATCTAATAATCTTCTACTTAATCTAATTTGTACTTTGTTATTTTCCTTCATTCTACAGGACAAACTTTTTGTTTTCAATTTATTTGATATTGAAATGGTAATCGTTTCTTAATGTGTTTTCAATTTTTGAAGTAAAACATTTCTAATATCTAAAATGGCTGAACCCCAAAAGTTATTTGAAATACGCATTCATATATATATATATATATATATATATATATATATAGAGAGAGAGAGAGAGAGAGAGAGCTTTTGTCAATCTGTTATGGTGTAGCTGTTATACAACATTCTGCAAAATTACCTTCAAATTAAAAGGACTTCCACAGGTTATTCCCCAAAAGTTCAGGTAATACATTTTATTTATCATCTAACTTTCATGTATGGTATTTATTTAGCCGCTTATGAGAAGATCAAGAATTTTGAGAAACCTTCCATGTAAAGGGTAATCTGATAAACGGGGATATCTTGAAAATACCTCGTGTCGCATCTTTTGGAGATAAACAAATTCAAATACATCCCCTATAATAAGTGCAAAGGCATCCTGCGGATGCAGGGAATTGCTGCAGAGAGCTCATTAGGGTAGCAGATCCTTGGAGCTTTGTGTTTTTGTCGTTGCTTAGTAGGTTGCGATATGTCTTACACGCTTATCCACTGGATTGCTCACTTAAACCCATTAATTTTCTATATTATTATGTCACCTACTCAGAAAGTGATTGCTGCAATTTGGATTGACGCTGGTTTCTTTGCTTTGTTTCAACACTATCAGTAACACTTCCGCTGTAAACGAGTTATGTATTTTTGGGTAACTTCTTTACAGACGAACGTAAATAAAAAGTTTGGCATTTATCAAATGTGTCGCATCTTTGGAGGATGCAGAACTTGTATATCAAGTTTTGTATTCATCCAACTATTCGTTTTTTTTTTTTTGTATCGCACCTTTTGGAGAATACAGAACATAAAATACAAGTTTAGTGATTACCAAACTTTTCGTTTTTTCATTTCGCACCTTTGGAGCATACAGACCTTAATATCAAGTTTGGTGTTTATCACGTTATAACTTGTTCAGGGAACAGTTTTTGGGAAACAATGAAGGTGTCCTTTTCAATGGGGTTGTGCAATAAGCCCTGTAGCTTACGTGCGGGAGGTCGATCAAACGCCAACAATCAAACTCTCCCCCCCCCCCCCGTATTCTATAGCGTTCAAAGACACACAAAGGGAATGTTTCTAAACATGCTTTTTGAGAACAAGGGTTCTCAAAACTGTACTTTCGATGAGATCTCGACATTAAATTTTTCTGTGGAATGCAGTACCTCTACTTATTTTACGAATAGAGAAAGTAATAATACATTTAGTCTAAATTTGGCAAATTAGAATCAAGGACAAATATGTCGATATCCATTTTTGTTTCTTCACAACAGAGTGCAAAGCACCATTGCAGATTCGCACATCATTCGTTAGCATGTGTGAAATGAGCCAGGAACGGGTTTCTGGCGGTACTGTCGTGTTAAAAATGTGCGTGTTTCAACCGTCTTTGATCACAACCGAGCGGAAAATATTTCATTGTACATAAAGGGGGAGTGCCTATCTTAATATTTAGTGTGACAGTAATGATTTGCGACATTCGACGCTCTGTGATAGACACCAACTAACATATTCGCAGAGGTAAAAATGCAAGAAAAAAGGTGTTCGAGGTCCTCCTAAATACAGTTTTGGAATTGTAATAATATTTAAACTCTATTCATTTCAGTGAAATCTATTTTAAGTGATAATTCTCCACATTTGTCCCAATTCTCCTAGCGTTATTATGATAACGTGGGGTTGCTACAAAAGCCCTATAGCTCCATTTCTCTAAGTTTTGAGGAAAACGCAGTTAAAGATTGGACAATGCATATAAAATTCAAAAATTGAAGACAAATTGAATTTATTTGACCCATATTATTCTTACTACATTTTGTAGCCAAAAATGTTTTCAGTTCAATTCTTTCATTGCTTTCCTCAAATGACCACTTCCATTAATTTTGATCGATTTTTAAAGCAGTTGAATGATCATAGTGGTAAAACAAAGTATGAGAATAAGCTTTGTAGTATTTGAAACATTTAACCGTTGGCCAGTTCACTTTATGCCCCTCACTGTCGATAGTATTTTACAATTGCTCCCTTAATTCCTTTAGGTCAAAAAAATCTTGGAATTTTAATTCCTTAACAACATATGGATACTTTCTATGCTGCTTTCGTGAATTTACTCTAGTAAAACTCAGAAGATGTTTCACCAATCCTGCATTGTGTGTAGTGAAATATGCTTCTTAGCTGTTTCGATTGCACTATGCATAGAGTCAACTTCCATAAAACCATGTCCGCTTTCCAGAAACTTCTGTTCTATCACTTCTAAATGGATGGTCTGAACTAATAGTGCTGCAATATTCTGATTTAGATTTTATCCTCCACAAGTATCTGAGAACATGGAAACAATTTTTATTTCATCTGGAAGACCCGTCAGGTATATCATAAGGCAGGTTCCAATTTCAGAACTACCGCTCTTACCGTTTACTTCTGTCCAAGGAAAACAGTAAGGCTACATTCGGTTGAGCTGATTCATAAACTATCAGGTTGTATATACATAGTTTTCTGCTGTAATACAGTTGTGAAACTTCAGATTAAGGAATTTGTTATATGGATTGTAAATCAAAGGTGAATGGTACAAAATCAGACTCTTTAGAAGCTCTCTCTTTTTTTAAATGTCTTGGCACTGTTACATTCAGCCTTCCTTTCTAAGTGTGCTTGATATCTTTCTTCAAGTTTCTTTTTCTTTTCTCCTTCAGCAGTTTCTAAGGTAAAACACAGTTGACACTGATCTTCTTTGGGCTTAAAAAAGGGCAAGTTTCAATTACTACAAAAGATCGCCTGTAAGTTAATAAAGACACATTATAAGCTTATTTGTTTTCCTTGCACTTTCTCCTGTATAAATCATGCATCCTACTGATGTTTAACACAGGATTTAGGTATTCTCTCTTAGTCCATGACCTGCAGTAATGTGATTCAATCTTTGGAAAACTTTCGATATGGCATTTCACGTCTGCCACTGTTTCAGGATCTGTTTTGTTTGCTGGTGTAGCTTTCCCTCCTCATATCTTCTCCTTTAAAAACCCCAGTCTCACTTTTGTGTTTAAAAGCTATTATTGCCACATCATTACGAGTTATACGTAATGTGTTCAGGAAGAATACCTGACATGCTAATGTTTTCTCCATTTATCTCAAAATGATATTTTCTTGAGACTCCACGTTGTCGGCCGTTATCTTTGTTTGATGTTCTTCTTTCCGCAGTTGAACTGGTTACTTTTTTCAGAATAAAATCCTTTGCCTGTTATAATCTGCCTGTCTCCAGTAATTAGCACAGATCCTCACCCTTTGCTCTTCTGGTATTCTGTCAGCAAATTTGTAACAACATAAATTGCAGTTGACTGTTTTTGCTACTTTAGCAGATTTTTCTTTGTTTTTAAGTGTGTTAGGTAGGCGCTCAGAACGTTTCTTTTTGTCTACATTACGTTTCCACTTACTTGGATCATATTTTTTCCACCTATCTTTCTTAGAGGAATTTAAGTGCTCGTGTTGAATGCTTCCAGTGTTTTTCCCTTTGGTTTCTTTGCTTTTCTCTGGATTGCAAACTGTAACTACTACTTTGGCATTCAGGCCATCATGGTTTCAAACAGATGTAGTTTTATGTTATAATAATTATGCATGTACTGAGATGAAAGTACGTATTATGTTCACTTGCCAGTACCATAAAGCTGGTTCTGACCTAGAAAAAACATTTTTCTTCCTTTGGAGAACATTTTGTAATGCTAAAGCTCTTCAGTATTAAACCTTATTACTTGAGCAACAACACTAGAATAACTGTGTTACTGGGAAAAGGCTGCACATAGTCTATGGAACACCGCATTAATTGCATTATTAGGCAGCAATCCTGTGTAATTAACATTTGATACTTTGTTAAAACACATTGTTATTTACCTTATTCGACATAATGGATTCTTTCTGTATGCAGTTATATGTCTCTAAGCTGTGAGAGAAATCCTCTAAGTCCTTTTAAAGGCTTTTTCCTGACATTAATGTAACAAGGGGGATCCTCTATGTGATATTAAAGGCTTTTTCCTGGCATTAAATGTCGTTTTTGGACTTATCACAAACTATAACTCGAAAACCATGACTGAGGATACAGAGAGTTTTCTCAGAGGATGGAGCATAAACTTTTACATATAGTGACATCAATAACTCCATTTTCACCTAAACTGGAGTTATAGGATTTTCGCAGAAACCCCACGATAACTTTCTCTCTCTCTCTCTCTCTCTCTCTCTCTCTCTCTCTCTCTCTCTCTCTCTCTCTCTC
Source organism: Hymenopus coronatus (assembly GCA_030762935.1). NCBI lineage: Eukaryota > Metazoa > Arthropoda > Insecta > Mantodea > Hymenopodidae > Hymenopus > Hymenopus coronatus. The sequence continues at coordinate 250,723,860 of CM060900.1, read as the reverse complement.
TCTCTTTCTCTCTCTCTCTCTGTCCAAAAACTTATATTTTGAAGAAATTAATAAAGTAAAGGCTTTCAAACTCTGCAGTGGAATATTGTAATTAACTCTCATAAATCCAACAGGATATGTTGCTAAAACAGCAATACAAGCTGAAATACTTGAAAATAATCATAGATAATAAAACGTCCATATCATGTTGGCCTGTAAAGGCTTGTAAAGAAATTTACATAAACATGTTAGCAAAGTAAACATTTTCAAAAATAGTGATTGTAAAATAATGAAAACTCTCCAATTATTTATAGCCGCTCCATTTATACCCCACCCTTAACTGCAAACGGCGTCCCTCTCTCTATGAAACATATTGCCAATAGGCAAAAGTATTAACTCGTGTGTACTTGCCTTTGTATTTTATTTCTTAGGTTTTATACGTTAGATCACACACATCCACACCCTCATTCATACTTACAGACTCTGAGGAGGATAGGGAATAATTTGGTCTAGAGAAAAGTTCCCACCCCAGCAGGGAATCTAACCCGGGATACCTCACACAGCTGGCATGTGCTCTATCGACTGAGCTACGAGTCCAGCTTGTTTTCTTTTTAATCATCTTCCCTTACTAAAGAACAATTAATGAAGCAATGTGAAACGTATGAGTATAGCACGATTAAAATGATTTTGATCTCAAGCTTAAACTCTAAGGTAATTAATAGGAATTATACTGTAATGTAGGTGTATCTGTTCAGTAATTTACCAACAGATAAGAAAAACAAACAAGAAAGCATTTGCCAATCAAAATAAATAAAATACATATTGTTTATCTTTAAGATGTCATTAATTGCATATCTGGGTCTTACCACTAAAAATTAATTTTAAAAGTGTGTGTGTATATAATATTAATACTGACCTTTCTCACATTTGTACTACAATAAATGCTTATTTAATCTGCCAAAGAGCCAACAAAAATGTGGTTCTTCTAATCCACACCTACCCTGTTGGTAGGTGGTAGCAACCATCTCGCCTGTAGATTTGGATGCTGTGGGCCCTGTTAAATAAACGGCGATACGACTTGCCTGAATGGGAAAAAGGTAAAAAGACCCACTGTGAGACGTTTAACATATTTCTGTGCTGGCATTTTAGACTACTTTGTCAGATCACGCTATTTTTCATGTTTAGTGTACCTCTCTAAGGCAATGCAACTTCAGGAAATGTTTCATGACATGAAATTTGTGCAGGACAAAAACCTTCGTGAAAGGTAACATTTTCATGCTTGTTTGAGAGTGAAATTTGCACATTTGTTAAAATCGAAAAAACAGGCGAAATACAGTGCTTGAAAATCTATAATTTCAGAGATATGCATAGTATGCGTTTACAATCGAAGTTAACCCTGTAGCATTAGAATGTTAAAAAATATGGGTTGGAAATTGACCCTAGCTGTTTAAAGCTGTTCTACAACCCCTAACAATTACATTATAATGAAAAGTAATTGTGCTGCGTTTGATAAATGCCACAATGTCAAAAAAAAAGGTTATCAAAAGTTATCGATAACCTTTTTTTTTTTTTTATTTATTATTTTTACTTTGTCTACTGCGCATAGTAAGAAGGGAAACTATCGTTTTGCACCCAAAAATTCGGAACCAAGATTTCACCAGAAATACACATTTTGAATCTCCTTGGAATCCAAAGTAAAGCATTTTTTTTTAAAGAAAATGTTCGAGTGCGTGTTTATGTCTGTGAACTGGATAGGTATCTCAAAAAAATGTTTAAATATTAAACTTGTTACTGATATTCAGTATCCTCCAAAGATGCGACACGAAGATTTTCAAAAATGTTCCCCCACGCAAAGTACACTTTACATTGAATAATTTTCGAAATGTTTGATTTTATCAAAAATGGCGCTGACGATTGAGATTTTAATAATATATACTAAAAATATTTACTTGACAAATGGAATTCTTCAATTTCCTTGGATTATCCTGTGAAGTTTTCGTCTTTTTAGAATGAACTTTGTATAATTTTGTGTAACTAGTTAAATGCTAAGCGATAGACGAAAGTTTACCACAAAAAAGATTAGATATATTTTAAGACAATATATTTCATATTGATTTCAGAGATACTCGTTATTAATGGTTTTAATTCTTCAGTACTTTGTAATTCTCTGAAGTTCTTTTGATGTCCAGTTGTTTCTCGCGATTGCATGGAAGGAATATGAATTTTCAGTCCAGCGTATAGCTTCCAGTTTTTAAATATTGGACTGTCACTACTCCCTTTGATTGTGTAAGGAAATGCTTAATGTAGCTATATTTGCAAAGTATTATCTCAATTAAAATTAACTGGATGTAAAAATAAACTCTCTTAAGAATATTTTGTGCACTCACTAATACACGATAGAGGACAGTGAAAATTGTGCGAAAATTACATCAGAAAATTTCCACATTAAAACATGAGTTCTATTATTGTTAGTAAATTGTCTGTTTATCGCTTGAAGCTTTCTGCCGTCACCATCGGCAGTTTGGGAACTGCTCGTCTATAGTTTCACTACGATGTTTTGGTGATAACGCAACGGTTACCAAACCATTACTTTCAAGATGTGTAGTAGGACCCATAAATGCTTTTGAAAGTCTTAGAAGCCGCATAACGCGCTGCTAAGTCGTCTACTTTCGTCAGCGCTTACAGATACCTCTAAAAAGAAGCCGTCTAAACCGACTATGTCGGCAAACACGAGGACGAAGAACTTGGCATCTAAGTGTCAAAGGGGCGCGCCGTGGCCCAGTGGTCAGACCAATCGCCTCTCACGTGGACGGCCCGGGTTCGATCCTAAGCGACTGCATGTGAGATTTGTGTATCATCAGCGTCATCGCCTGCAGTAAAAGCGGGCGTTAAACACTACACAAAAAAAGCAAGGTTCAGAGGCGGGAAAACTGACATGCCTTCAAACAGCTTGGACATGTAGAGGCAGACTAACTTTTATGCGCTTTCGCGCTTTTTTCCGCAAGGATTTTGTTTAGTACATTGTTTAATACTTCCATATTATTGCCATTTTGCAATGGAATCAGCGAGGTTACCGTTCTCATAAGAAAGAGATAGACATTTTGCTTTCTACTTGCCAGCCTTTGAGCGTGTGTCTTCAGGAGACTGAACTGCGTCCTGTAAACTACCTCCACTTCCAGAAGTGTCAGGAAAATCGTCATTATACGACTAAATTTAGTCTTATAACAGCCGGGAATAATTAATCAAAATAGGAAACCTACAATTTTATGTATGTACATTATTAAATTTGTGCATCAATGATCAAAATTTGCGGAATATCTACCTAAAGTAAAATGCATGTGTCCTTTTAGAGCATTCGGTTATTTTGTTTATTTGTTGATTACGCTTGCGTAATTTATTCATTGCGTAAAAGACAATAGATGTAATTTTAGAAGTAACAGTGAACCAAAAAGAGTCCAGATATTTGGACACAAAACAACAGCAAATAAAGCATCTAATGTATTATTGTTATTTAGGATCCATCACGGAAGTTAAGGATTCGTTTGAATTTAACTGCAATATTGTCACGCCTACAATAATCCAACAAGCTCGCTTGGCTATGAGAGGATGGATTAAGAAAAATGCACTTTCCCCAACTGTTAGGCGTACATATGGGAACGCAGCTCAATACAATCTTTTACAACAGGAAAAATAAACTACATAATTCAATAAAAAGGATGTGAATGGATGAACTAAACTGCATATTTAAAAATGAACACTTTAAATCAATAGCAAATATATTGTTACCTTGTGTTCCCTCATGGCACGGGCCCACGCTTGGTGTCCAGGAAAAGACAACTTTACCACTATTCCATCCTACATGCACACTAATAAAGAGAGTGACGCTGTGGTTTTTATAAACGCTAAAGTTGGCAACGTCGCCAACATACGAAATACTATATATTTCCAATGTCACCACATCCTGTGCACACAGCCAGGATGTGACAACTCCCCCTAGGTCACCAAGTTTGTTTTGGGGGGTGGGTATTTTTTTCTTATAGTGTCCTGCCATAAAAGTTACTGTACACAGCGGTTCAAGCCTCACACACGCATATAATATCAAGTTGTCACTACACGGCACCTATAAGGAGGCAATGTTAATATATAGACCTCAAAAATTTAAGCTATCACCACTCACAACTCACTTAACAGCAATCGCTGCGACTCCAATGGTCTATGAAGTACGTAGACAAAAAACAGATGTGACATCCGCTGTCTGGGGTTGCCGCCCAATAAGTGGACCTCTGCCACAACTGTGTAGTGGTGCACAGGTTATCTTGGTGGTGCAGGCTGGCAAATGTTGACGATCTGGAACTGCAAATGGTGATGCGTGGCGACTGACTTTCCCTCCAATTAGCAGGCACTTAAGCTCCCAAAAACAGCAAGTTTATACTAGAACAGGATTTCATAAGAGTATGAGTAACCAAGTCAACAGTTCATTAAAAATTACAATCATAAGAACAGTAATGTATCATTAACATGAATATCAATAGTCATTAATGTGCCATAAATGCAATACTGAGTTGTACACAAATAATTTAAATTTGTGACAGTTACAAGCATTTCTAAAATGAATACATCAGTTGTTCAACAGAATGCAAAGTTACAAGCATTTCTAAAATGAATGCATCAGTTATTCAACATGATTAAAAATGAAATAAAGATGAAAATGAAAAGTGTAAATGAAAAGAGTGCAGGGTTCAGTGTGAACTATTGCATACAAGCTGCACTTTTAGATCCCAACAAATCCCATATGCTTGGTGATATTGATACATCATGTGAAATGGAACGAACTTTCTCGTATTACAACTTGTTTGTCGGAACGTAGAATAAAGGTTTCATTTGAAAGGCTTCGCAATTACACATAGTTTTCAGTAATACGGCTGCAGATGAGTAAAGATTTAGTTTAATTCCTGTTTTCGTTTTTATCTGGTAAGAGTGTGAAAATATTTAAGAAATTAATGTTATTATTTGGATATTATTTTACATTCGATCAGTAAACAGTACAATTCGTGTTTTAATTGCTTGGGAGTTTTCATAATATACATATGTAAAGAAGGAATTCAGTCAGAGTCAGCCTTATATATGTAACAATTTGTATGTTGTACATAATGATCTGCTTTTACGAATGTCTATAATTCATTTTGGTTGTCTTTGAACAGTACTTTTTATTTTACAACAGGTTTGTTTACTTCTTCCTCCTGCGTTCTTATCAGTGACTTGTTTTCATGCGGCAAAATGGTCGGTCGCAGCCTCTATACGGAACGGCGAACGGTACAAACTTCCTAGCTCTGTTGATCATGCAGTTCGTTGTATTATAAATATTTTGTATTGTTGATACTGAAATAGAAATCTGTCATATTCGATACACTTACAGACGTACATTTGCACACAGATCAGTAGTTTGGCCTTGTTTATGTTCATAAAGCGAGATTCTTCTATTTTCGTTACGTGCATCCATCCAAATATGTGCTCCCGTCTTTGTTTGAACTGATTTGATTCTTTCATTTTATTCCTTCCTTTTTTCCAAACACTGGCCATTGCAAAGCACTATTACAATCATGGAAATAGCAACTCAAATTAAACACTTAAGCCAAAACGCAACATATTTCAAGGAGTTTTCTTTTAATCTTTAAGAGCTTATGTTATCACTGAGTGTTGTTAATTATCAATAGGGGGCGAATTTCCACGATTTGTCATATATTTACCTTCACCGGTGTTTAATCTTTTAAAGTGATATAAGCAAGTTTCATACCATTCAGATGAAAATATTTTTTTTTAAACATATACATGCATATTTTGATAATTTAAATTTTGTATGTAACATATTTATATGACAAATCTCAATGGCCTATTTTGTCCATTTGTCTTAAAAAATAATGATATAATTACCAGGATAAGCTGTATTTACAATGAAATATTTTAGGATATGTTAAAAAAGTCTTATTTTCTTGGATATCGTGTTGCAAATTTCAGGATGTTTTAAAATACTTTTATTTTCTTGGTGACAACAATAGAATGTAAGTTTCAAGTAGTGTGTAGAATTTAGCCTCAGTTTCCGTGAAAAGAATAGGAAGAAATGTGGGCTGGATAGATGTTCTACTAAGCGCTCCTTTCTTTGTTCACCCCACTTTTTCTCTTCAGAACCTTAGATGACTAGTTATTGTATTTTTTATTCTCAGTGTACACTCAACATGCCTAAAGCGAAGAGTCAAATCAGTAAAAATTGCGGTGTTACGTTCGTAAATTTGGTGACAAAATGTTAGTACTAGTGGGCTTATCTTGTTTTGCAAATTATTGGAGGTGAAGGTTACAGCAGAGGAAGTTTCATAGTACAAATAATTGCAATACTGAAAACATAAGAAGAGTTTAGACATAATGCAGCTGAAAGTAGGCAACTTTTACTATTTGAATACACATCAGCTACCTTTTTTTTTTTTTTTTACTTTAACTTCTCAATTACTGTGGTCCATCAGCAGACATATGCAACATAACATTTAATTGCTAACTTATTAATATATTATAACATCTATAGTCATATTCATTTTAGTTTTATCATAAGTCCTATTTTTAGGTGATACAAATCCGTCCTCTAGTTATCAATGCTAAAGATATTCCTGTTTAAAATGTCTTCAGTTTAACCTTATGTCCTTAGTGTATCATTGTGAACTATTGGAAAACATACGTGACGAAAAAGCAAAAACTAATAATATTTGAAATGCACTTATACCAAGTGAATCAGCCACTCCCTGTTTTGGTATTTATGCAGAAAACTAGCGTGATTCAAAATATACCCCATTTTTTTTCAACAAGCATTTCTTCTGTAGTTATGTTTGAACTAATGTGTTACTTGTTTCTGCGACTAACTTGCGTTAATGATTTAATTCTGAATAACTGTAAATAAATTACGGAAAGCGTACAAAGCCAAAGTGTATAGAGCCAAAGGATACATAAATATTTCAGTGCACGATTTAAGCCTATTTTGAAAGTTATAGAATATAGATGTAATATATTTCGAAATATAAAGATTTTATTTTCCGTAACTGCACGGTATTCATTTTAGTTAGTGTAGTGTACCAGTGTGGATTCCATACCTCAGCTAATCATTAGGTTCTTTGTACGTCAGACTGCGGGAGGAGAGGATGAGAAGAGATGAATTGAAGTGGTCAACGGAACCAAACTGCGATCGGGAGCCATCGTGGAGAGTCTCCAACACTTCCTAAGTAGTTCTTCATTTTGGCGCGGTGAGCGCTAGGAGCCCGCGCCTTAAGTCTGTCTAAACGCCCCTGAGTATGCCGACGATACCCAGCGCCATCCTGCCGGTGAGAGCTGAGTTTCGAAATCACAAACATCTCCATAAGAGGGCACCACCACCGCAACCGCAGCCCTCGCCAACATTTATAACCCTAAAAGAAAGACCAGACGGATGAAACGGAGGGACAGAAATGTCGGGGAATGAAGAATTCTCTCCAGCATTCGCCTAGCGACCTGGGAAAATCCATGAAAAACCCATGGGGTCGGCCGCGGGGAATCGATCCCATGGCCTCCCAAATGCCAGTTCCAGACGAAATGCCTGAGCCACCTGGGATCGATTATTTATAGATAATTATACCTGTAAATAGTAACATCCATTCACTTTTCCAGTTCAGAAAACATTTTCCTTCCGATTAGTTTGACACTGAACCCATATGCAGTTCAGTGGGAGTTTTCGGGGGCATGCATTTATTATATATAATGAAAGCGACTATAGACCTGTTAGAGCTCAGATATAAGGGTGCCAAAATTTTGCATTGGGCATGAATCCACAGCGAACTTATAACCACTTCTACTAAGTATGCAGTCTTTAGCAAAGAGCATCAAGATTCACCTAAAGCAGACCTTACAAGGTTGCATAAAAATAACCAGAACTGGCTTATTCAGCCTGCGTATGTCAATCAGGTGCTAAGTAGGTTAAGAAAAAAACAAAAGCAAAAAGAGCGTGAATTCAAATGAGGATTTCAGATTAGTGTCTAGGTTAAGGGCGAAGAAAACTTTTAGTTGTACCACCCTTCATAATTCAGGTGCATGAGACGCAAATTGTGAATGTAAAGGGAGAAATAAAGTAGAGCGTTCAGGAAATGCTCTGAAAACACGAAATAAGTGGAGGAATAGATGGGGAAGCTACCTAATTGCACACGCACCACAAAGAGTAGTTGATAAACAGCAGGAGGTCACCAACTTAATCGGTTAGTTTTAGCATCGACTTGATTCCGCGGAACTCAGACTGGCCATGGAGTGTCTCCACTCTAGCCGAAATGTTTGTCGGGGTTTCAAAAATCTATACTAACCAACCACCCATCCCCTCGCCACCTCGCCCCGCCGTTCATTTAACAAGTTACCATGGTAACAGAATTCGGCATGCGCACGTTCTCCTAGCTTGATGGTGCTAGCAAATACTTTACAGAATACATTCATTTGTTTTCTGCCACGCAAAGAGAACAAAGCAGTCATTAAGAGAGAATGTTTTACTTATGGATATATTTTTTCGGCATTTCCTCTCGCTCGCAACGCGTGAAAAATATACATACTCATGTATGTTAAATTGATTTTGTATATATTTAACATTATATACGAAATATATTCATAAAGCTATGTTTGATTGTAAAATCTAGGTTTTTATAATATGTAGGTGGCTGAGAGAGTGGTCTACCGCTTAGAAAACAAACTAATTTTTTTAGTCAAACATTCTTAGGATACTAGAGAATGAAAGCAAACCACTTCTGCCAGGAAGCTTTAATGTGTAGCAAACAATATTTAAGGATCAGATAATACCTCGGAATATCTGTAACATAAAATCATTGGTTTAATAGTACCCAGGGTGCGCAAAACTTAGATTTGTCAAATTATGCGAAAATGTATTGCTTATGGACGTAACATATTTTATGGGTTTTGGAAAGCATAGCATGTTGTTATTGGACTTTTTGTACTTAATATCACGGTACAAATTAAATTAGAAAGGTTCTTTGGATAAAATAATTTTTCAGTGTGCCAAAATATACTATTCAGAACCATTTTCTTCCTTTTATAAGAATATTTGTACACACATATACACCGATGCAAAATTTCGGATCCCATTTTATTTGTTACCTTCACTAGTCAGAAGCTAGGATTAAAAAAAAAAAAAAAAAAAAACATATCATTTGCATAATATTGGAAGAAAATAAACATCAAAATGTAATTATTCTACCAGGCCTAACTTTCAAGATCACAATAATTGTTCATTTAATTGGCCTTGTGATAATAGTGTGGTTATCGTCTTCCACCTTGTTATCTGTGTAAAGCTTCATAAAAAGGAAATAATACAATGTGCATGTATTCAAAATTCAAGAAACACGATGTATTTCCGTGAAATCGCATACATTTTGGTCGATGCTATGGTTTCTCCAGAATATACATGCTTTCCTCTCTTTTCTTGAAGATTTTGTTAGTGACTGAATATCTCTTATTATACCAAGGTGCGATGCAAATTGCGTGTTTCAAACTGTGGCACGTACTACGTGTAGCATCTCTACACACACATTGCCAGGGCATGACTCCATTACATCATACGGATTGTCTTCCTAATATTTCTGAAGAAAATTATTCTTGCAGTAAATTGTTATACACGTCGTGAGCTACCTACCACAGCAGCAGTAATTGTTTAACTGTTGCACGATTTTACAAGAGCTCTTGGCCGCTACTAAATTTGAAACCAGTTCTGATCTTCAAACAGAACAACAATATGAACACCATTTGTTCACTTCCGCAAAGATGTAACACCTTCCATATTTTAATTATTACGTTGCTTTTCCCTCAAAAAGCTTAGTATTACATGATACAATTTCCTTTTCATACATTATGAATCTTCTCAGAGGCCTCATAATGTGTTGTGCATTTCAATCCACTAGGTTTCTCGTGCATTTTATTACTCTCTATTCGCGCATTAAACGATCTTACTTTGACAAACCTGAAAGCACCAAAATACTCGTATTAAGTGGCGGCTGCTGTATTAGAGCACGGGAGCACCCTAACTTTTACACCTTGTGGTTTTATTCGATAATTTTTCTTTTGCTGTTACATTTAAAGTATGTGCGGTGATATAAAATATATGGGGTTTAAATATACCGCGCTGCTGCTCCCAACTCTATGAAATGTGACATCGATGTCTCTAGCATTGACGCTAGCATGTGGTATCATGAGTAGTGCACGTTTTAAGTAGCTTTTACGCATGCAAGAATGGTATGAGGTAATTTGCTTATGGTCCAAATAAATACACGACGTGCACATTGGTATTCGTGCACGAATGACTTAAGTTTTTTTTCTTTTTCGAGCTCTATGAGTAAACTTTACATTACTGACACCAGATGATAACTCACTGCAGTTAAATCAAGGTCGGTAAAGGGCAGTAATATCAATGCAGTGTTGGTAGATCGGAAAAAAATTAAAGTCGGAAGTTGATAAGAAAAGGTCGGAGGATTGCAGAAAAAAAAATCCGCATTTTATAAATGTGGTGCAAAAATTCTTAAAACTCCTTACATTGATAGTTGATGAATAAAATGTATGAAATTACCACATTGAATTTATACGATTGTACCTGCGAAGTACTCAACTCTTTCATCCGAATCCACTATTTAATAAATTGTTTATGACGATTTTGTACTATATCAGAAGATTTTTGTCCATGTTTCATTATAAAAACGCTGTGAATGTATAATTTTGTTCCACTTTGATTTATTTCTGCACACCGTTGAGTTTATTTATTGTAATTGGTGGGGGTGGCTTAACGTCCTTTAACCTGGTTGTCATATCGCACGATAAATGAAATCGGTGAATTGATGCTCAAATAATCTCGGTGCTCATGGAGTTTAAAGTTAATCGACATTTGTCTTTTCATGAAAATTCTGGGAAAGAAGAGAGAGAGAGAGAGTGAGAGAGAGAGAGAGAGAGAGAGAGAGAGAGAGAGAGAGAGAAAGCCTTATCCGGGTAACTCACCTGGAGCGAAATTCCAACTCGCGAGCTCTTGAATGGGAGGCAGAAACGCTACCGCCACACTACCGAGGCGGGCTATCACTTTCTTTACATTTTTGTGCATCTAACTGATTTTATGATATCCCTGTGTTCACTTAAACGATGTGTTACAAAAAACGAGTCTCATCATAATACAATTCTTAAAATATATATTAAATTTTACTTGAATAGATCATTCCCTCTAAATTTAAAACTGTATTTAGTTAAAGCATTCAAATAACTACAAACTAATTTATAAAGAGTAATTAAAATAAACAAATTGGAAGATTTCGGACGAAAACCCGTATTTCCGACATAGCATCGAAAACCGGAACATCTGGCAGCGTTGTGTAATAATACTTTTTAGCATTGCACTTCCTTATACAGTGCAGTGGCTGTAAGAGTGTGTTAATCCTGACACCTTATGACTTTGGCAGAAGGTACATGCGCGCGTAACCGCATATTTCATAGTATATCCATATTCTCAACTGCAATTTCGTTTCCACATTACTTCGTTCTTGCCTTAGGTACTTAATGATTACGCAGCAAACAACCACAAAACTCCCTTCTTTCGTAAGACAACTTCTGCATAAGTATTATCATCGTCATCGTCGCCGTCTTCTTCTTTTGTTGCTGTTGTGAGAGGCTGCAGTTAGAACTAATATGCAGCAGATGATACTCACATTTGTAGGATTATGTGACTCTCACACTTTTTTGAGCATCCAGAATGTATACTCACGAGCCGCTTGTGCTTCTACTTATGGCCCATTTGTTCCTGTTATGCTTTTTGGAAAGCAAACAACTATGTCATGCCGTATACATCTTGTCATTTCCACAGACTAATGTATAGTTGATACATGAAGCCCTTTTACCTCTATTTCCGTCTTAAATTATAAGACCTGAGCGCTCAAACAGCGTTTTACTTCTTGGCTAGTAGGCGAAACGTAGCGAGTCTTCTCATCTTCAGTAGGTATATGCAGTTTGTAAACCCATTACATTTCTCTCATCCGTTTGAATCACACTACAATAAAAGCGCGAGTCTCCTTAAGCGAAGCTATATCTAGAGACAGGCAAAATATTAAATGTATTATAAATCATGCTTGCTATTATTATAGGAAGAAATGCTTTTACACTGCAGTGTGTAAATTTAAATACACGTGTCAAAAATGCATATTTCATAGTATTTTAGTAAAATCTTCATACTTTATGGAAATCTTCATATTTTAACATTTTCTATTTTTCGTTTTTAAAATGATTTCCGTTAGCATTGCTCCGAGCTTTCCAAATGTTTTACTCGGGTAGTTTTCTGCTAAACACATTCAGAAAGCTCAAGTCACTCCTTCCATCTGGTGAGCTGCAAAAGTTGTCAATTATTGAGAAAGTGTAGCACTTTCTTGAAGTGTATCACGTACAAAATCAAACTCCTGTTTTCTTTTACTGGTTTTGTTTTGGCTACCGTGCTTTAAGGGGCATATGGTAATTAGTATTACACAATAACAGAACAACTGATAACTTTTTCTTTCTTTTTAAGTTTAATGTTTTACTGTGGTTATAATTAGGGATAGCAACTTGGGGACTGATAGCGGGACAGAATCGAAGTTAGCGCAGCATGATTTGTAGCTGTGATGTGTTGACGATGCAGTATGAACATAGTGGTACTATGGAAGGAAAATGGGGCAGTGGTTGCGTGGTAGACTGTGATGTTTTCATTAGCAGTGGAAGGTGATTTAGGTTGGGTGGGTGGTAAGCCTAAATACTACTGATTTACGGGAACCAACAATTTTAATATTTATATACATCCACTTGCTGTTGTGCACCAAGTCCTCAGCATCATTGTCCGTTTAATTTTCTCTCAAGATACATAGATAACAATGCACAACATACATTCGTAACGTCTCAAATGTGAATCGTCTCCGATTGACATCTAAACAGGCTTTATATTGTGAAAAACTTCGCTCCGCATCACAAAATGTGATTGGAGCAAAAACGCAAATAGGGCACATCATCGACTATTGGGTAAGATACTCCATTAGCAATTATTTCCGTAGCAACACCTCGTAGCCATATCGTATTTCACGCATTATTGAAAATCCTATATTTTTTCCAAAAACTACCTTCACTTTATTTTTCACACGGTCTAAAACAGGTGTCATAGGCCTTGAGACATTTCAATGTTCGATGTTAGCAAATATGCGTTACTGTCATAGATTTATCTGCAAAGTTCTTCTGTATGAATTGCAAATCTTTGTGCAATCTATTTGAAGTAAGAGATTTTTACAATCTCGATTGAAGAGAGTGTAGTATATTCAAAGGCATTAATTACCTGTAAAACAGTATAGTAAAATACAACATAGTACACTGATGCGTCGAGCCACGCCAATAGATTGTTTGCATGCGGCGCGTGTAGTCACAATGCAGGTCGGTCTCTACTCAGTAGGTATGCAATTGGTAGCCGCATGTGTCCAGCTATCGGTCCCCAAGATGCTATCCTGAGTTTTAATGTATAAGCCCCATCTAAATTTTTAATTACATTTTCATTTTATTATCCAATATGAACAGACATTTACAAATTTTTAAGTTAAGTTCAAAAACTTAAACGTTAAAATGTTTACCTTTAACATGTATTTCATAGTTTTGTAAACTTTTTTTTTTTTCATATATTCATATTTTGGCAAACTTTTCCGCATATTTTGCCCGTCTCTAGGTAGTTATGACAGATTTTGACAAAAGCATTTGTTGAATATTATGCTAATTACAGCTCAATGAAAACCTGCAATTGTAAAATAATATATAGATATTCCGAGTGTTATTCTTGCAATTCTATCTTACTATCGCTTTTCTCAGAATCAGAGAGAGACAGACAGAATGTGTTCACACAAGAATAATCAAATCTGTTATAAGGAACTAATAACAGATAACTACTACTACCACCACCACCACCACCACCACCACGACCACGACCACGACCACCACTACTCGTGTACAAAAATCTGTTTCCACGAGAAACGGTATGCTTACATCGCATTGCAAGCATAATGCAGAGACACCGATATGTGTACATATTGTTAAACTTTTACTTATGTCTTAAAATGGATTTTATTTTAGGACGATCGTGTGCTTTCTACACATTCCCGATGAAATTCAAAATCCCAACACATAAATTCGTTTCCATGGAAGCCCATATCTACCAACATAAATTTAGGGGCTGCAGAACATGCAATATACACTAGGGGGAAGTAAAATAACACTTGAAGTCTAAATTTATATCTGTAATAATAATCAGTAACAGCAAATGTGAATAGCACACTTTGAACACAATAACTTGTCTAGTTAGAATCAGCCGAAGAATTCAGTGCCATAGCCGGGATTTTTAACACGGTTCCCCGCTACCCGTGCGGTTGCTTTAAGACACCATTACGGTAGGACATTACTTTCTCCTGTCTTACTTATAATAAAGTTCAGAATAATAATTAATGGTCTTTCACACAAGTCGTGCGTAGGACAAGGTTGGAAAGGGCGAATATTTACAAAAATCGGGCTTGTTGCTCACTCTTCTACAAAATATTGTTACAAAACCTTGTTAGTTCTTGTTAATACAGCTATGTTTTCAATTCTTGTTTATACATTTCGTTATACGACACAGTACGTAGTGGTGATGATGATAATGATGATCATGATGATGATACCTGAGTGACTAAAGAGAAGCCGTGTAGCCCTTTGCCCCTATACTCTAGGTTTTACTCAAGGCTAATCCCGTATAAAACGGACCATGGCCTTGATGAAACAGCAGGTGAAACAATATTTGTATATTTAAAAAGCGAGTCACTATGTGTCTTATGATCCCTGTAAGGCCACGAAAAAAATCATGACTTCTCACATGGAAAAAATACAATTATTTGAAAATTCAAAACAACAAGAAGAAAAGTCTTGGAAACACATAACGACACAACACAAGTATTTAACATGATGGTGTGCTTTAATGAGGTTTACACTTTTTCTTGGTCCATTTGTACGCCTCCTTTAACTATAACGGTCAGATATTTTACCTTTGGAACATATTGCCTCTTGGCAATGGTGTAGCCGTGTACAATTGATGTTGGATTTCCTCCTTTAACTATAACGGTCAGATATTTTAACTTTGGAACATATTGCCTATTAGTAATGGTGTAACCGTGTACAACTGATGTTGGATTTCGTTTCTTTGGGTTTTATATGTAGAGCACACAGTCACACCATCATTCATGTTTGCAGACTCTGGAGAGAATAGGGAGTAGTGTTAGCTGGTGAAAAATGCCCAACTCTAGCCGGAAATCGAACCCGGACAGGTGCTCTACCGACAGCGCTACGGGGCCATTCCTATACTTCATGTTTTGGCATGATTTTATCTACCTCTTATGGTTCACCAGTTATGCAAAAGACATTCAAATTGAAGAGCACTTCAAAGGCGTTTTCCAGAAAATCCAAGATATGCGTTTCGTTTGTCATAAAAATATCCTAAGCATATGCATGGTATTTTGATGAAAGTCATTGAAGCCAGGTTTGAGATAGTCAAAATACTCGAAACATTTTCCTAGTAAACGGTAGAGTGGGGAGAGGGGTGGGAAGTTCTTGAAAATCTTCGCGCCGCATCCGGAAAGACACTGAACTTAAATATAAAATTTAGTATTTAACCGACTTTTCATTTTTGAGTGGTGCTGCTCTTAGACGTACACAGGATGCTCTCCCTCTCTCTCTCTCTCTCTCTCTCTCTCTCTCTCTCCCTCTCAGGACGTCTTTAAAAGTGTATTTACGCTGCGGTCCAGGTTTTAGGTGGAGGGCAACAATTTCTCTACTTATTATAGATATGCGGTGAGAAAGTAAAAATACGCTGATTAGAGAACTTGGGATATATTTATATTTGCAGGAAAAATGTTATTTTGGGCGTCAAGTTGGTAAGCGTGATCACCAGATGCCACACAATACGGCATAGATGCCTCAGTATAAGGCCGGCATTGTATTGTAAATCATGTGTCCAAAGTTCTATGCCAAATAAAAGCTAATTTTTGTAAAACATTCTGCTGTGGCATCAGTATAACATTAAACCACATAAAATGTTTGGTCATACCTAAGCAACAGCATCGGTGAGTTTGGTAGTTACAAAATAAGATACGTGAAAAAATATGCAAAAGACACTATATGCCAATTGTTATATTCAATTATGAGAAATTAGCTTGCAGGTACTCCTAATAAATATTTAACATAGTGGTCCCGAGAAAATTGCTATTGCATTTTTAATCAGAAGTGGCGTGTTTCTAACATTTGGTTTAAAATGGACTTAAATTATATTTGCAAGAAATGAAAGGCACCTATTTCAATGCAATACGGAAAAATATGCAATAAAGCTAAGACAATAACCTGAAGTACATCAATTTTCATTTTCTCCAACAAAGCTTTGCAAACCGTTAAGTCTCTTGGTATACAATGCTGTGTAGCCTTCGTGGGTAGTGCTCTGTGCTCCTGCAATATTTTATACGTCTCTTGTCTTTTATTTCTGTTTTTATAATCCCTATATATTGTGTTGTACAGGAATTCGTTAGCTTCATAATTGGAAATTAACATTTTGATTGTACTAATACTCCAGTCGTATTTATTTTTCGCCGTGTTGCTTCAGTAGTCAACAATATTTCATAAAGTATAGCCAAGTATTCATTCATTTTATCATAGAAGTTTTATAACAGAAAGCTTTTATAAAAGAATGACGATTAGACTGTCAAATATTTTATAAAAGTTGTTTGATGAAATACCTTTGCCGCGTGTATTACAATGTAGCGTCAGCCTAAGTAAGATTACCTAATGGAAGTCTTCATTGTTACATGTGTTGCGGTAGCTATGTAGCTATCACTTCAGTAACTTTGCAAAGGAAACAATTCATTAAAGTGGGCTTAACTCCTATCTCATTTACAGGAATATTTCTAACAAAACGTATGCGAGTATGTGAACAATCGTTGGCTAGTATTAAATCAGACAAAACCAGGTTTCTTCACTAGCCAAGTTGTAGATATCTTACACTACATCCACGTAGCGAGAAGTGATTCAGGTTTGATGCCAGACTTTGACTGCAATGTTTATATGGGTACATGACTTATTCATGCTATGCTTCACTGCGCACATTACATACTGTATGAACTCGTACCTGACTAAATATACCATCCTCATACTTTCCATCAAGCTAGTCGTTACACTGAGACAGTTCCAATGTGCGTTATAAGCAATGACAGTTTACGTTGCATTCAGATATATTTTCTTCTTTATCTGTTTATCCTCCTCGAATGTAGAACCTACATTCCTCAGGAGTAATGTGCCAGCGCCTGAAGCCACACCCCTGTTAAGGAGCAGAAGCTCTGGATCAGAGAGAATACAAGATGGGTGATCAGCCCGATGCCTTGAATGGAATTGAGGAAGTGGATGATGTGAAACGATAGTGAAATGGACGATAAGAAAGATGATTATGGAGAAATTGTTGCAATGAATGGGAAAAACGGAGAACCCGGAGAAAACCCGCCCTGAAGCCGCTTCGTCCACCACAAATCCCACATGGGGTACGTTAGTAAGAGGCGCGCTATAACCATCAGGCTACGGCGCCGCCAGATGTGTTTTTCTGCCCGCTAATATATATTTTGATATATCTTCTACAAAATATCGTTACGTAAGCTTATTTTTCTATATACTTTATGCTAACGAAAAGAAACATTTGCGGAAATAGTTTCGTTATATATTTTGCTTTAGGTAGAAGAGGGATAGAGATAGTCAATCTATATTCACTTGTATAAATGTGGTCATAAATTTCCATACTCTTAATATATCACGAGAAACAACTGAATAGCGAGAGCGCTTTAAAGATGTCAAGCCTTTGAATGTTTTAAACCAATGATACTGGATAACTCGGTAATGTGTAATGCCACAAAAATGTTATTTGAAATAAAAACAAACATAGATTGTTTGTGTGGGGAGTTTTTGTCTACTCTTGTCGTTTAGCAGTTATTCAAAATTATACAAAATTCCTTAAAAATTAACAGGAATTCATAGAATTTTTCCATTTAATTCAAGAAATACTTCATATTCACCATGTAAATATTGTAAATATGTAGTAATTTAATAAATATGCCTGGAACTATTTCTGAGGAAATGTAACATTTCAAAAAGTGCCCCATATAAAAGGTAGTTTGGGGTTAGGGATTGTCGTTTTTTGTTATGCTGTTCAGTCACAATCACCATCTTTCCCTAAAATTGTTTGTTTATGTCTTTGGGTTCAGGGTGCCTAAAAAAAGCGAGAAAAAAACTTGTATTTTTGGTGAAAACTCCATTACGAATTGTTGGATGGTATACAATACCCTTTATTCCTGCTGTGTATGTGGTAAAGAAATTGAACATGCGTTTCGGATATTACGAAGTTTAAGTTTATATTAAACCTTTAGGATAAATTTTAATATTTTATCCTGTTTACGACGTTTGAAGCAATTCATCGAATTCATTCAGGTTTATATCTGGTTTAGTCAGTTGTAAATATAGGTCAAATTCAAGCAATTCACCAGCTTCATTCAGGTTTATATCCAGTTTAATCAGTTCTAAATATAGGTCGAACAAGAACACGTCCTTCCTTTTGTTGTAAAGTGGCACTAACAGGGGAATACACCGGAGAGATGCAAAATTCTTTAAATTCTTCCTATAATCCAGAAGTAGCTTTGTGATTCATCAAAAGACTGAAGAACCTGTTTGGGGCAAATAGGGGAGATATCATACAACAATGCACGGAGCAGGTTTGCAAAGCAGTTTTAACTGAAAAGGTTATGACAGAAACCTACTTTAGGAATCACAGCAGGACAGGAAGCAGTATGTGATACAACAACTCGTAAAGGGTAACCCTTGAGGATATAAGTCAAGCACATTTTGAACTATGGCCAGTTTCCGGAATTATCAAGGAAGCTCCAAATTCTAGTTGTTCTATGTAAGCACAATATTCAAACTAACAAACTAAATGGATGTGCTAAGCGCCGTAATGCGTTTATTGATATGAAAGAGAAAAATCTCAATATTCCAGGCATTGTGGCCTGAGGAGGGATTCCAAATATCGGATTACTAGAGGATTATTTTTACCAGAAACAGTACCTCCAGTATGACTGTAGAACTTAGTGGTACTTGAGGTGGAAAATTGTCTAATTTTTCCAGTTCAGCATTTAATTTGGCAACAGGCTGCAGCTCCATCCCATTTAGGATTGAATATTCACAGTTTTCATATAATGCTTGGAAGCTGAGGCTCGCGTCAGCCTATTCCAAGGTCTTTGCGTCAGCCATACTCTTGTGAACTAGACATATCTGTTTTCATTCTAATGTTAGATTTTGATGTTTCTCGTAATGACAAAAATGTTGCATAAACATCAAATAATAGTTTCCCTATGTTTTAATATATTTTAATCAGCTGTAAATCGTTTCATGGAATGTGCTGAAGAAGGTGGCAGAAATTTGAGTCATTTTGCCATGATGGTTGTGTACGGTGAACATTTTGTGTGAGAAAAAAAGTAAAACCAAGTAAATAATTTTATAATTAGGGAAAACTGGCCCCTCTATTTTTACTTGTTACTCCATTTGCTCTTGTTTCTATATATGAACTCTTTGGTTTATGTATATATGGTATCTTCAACCGTCTCAAAGTTCTGCTGTTCCTTTTACGTAAATTCATTTTATTTTCTCTTAAGAGTGCAAAAATTATTGTTCCTGTAACGCACTTATATGTAAAAAAAAAAAAAAAAGAAAAAAAAAGTTTCACTAGTAGTATCGTAACCATGCTTGAGTATTCCGTTATCATTCTTTCTTTTGTCTCTCGGTTTTTCCCCTCTTTTGCATAAGTGTGTTTCTGAATCAATGTTCCTGCATTAATTAATCAGAATTAATTTTAATTTTATGCCTACATTGTGTAAAATTATTGCTCATTATGTCAGTACTGAGTAAAATTAACGACGAACGAAAAATAGTGGGTAGCAGGAAAAGTATATTATTTGGTATATTAGTAGAGATGTTGTAGTCCATACTAGTTTCATAATTTTAAGTCAGCAGATACGAATAAAACCAATAGAGATAGCTCTAGTTACGAGCCAAAATTGTATAGCAGTGTCAAAAGAATACATCAGAATTACATACATGCTACATCATTATTATGCTGTTTAAGATGCATTGGCACTGCAAAAGAGATTCGATAAAGTATATGAATTTTACTGTTTTCTTGAAAATTATAAAAAAAAATCCTCTACTACATTATTTAGTAAACTATTGAGCAAGCTTAAGGGCATGCTATCAAAATAATTTTAGTCTTGAAAAATTAATTTTTAAGACATAAGTAATGAACAATTGTACATAATGATTAATTGATACTATTTCTCTTCACGTAAATTGCCCCTAATAGACAGTGATGTCAATAACTATTTTAAAAAGTATACTTTCAGCTTCTGGGTAGTCCATTATGCAATCTATTATCAAGTATTCATCCAACATCCAAAACTACCATAAAACTTTTGGTTATCGTTCTATTATATATTTCATTTAGTGTTCAATTCTTTACATTCTATAGTTTTTTTTTCTTTTAACGTAAGACCATTTTAAAAGCGAAACATTTCAGGCGTTTATTTTCATAACAAAATGAATTACGAGTATTAATATGTACTGATGTCCATTATTCCAATATCTCTACGCTCTACTTTTCATAGTGTCCGATTTTTTTCTTCTAAAACATTATAAAAAATGTCATTGGGTAGCGCCTGCTGGAGTATTTATCAATTCATGACTGAATACTCACAGCTTTACAAGTTTGTACACTCGTTACAAATTGTACACATTTCTTATAAACATATTAAAAAATCTGTGAAAGAAGGCAGAAATGACCTCGGTCACTTCTGAGTAAACAAGGTTTACTGTTTTGATATTAACATCAGATTTTCTTCATACAAAAGTGCGCCTAGGCTCTTTAGTGTCTCTAAGGTTAAGTTGCCGTTTTCTTTCTGATTTGTAGAAGACATGTCTGAATTAGGATGCTTGTCCCATAGATATACTCCGTAGCTGTACCTCTCTAGTTTTATAACCGACATTTTCAGACAGTGGTAGTACTATTAAGTGTTGATTTTTACATATTTGATTTTAATTTGAAGTTTACTTTTGCCACTTACATTGTAAAAACGTACAAACACTGATACAAAGAACAAAGATTAATACATGTCAAAATTTAAATAAACTTTGGTTTCACAGACCACAACAAGGACAAAGATTTTGTTTATGAATCTAAAAGAGCATAGATACATGACATTGCTGGAATCATCCAGGATTTTGTGACCTAAAAGTGAACATTTCACTACAGACATTACTAGACAGTCTTAACTAAAAGAACCAGATGTATTCACATATTAATAAAGGTGTGAATAGTAATAATAATAATAATAATAATAATAATAATAATGATAATAATGGTAATAAGGATAAGAATAAAATTATAAGAATAACAATAAAAAGAATAAAGACAAGAATAGTAACAACAATAAGAATAAGAATAATAATGAGGTTAAGAATAATAAGAATAAGAAAAACAAATATTATTACTATAATAATAACAATAATAATCATAAAAATAAGAAGAATGATGATAATGATGATGATGATAATAATAATAATGATAATAATGATGATCATAATAATAATAATAATAATAATAATATAAATAATAATAGCAATAATAATAAAAGAGTGAAAGATACTATTCAGTTTTGAAGCAGTAATTTAGCATTTGTAATTTATCATGAAATGTAATAATTCATAAAATGTTCAGAAGAGCAGTGTATAAGACACTTTACATTATAGTTATTTACTCTTTACCATTTAAAGTAATAAGGCAGACGAAGAATTTTATTTCTCCCCAACATTCGAAAATTCAATTTTTAGATTAGCTTTAAGTGTGGATTTATTTGTCCTGAGCCTGGAAAATAATTTCTAGAAAACAAATTGAAAATTCTGACACACAACAACCTTCATGTTTGAGTTAAGTTGAGTTGAGTTGAGTAGGTTATTATACTTTGTATAAATAAAGGTGTTAATTTATACGAAGAATATTAAATAAATCTTTCTTGTAAATTTATTAAGGAGAATTTTTCTCTTTTACCAGTTATATAGCTTATAAATGTATAAGACAAAATTATTTTTACGCGATATACATTACGTTATGTTTTGTTTTACTTGTAAAAATGAATCTGACCAATTCAATTAAAGCTGCACCTCTATGAGAGACTGAAATGAAAACAAAATCCGTACCAAAATGCTTGTGAAACCGTATTCATTAGCTTTAATACTGGGTTGTTCACAAGAGATGACAATTGCTGACTACATGACACGTGTAGACTTGGTGTGTTTCCTTAAGAGAAGGCGATGGCAGCGAACGTCACGTCTGACCACGTCTGGCCTAGGAGGCGTGGCGATAGGAGACCTCAGCGTCGATGCTTCCAAAATATGAGGAAAGTGCAGTATCTCAAACAATGTCGACATTGAAATTTCTTTTGGAGGAAGAGGAAGATGATGATCTTATTTTGTTTTTGTTAACGCATCAAAATGTTGGAAAGAAGAAAGTGAATCCACTGTTTACGACGAGGCCACTTGAAGGTCTCAGCACCACATTAATAAACAGAC
Organism: Hymenopus coronatus; assembly: GCA_030762935.1. Classification (NCBI taxonomy): domain Eukaryota; kingdom Metazoa; phylum Arthropoda; class Insecta; order Mantodea; family Hymenopodidae; genus Hymenopus; species Hymenopus coronatus. Next base: position 250,701,120 of record CM060900.1, on the reverse strand, counting down.
ATTTAATGATGAAGAGAAATTTAGGCAGTTTTTTCGACTGAATGTTAATCAATTCAATTGTGTGCTCAGTATGATCGAAGCTGAGATGAAGAGGGAATCATGCAATAGGGTAAGAAAGCCAATAAAACCTGGTGAAAAACTTGCAGTGACTGTAAGGTACGTTTCAAACTAATGTAAATATATAAATGGTGTAATGAAAATTGTATTTAATTGCATACACGAAAACCATTTACAATTTTATAGGAAAACAATTGCTTTTCAATACTTTTTTTCATGGTGTATTGATTACAAATAGTAAAATTTGGACTATGAAATCGATTTTATATCTGCATAAAATGGTTGAACATAACAATTCAAACGAATTACTAGGGGACCGATTTATGATAGTTTTTTAAACCAAAAGTAGTCCACTGAATGCTGTGATTTTTTTTAGCACGGCTTATGTCTGTATAAATAAGTATGGTTCCAAAGGTTAGTGCACATACTTTAAGTCGCCCTAGGTTTTGCGTTTTGACACATACACATTTAATTTATTTTACAAAAAATGCTCCTAAAGAAACTTTTTTCCTACTTTTTAAACAATACTGCATATTTATGTTCCTTGTCGAGATAGATGATTCTTTTCTAGAAATAAAACCAAGTAATTATATAGCCTAATTACAGTTGCATAAATTCACTGTCCACAATATTTTGGTCTTCATGAGCAACGAACATTGAGGATTCGCCAGGGTTTTCTATCGAGAGATTAGAAACGGAGTTGTAGGACCTCATTTCTAATTCATAAACCAGATTACACACTTTCAGCTTCGCTTCCTCAACTAGAGGAGGTGGCAATATTTTCACTGCCATGGCAATGCTACGGAAGAAAACACGTAATTTTTTCATCTTGAATTTCTTTCATCATTATGAACTGTCTTGTCTGATGCTCGTTTCTCCAGTAGCTTTAAAATATTTTCCTGTAAAGAACTTTTCGATTTCCTTGTTCGAGAAGTTCTCTCGGGAGTCTGTAGAGACGACACTTCTTCTTCCTCAGCAAGAGAGGAAGCCTCCGGATTTTCTTGGGAAGTTATCTCAGACTTATCAGCTGTATTGCTGCCATCAGGAGATTGCACCATCAATGACACATTACAGTGTGATCTACAAAATATGTAATCGCATTAGACAAACTATATATCCTCAAAATTCCATTCTGTCCTTTGAGAATCAGCTGAGTATCCTGTTCCTAACTTTCGGCCTTTCCTGTGCCTTGTGTGTGTGTGTGTGTGTGTGTGTGTGTGTGTGTGTGTGTGTCTTGGATTATCTTCCATCACTTTTTACAAGCCTGAGCTAAAAGATCAAGAAATAAATCTACAGTCAGTGTACCACCTAAAAGTAATTATTATATTCATACTTTTCTATTTTAGATAAATGGCCACAGGCGAATCATTCCGATCCATGGCATTTGCCTTTCGTATTTCATCAAGTAACATCAGTCGCATTGTGAAAGAAGTGCTGAATGTATTAAGCAGCAATCTTGATGCCCAAGCCCGACAAGAAAGTTCTGCAAAATATAGCCCAAGAATTTTGGGAGAAGTGGCAATTTCCAAATTGTTTTCCAGCTATTGATGGAAAACACGCCAGAATTTTTTGTCCCCCCAAAATTGGCTCTCTTTATCATAATTACAAATACTATTTTTCTGTGGAGTTGCTTGCATTTGTGGATGCAAACTGCAAGTTTGTTTTCGTAGATGTGGGATCCTATGGGAAGGAAGGAGTTAGCGGCAATCTTGAGAAATTAGTATTAGGAAAACTCTTTAAAGCCAAAGATGTTTTCCCACCCCCGCACCATTGCCCAACTCGGATGAAATATTGCCGTACATTGCTGTTGGAGATGAGGCATTTTGCTTGGGAGATCATTTAATGAAACCATACACTAGATCTGAGGTATTAAGGGAAGAAGAAAAGGCAGTATTTAACTATTGGCTATCACTTGGTCGACGGGTGTCAGTGTTCTGCATACTAGTGGCGGTCTCGCCTGACACAGCAGATGATTTGATTATGACAGCCTGTTGTTTACATAATCTTCTATGAAATGCATTCATGGGAAAGAATAGTAATATTCACTATCATCCTAACCCTACGCAGCCCAACCCAACGAAAAACATGATTCCCATGAGGGATTTAACAATCTTGAGTGATTTATTAACTGGCAACTCAGACAAGTGCGACAAACTGACATTAAGTGCAAAATTAAAAAGTGATTGTGTAGTTATATTTTAATGTGTTTATCTAATTTACATAAGTAATGTGAATTTTTATTTATTTATATATATATATATATGTATATGTATACATGCATACATACAGTAATGAAGCTTCTATTATACCACGATTTTCGTAATTTAAGTAATAGGAGGTAAGTCAGCATTACATTTTCCGTTACCTTTGAACACTTTTTCTTCAGACGGCTATCATCAAATATTTTAAATCCTACAGAAGTCCTCATTTCTAAGGAACTAAACTATCTATAACAGAATTAGCCACGTTTGCAATATCTTCATCAGAACTAATTTTTCAACGTTCATTTAATTCACCTAGTACTAGTACATCTAGTTCTATTTTAAACAAAAAACCAAACAAATCGTCTATCAAACTATGGATGTGTGGTCCCGCTACACACACATACCAACTATACATTAATGCAATGAATGGTTTTAGTGATTCCTGATACATCCGACATAAAAATGTAATTTACCAAAGAGTGTGTGTGAGTGTGTAAATCAATATTACATAACTAAAGTAGATACAACGTTGTACTTCGCTTGTCAATTTTCCAGTCTCATATTATTATATAATACGTTACGAATTTGTAACGCAAATTACTATTACAGTTATTAAAACATATGTAGAATTCCAATTATGTGTGAAACCATATCAACAAGCCAAATTATTTTCTATCACCAAAGGTACCATGCGTGATTTTCTTAAAATACTACATGCACTATTTTTGTAAATTTTGCAATTTTTATTAAATGTATATAAAAGTATTAAAAAGAGCGTTAGTCCACTGCATACGACAATTTACTGCATTTGAAGGTTTCAGCGTTGTATTAACAGAAATCTCATTTATGATGAAGCAAAATTTGAAATTGTTCCACCTGAATGTGAATCAGCTCAATTATGGCCTAAACATAAGAAGTAGAAGTGAAGAGGGAATCACTCAAATTATTTAAGTAAACTAAAGCGCGTGCTGAGAAAGTTGAACTAACTTTAATGTGTGTTTTATGGTATCTTAAATGTTTATATTGTGGTTGATTATTTCCTCACTTGTTGCACAGACGTAAATAATTACGATTTATGTGAAAGATTTGCTTTTAATTTGATGTAAATTTAATTAATTTTTCTCGTTAGGTAGGTATTAGTTATTAATTGTGGATTTATAAACGATGCGCTGTGAATGGTACAGAACTAAAAATGGATTAAATCTAATGAACAAAACAATGTTATTAGAAAAATAATTGTCATAGTAAGTAGACTAGATAAAACCTAATTAAGTTCCATGTATACATTGTTCGTATATTAGCCCCTCCTAATGGACTAACATAGACATGCGGCAGGGTTTTCTGTAGGAAGGGTATTTAATGATTAGAAATGGTATCGTATGAGCGCATTTTTAAATTTCAAATTACCAGTATATTATAAATTGTCATTTGGCCAGCAATTAGAGAACGTCCAATTTTTTTCTCTATAGGGCCAAACTACGTCGGGGGGGGGGGATCCCCTTGATCATAGTGAGGAGGATACTTTTACATGGCCTCTTCAATGCAACCGTAGCTGTTTTCTATAACAGCTTTAAAATATTTTCTTATAAAATATAACACAGCCAGAAAAGCCTACGAACATAATTTCTTTTAGTTGATTTTAGTTTCCCTAGATGACATGCAATACAGACAAAACTAAACTTCTTGCTGAGGACTGCAAGTTGCAGCTGTTCTTCCTCAGCGACAAGGTTTTCTGTTTCTAGCTTCCACTGTGTTGTAACAGAAACTCTCAACACCTTGCTGACATTGCTGATATCATGAGACTCCGTCTCGGTCAAGGACACATTACAGCCATATACAAATATTCACATTAGATACATAAGATACTTCTCACGCTTTATTTTATTAGGAGTTTTATTTGCTTACGTTGTTCTTTACATGTTATTGTTTCTTGCTACCTAGATATAGTTGCGGTAGAAATGAGACTCAAACATACTTTCGTATTCAAGAGAATGTTCACTTTACTCCGAATTTCGAAAGTAAAATATACTATATTAAAATAGCATCTCATAGTATTAACATTCTCTCTCAGATAAATAGGCTAAACTTGCACTTAACAGACAAAAGTGATAGTTCATGATGTACATGTATATCGTGACATGATACAGCAATTAAAATAACAATAAAATAAAGACAAAGAAGCCAGGATGTATTATAGGAACTGCAACTATGTGAATGCCATAATGCCAAACTTATTTTGCTTGACCGCAAATACCATACATTATTTTATTTAAAAAGTTATACTCGCTGGACATGCGGAAACCTGGAATTTTTATTAAACAAGTCGGATTCCTTGGCTGATTTTACCATTACTTTTGAGATATTTCTGCCCAAACGTTCTTCCTCATGCTGTCATTTTTGTAATCTCTTCATTGAAGTTGTAAAGACAAGGACGCTCCCTCAAAAGATGAATTAATAGCCATTGTTAGTCATTTTATCGTAACTCGCGCCAGCTCTTGACGTTTATACTGCTACTCGGACCAGTCCAGCCAAAACGTCACGCCAGGCAATGACGTGAGTATGAAAACTCATCTGCGCATGCTCAAGACCTCGCGCTTCGACGTCGCGCCAACGCTACGCCGCTAAGGAATCATACCCTTAAGTGGCAGATATAATAAATTTATGTTCAATAACAATAATCACTTCTAAAATTTCGCGTTTGATTTTTTGAATGTCCTACCACGGATATATATTAATAAAAAAAATAGTTGACTGTTGTAAAAGTTTCTGCTCCTGAGTAAAACAAAATATGGCTATTTTTGCCAATATTTTTCACGGTTAACACAATGCAGATACAGAAAATAAGCCTAGGTATGACTAAATTGCAGGATATCTATAAAAACATAGGATGTAGAGAACACCTTGTGAAATCAACATTAGATATTATCTTCTAATTTCAGAATTTTATTACACTTAGGGGACGATCTGTGAATTTTCCAAAACCCGAGCTACTCCAGAAAGCTTTTCGAAGTTTTTTCCACGTGTTATTAAACCGCGTTTCAAATATATGCTTATTATTCGGTACAAAATAAATATGCTAAGAAATATGTTTTAATACAGTGGCTTTATTTTATGCCAAGGCCGCGGATCATGTGAATGCGTGCTCCGCATACAGTGTACTCACTGCAGGGTTTTACGTTCCTCAACTTGCGCGTTACTCACGGGTGTTAGTAACATACTAACTTTGTTATAAGTATTGTTGAAAGTGGGGTCCATCTGCGCTAAGTCATTCTTGACATCGTCAGCTGAAATTGCAATTCTCACACATTAGTTATAATTTCTCACTATAGTCACACAGTAGGGCTTCATTTTTAGAAGGTTAGTAATTGTATGAATAAAGATTTATTAAACACCCATTTGCTAACCAATACCACTGAGAGGCTTCTTAGGTGAGTGTTCGAATGCAGCACCAATTTCGTCTATACTTCTTTACTTAAGCGTTTAGCGATCCCATTATTCTAAGTTTACTGACCAAACATTTCACCGTATCTCTACTCGGAACTGTATATCTAACCAGAAATTGCTGTTGAAATTGTCTATATACCGGTCTACATGATTCAGTTTTTACTATGTGTCGTACATATAAATGTTGATAGGCATTTCCCTGGACAAATAAGAGAATAACATTCCTAAGGAAATCACACATAACACACGTACTGTCCAAAAGCTTCACGACACGAAGGTGAAGCAACGACTGATACAGCTCACAGCAGATAAACGTTCCCTTGACACGTCCTACATCGCTTCTGGGCAGTGGCATAATACCGAGGTCACTGTCAGCTCGGCCGATACGCATATAAAAATTACATCATGTGGAGCATTTCAAATGCTGGACAATTTATAAAATATTACAACGCGCTTATTAAGTAGACTGATATTCTGCTGATGTATGTTTCATAAACAGTGAACATGCTTACTTTAAATGTCTAATATAGATACTGATTTAACAAATGTACAGAAAAGTTTGCAAAAACTCTAGTCCAAATTGCAATATTTTTCATCTTTTTGCCCAATTTTCATCAATCAGTCCCCTAAGTCGATATAATAGGACACAAAATTCCTACAGTTTTCTGCAGCGTCGGTTGGCTTGTAAAATTTTCCTTTACATGAACGTAATATGTTGAGCTTAGAAGCATGGGGGACCACTTTGTCAGCTGATTTGAAAGATGTAAAACGTGTACACAAGAAAAACGAAACGCTCTCAAAAGGAGGTAACCTTCTTCCGTCCGCTTGCAGATACTAGTTCACCTTGGTGGACGCTGTTGAGCTACGTGGCAGCAGTAATATTGGTACGCCAGCGTGCGTGCACGCAGTCTTGCACAATGCGATTCTTGGTGTCTTCTTGATTTCTTATGGCGTGACTAATGTTTTAATATTGGGTAATCGCAGCCAGTCTGCTTGTCTGGCGGCCGTCGGCCATGACTTAGGAAAACCAGACACGATTCGCTCGGGTCCTTGACTTTTCTCCTCTCTTCTCACCAAGGCTGCAAATTAACATACTTTTGATACATGTAAAGAAATTACGTCTGAGGTGCGTTGACAAATGCATACCGCAAAGTCGCTCGAGAGAGCTCAGGTGCTGTCTAGGCAGGACGCTTAATGATTATCTTTCTCCCCCCCCCCACCCCGTCTTCTCTTACACGTAATAAGTATGGCTCGGAAGTTGAATAATTATCATTTTTTTCTCTCCTGAGTCATTGCAGAAAATGCCGGATTCGACGTAAATTCGATTCGCCATAAAATGAGCGAAAACTTCTTAACTTTATTTTGCATTTTTCGGTATTTTATTTTCTTTGGTTATGTTTTAGGAAATATTCATTCTTTTGTTGTTTTTTCCCCCCTTTCACCGGTGAATACTTTTTCAGTATTGCAGGCAAAACCATCTCGCACATCCTTAACTATGGGTGACTGAATTTAGCTTTGTTATGTTGTTTAATCCTTCTGACTTTATCCTGTCAGGTTATTTTGACAATTGTGATATAGTAAAATCAGCTATATAATTTTTTTTATAGGAAAAGTGCTGTAATGGTTTCCATGCTAACTTCATATACCCAAGATCGCGGGTTCAAACCCGACGGAGGACGATGGATTTTTCAGGCGTAAAAATCCTTAACATGGCTTCCTTCAGAAGGGTCCCGTGTCGTAGATTTACGGCACGTGAAAGAACCTCAAGCCTGATAGACAGGCCTCTGAGCAAAATTAAGTGGTCTTTCACGACCAGTATAGAATGGGACGCTGGGAACCACAGCAGTTAAGAGCGTCCATAAATAAAACGCCATTTCATTTGATTTGACTTCAAAAGTTTTGCATCTATATTCTGAGAACACCAATAATGTGGTTAGTAAAAACAGACGAGAGGTGAACTCAGTTCTTGAGAAGATACAAAGGGTCGAACAGCATTTGGAACATTGTAAAAGAAAAATTAGCCAAGATATATATAGCAAGAAAATAAAAGATATACTGTAGAAGAGTATTCGTTGGCAAATATCTATTGGTTAGTATGTACGTAGTCCATAAAGTTCTGCAAGGTGAACATTTTAATTTTGATGTATATACATGTGAAAGTATTTTGCTAGAGGATGTTGTTTATTTCAGCTATGCACCCCATGGCCTCAATTGAAGTTTTAAGAAGTTTTTCAAACTACAGTAATGTTCATCAGGATAATCGGTGAAGCTTCAAGTTCGAAACACTACACATGTGTATGGTTCTTTGCTGTGGTGCTGGATAAAGTATATCTACAGTTTTCAACAAGTAATTTTTTTTCAAATCTTGTCATATTTTCATAAATTTAACGCGTTTTATGGGCAATTTTTAAATAACTTTGGGCCATATTTACATAAATTTAAGATTATTAAAACGCCATTTTTCAGTAATCGTAACGTCAACAAATTCCGAGCCCTAGTAATTAGGTTTTATAAGGCTTTTATATTTACTGATGATGGACCAAATAACTACATATATGCAAGCACATGAGCTTGGTGAATCGGCATTTCCTACCTTCCTCCCTCCCACAGTTCTATTGTTTCTCTACCTTCTACCTGCATCACCATTACCCACATCTCATTTTATCGCGCAATTTATACTACACGTGATGATTTTTAAAAGAATAACCTTTTTTCTGGGTGGATAAACAATTAAGCCAAATTACTTGGAATAGGCGCTTATATCAACTCATATTGTATCAACCACGATGTGTTCTCAAAATTAATCCCACGCAAGTATCTTTCGGAGATCTGAGGTGAAAAACTGATGATACGAGATCGGGGCCAGGGACAGCACCGTCAAACTTAGTTTTATGTTGTCTCCTTGGATTGTCAAATCATCAACTCACATGTCTAACGTCAAGATTCTGAACAATCTCGAACGTTTCCTGGAGTTCGACGAAACAAGAATCCAGTGCTTACCTCCGTGGGATGGGGGTAGCCTACCTGCCTCACATTCAACAGATTCCGAATTCAAATTTCGATTATTGTGACTTACCCGGATAGGGTTCCCTTTTTGGAGTTTTACCTTATACCTAAAAGACGAATGTTGAATAAGTTTTAAGTTCTGTGAACCTGAGTCTCATTTAAGCGTAATTTCATGCAGTACTTTCAATATCCGAAATGACCTATCCGATTAAAGGACGTTAAAGTATAAGTTAAAAAAAAAAAAACAACAGAAAACAAGAAGCAATCAAGGCTGTTGCACCAACACGCGCTCACACAATTCTGAAATCACCAAGAACAAATTCGACTAGTCCATATCCAAATATCGTTATAAAGTTTTAAACAAATCGTCATGGCTACTCACAATATTTCACTACACTCAATTAGAATTCAAAATAATACAACTTTCCAGTATATCCACCCGGCAGTATTCAGTGAAATCTAATTTTACTGTACTGGAATATCATCCAAGTGATAAAACTCCCAATCAGTCCCATAATTATCATGAGCATGCGCACAGCAGCAATCAAAATTAAATACAGAATATGAATGCGAACTGATAAATGAATATTTCTGTAGCCTGCTTGAAAGTTTTCTGAAACTGTGAATGTATAAATAACTTAGAATTAAAAAGAAATACATGTTAATTCTACTTATTATAAAACCTATGGAATACACCGAAACGTTCGATGCATTGTTTTGACTCTTTGAAAATTGTTTAATATTTTTTTTTATTACTATTATAATGTAGGTATGCTTGTATTTTAATGAAAATAGCCACCGAACTAACACAAGGCTTCTAAAACTGCCTTGGTGTTAAATGTTTAAATTTAATTACTTTCAACATTACAAGCACGAATTTCACTATTTCTTTTTCCTAAGTTACGTTTGCTGTTAAGATAGTAACTCAGTCTAGACATGCACCAACTATCACATCCTTTGCAATTATGTTCTATGTCCTCGTGGTATTAAAATATTACTTCTAAAATTTAAAAGCGTTACTCCTGCGCATTTTAATAGTATGAATTGTTATACAACTCTAGTTATGTGAATGTATGTAATCAATGGAATTAATGTGACAAACTTATATCACTTTGAAACAAACCAACACGGTTGGTGGAACTCGTTGATGCACGGTTCGTAAGTGGGAGGTCCACGGATCAAATGCAGCCAGGGCCGTGCCCCTGGCGGAGGATTTTTCCAGCTTTTCCTCCGTTCATATAACTGGCAAATGTCAGTTTTTTGCCTTAATTCTAGACCTGGAAAGTTTTCTTCGCAAATCTTCCTAATACTTTCGTGTTGTTCATGTTTTTGGTGCCGTACGCAATAAAAACGAGTGTTAAATATTACACAGAAATAAAAGTCCAAATTCCAAAACCTGGTTTCTGGATCTCTTCATTTCTCTGGTTATGACATTGTTACGTTTTCCTGATTTAGCTTTTACACACTTATACACGCGCAGAAACACGCATGCCGAGTCGAAACTAGAATATGCGGATCTCTTTAACATGAAACTCCAAAATATAGAGCTACAGCGAGCATGAATGGCTACCAGAACTGGTTGGTTTAAAAGTAACAGCTCTATATTGAAAATGATTTATTATTATTATTATTATTATTATTATTATTATTATTAGTATTAGTAGTAGTAGTATTGTTGTTATTATTATTATTATTATTATTATTATTATTATTATTGCTGTTGTTTCTTTTGTTGTTTCACTTTTAGCTCTTGCTTCAGGCGATATCCTACACGTTCTGTTGTTGAAATGAAACAATTTATTCTACACGTACTGCTGTGAATTTTTTTACCTTCTCTAGTAGCATGTACAATGTGCATAGAAGATAGAGAAGATTTTGTATTACATCCAAAGATTCGATACCTAGAATCTACCGGAAATACAAGTTTTGAGACTTCCTGAATAAAGAAAACAAAGAAAAGAAAATTTTAATAAAAGATCTGTGTATATGTATGTCTTTGGACAGTATAGTTCGAAAAGTTGGGTAAAAATCAAACTTTGTACTTAAATTCAGTATCCTCTAAAGATTGCAAACGCAGATTTAGCTGAAAATACTCCAATCCAACCAATTCTTTGTATGGAATATTTTTGGAGAATATTGATTTTTTCTCAAGAATGACTCTAACGATTTTTATTAAAATACCCTATGTTTAAAATATTTTCATGCCAAACAAAATGTATAACTCGAAACTTTTGTGAATACCTCTGAAGACCTCTTTATTCTGGATGACTTTTTTCATAACTGATAAACCGGAAGAGGAAGACAAACCTTACAAAACAAAAAATATACATCTCGTGAAAGCAACACAATCTATCCCATACATTTTTTGCGTAGAGTTAACCGTTTAGAACACATTCCTTGTTAGTGGTTTCAATTTACAAAACTACTTTAACTTCTCTCAAACGGAAAGTCATATTTCGTTTTATTTCTTGTGTTTTGCTCCTGGCCTTGGAAAGGGAACTATCGCTTACAGCCTAGTGGATTCCGTTATTTCCTTTCTACTTACAAGGAAGCAAGCAATAAGACAATTTCTGCTAATGTGTGTCTCGATTAGCACGATGTAGATAACATAATAATGTTTTCAATGAATAATTTAAAGAGAAAGTCATGTTAATGGAACACATCACATCTTTGTTTCTTTTGTTCCATTTAAATGTAGCTTTTAACATCTCCGATCATACCAGTGGCTTTTTACCTTTGAAACATTGGTCATCGAGAAAGATATTCACTCTTTTTTTTCAGTTGGATATCATTCATTTGCGCAATTACTTTGAACCATGCGGACATCCATAATCTTATTGATGAGGATAGGGAATAATCCTTACTAAAGAGCAATTGTAAACCTCCAGCTGGGAATCGAATCCAAGTTCTCCTGATTTGAACTTTTATCTTTCTCTTTTTGTTTGCTTCTCGACAGGTTTCTTGGCTTAAGACATTTTTTTAAAACTTTGTTTCCCATTTTTCATTCCTCCCTATGTTTCTGTTTTCCTAACTTTCTGTGTTTTTATTCATATGCCTACATTTACAATCCTACAAACTCCCATTCCCGAGGTGGGACTAGAACGCGCAATCCTCTGCACCACGAAGCACCAAAGCTTGGCACTTGAGCAAGGAGACCGGCAACTCAAGCTTATGCACTTTTTATAAGCATTCATCTCACTATATTAGAGGTTTTTATTTTTCTAGATTTAATTGACTATCTTACGATTAAAAGAAAGTACATAAAATGTTCAAGTCTAAAAGCAATACATCTAAATAAAATTGGTGGAACTTCTTCCAAGCATTGTTTCATCTTCTTTGTGTTTGGTGTCGTGCTATTTTGGTGAAACCAACATTGAATAAATGTATGTATGAGTGTGTGTATGCGGAAATGAAAATATGACAGCGACAAACAAATTAACAGGTCCTAGGGAGGTGATGAAGACATATAACTGCAAAGGAGGTGATGATGCATAAACAGCCATGAGTGGTTGAATCATGCCGTTTTGTGGCGTCTTGTTGGTAAAAGGTAGTATGATGTAAGATGGAAATAAAGAAAAAATCTTATGTATACCATTCACATGACTTTCGCTACAAACATCTCTTAAAATTATTCCTTTATCTACATATTGGTAATCGAGATAAATAATAACAGAAATGTTTGCATTAGTTTCTTCTAAGTGTAAAGATAATACGGTAATACACCAGGCTAAAGCGATAGGTAAATATTTTAAAGGCTGGTCGCTATGTGAAACAATAGAAACTTGGTTTTCGCTTTGCACGGCCACGAATAAAACAAAAGAGGGGTGAAACGAAATGTGACCTCCCGTTTGAGATAAGTTTACGTAGCTTAACATTGGAAATAATAAAAAATAATATTTTGGAAACTGTGAATTTGCGACAGTATTTTAGCACGACGAATATATTACTAGTTAAATCATTAGTTTGTACATATTTAATATAAGAAATATTTGCTCAGTAGAACGCAGAATCGTAACGTGTAGAAGCTCGCATTGTATTCTTCAAGGCTACGTGCTTTGTTCAAAATAACAAGAATTTTAGAGCATTAGGGACACAAGTAACAAACCTTGGGAGGAAGAAAGGTTCACCCCCTTATATTTTGGAAAGAGGGAATTTCTCATTGTAGAGAAAGGTCACGTGGGTGGAAAATAAAGAAAAATCCCCGACAGTCACGTAACAACGCTACTTTACGCGCCTTTTTCCAACCAATCAGAAAGGAGGGCAATACTCGGACCTTTTAGTATATAAATGATGCGCGTACAAGAAATCGGGCTCACAAGGTATAAGAAATTGGACTCGCAATGTAGGAAACTGGACACGCATGCAAATTCAGAGTATAAGAAATGTGACGAGACACTGTCTAAGAAATCGCGCGGCGTCTAGTGTAGGCAATCGGTGAGTTATGTAATAATCTGACTGGAAATTATTACCGTAAATGTTATATGGACCGTGAAACTCAAGATTACGGTGACGAGTGTAAAAATAATAACTCAGTAAAAGTGGAACTAGCACTTAAACAAAATTACATCATCAAGTTCGCGATCGGTTAGCTCGGGAGTCGCTCGCAGGGTTAGTGCCTCAATCTAACCACAGATTATCAATAAAAGAACTTATCAGTGAAATTAAGTGAAATTTCTCTTTTATTTGAGTCTACCAAGTGTTACACACCTTTGTCATTCTTCCCCCCCCCCCTGAGCAAGAGACAACTCATGGTCTACAAGAACGAGACTAGCCAGCGCAACAAAGGGAATCTGCAAGGTATGTACACTCTTAATGTAGAGAATTTTACGAGCATTAACCCTCGACCAACTCCAAGTAGACTCACCTGATTGCGTCATATTGTCGCACAACAATAAAACTACGGCATATTGGCGCCCTAACGTGGTGGCCAAATTACTTCGACAAATTCAAAAAACAAAATAAAAAACCAGAGCAAAACAAATTCGACGTGTTTCATTCACATGACTTTCTCTACCCGTTCTACAAACAAACTATTCTAACAAGAGATTATTCTTTTATCAAGATAAACATTGGCAAAATTGTCTTATCAATTGCTTCCTTCTAAGCAGAAGGGAATTAGGAGGAAACACTAGGCTAAAGCGATAATCAGATCTTTTAGTCAGATCTTAGCTTGTCGCTATGTGAATAATTTAAGTTTGATTTGCTTTACATGGCAAGTAGTAAAATCAAAAGAGATGTTGTAATAGTAGTAATAGTAGCAATAGCAGTAGCAGCAGCAGTAGCAGGAGCAGCAGCAGCAGCATGGCTTTAGGGCGCATAACTGCATAGGTTATTAGCGCCCTATGGTAAATGAAAGCTAAAAATTAAAAGGCATAAAAAACACTAAAACAGGAGTTAAAACCAAGGAGAGTATAAAAAGGCTACCAAAGCCAGACTAAAACCGAGAGACTGAAACCACAAGTCGGTAAAAAGGTAAAACCCCGAGATAAAATAAACCCTCCTGTACATCCCGCAGCGGCGGAGAAAATTAAATAGTCTGTCACAAGAACCAGGGTTGTGGCCCAGAAGGGTGGTGATATCAGTAGGCAGACACAGAGACGCACGCTGCACAGTTAAATGGTGGCACCCCAATAAAAGATTACGCACCGTCAAAGGCACGTTAAACGAAGCACATTGAGGTGCGGGTTCCCCACGTAAAAGATGCTTGTGGCTAAAACGGCAATGCCCGATACGCAGTCGCGCTAAAACACTTCATCGCGGGGACATGCACGCGAGAATGTAGCCCAGGGGACAGGAACGGACTTGACCGCTCTCAGTCTGTTGCCACGCACCCCGGACCATTCCGCGAACCTGCAGCGAAAGAATGGCCCGGCGCAGGTGAACACGAACATCATCTGGAGGAACGGTGGTGCTAAAAACATTATGCAATAAAGTTGTAGACTTGGCAGCTATGTCCGTTTGTTCGTTTCCGCTCACACTTACGTGACAAGGATCCCAAACAAACGACACGCTGACGCCAGCGTCAGCGAGCGAGTGCAGGCGGTCCTGAATACGCTGTATCAAGGGATGGTGGAGATACGGATAAAAACAAGAGCCTGATAGGCACTAAAAAATCGAACATTGCCCCAAAAGATTAAATGTATAACTCCGCGAATTAAAAACGAAAGCACATCCCACACTACGGTCTTCCTTGGAACCATCCGTGTAAATAAAATAATGGTTGGGAAACTCAACCTGCAACTCTAAAAATGCGGAGCGGAAGACCGAACGAGGAGTTATTGATTTCGGCATGGATGCCAACCCAAGGTGGAACTGAGTGTCGCAACGTAACCAAAGGGGGAATGTACATTCCCCCAGTGGAAACACAGGTGGGAGGAAAACATCCAGGATCCTAAGAAACAGACGAAAACGAACGCCTGCGGGAAGCAAGGCAAGCACGCTGACAGCATATTGACGGTCAAGAGACTCGTCAAAGAATAACCTGAAAGACAGGTGTTCTGGCAAGGCAAAGAGGCGGATAGTATAGCTACAAAGAAGCAGGTCACGCCTATGAGACAACGGAGGTTCAGCAGCCTCCGCAGGCAAACTAATAACCGGGCTAGTCGGAAACGAACCCAGCGCCAGACGAATCCCTCGGTAGTGAACTGGGTTTAAACGTCGTAAAACCGAAGGACATGCCGAAGAGTACGCAATGCACTCTTAATCAAGTTTAGAGCGAACAAGCAAACGGTAAAGTTGTAATAGCATGGTGCGATCTGCTCCCCAGGATGTACCACATAAAACACGTAAAATATTAAGTGCTCGATCACATCAAGCATTCAGAGAAGAGATATGTGACGACCAGCTAAGCTTCCTGTCGAATACCAAGCCAAGAAACTTCACGGTTTCAGCGAAGGGCAGTGGTTCGGTTCCGAGATGTAGAGAAGGCAGTTCGTATGGTGTCCGACGCCAGAAGTTAACACAAACGGTCTTCTCGGAAGAAAACGGAAGCCATTTGTAACACTCCAAGCATGTAGACGGTCAAGACATGCCTGTAGGTGACGCTCCAAAAGGCACGTGTGCCGAGAACTGCAATAAATTGCAAAATCGTCCACAAATAAGGAGGAGGAGATACCAGCAGGAACACACTCAACAATGGGATTGATGGCAACAGCGAAGAGAGTGACGCTGAATGCCGACCCTTGAGGCACTCCGTTCTCCTGAATAAAAACACGGGACCAGACAGATCCCACACGCACACGAAACAAACGGTCCTTTATGAACTCCCGAAGGAACACTGGAAGGCGGCCAAGGCAGCCCCAACTATGCAAAGTACGCAGTAAGCCAGCCCTCCAGCAAGTGTCATAAGATTTCCGCAGATCGAAAAATATGGCCACAGTTTGACACTTCCGAAGAAAACCATTCGGGATGTGAGTCGAGAGGGACACAAGATGGTCAGTCGTGGAGCGGTAGCGGTGGAAGCCGCACTGTATGTTGCACAGAAGGTTCTCAGACTTGAGCCACCATAATAACCGTCCATTGATCATGCGCTCCATCGCCTTACAAACCGCACTGGTGAGGGAGATAGGATGGTAACTGGAAGGAAGACTACAATCCTTCCCCGGTTTTAAAATGGGAACAACAGTGGCTTCACGCCAAGCCTTAGGAAACACACCCTCGTGCCAAACGCGGTTGTAGAGGTTCAGGAGAAATAGCTTACTGTCAGAAGAGAGGTTCTGTAGCATGGCGATGTGGAGACCATCTGGGTCATGGAGTGGAGTGTCGAGAGGATGCTAAACAGGCATCCAGCTCCCGCATGCTAAAATCAGAGTTATAACTCTCGGTATACAAGGACCGGAAAGAAACCCTCTGAGACTCCACATCTGCCTTAATGGCACGAAACGCCGGGTGATAATTGGCGGAGCTGGATGCAGTTGCGAACGCGCTACCAAGGGCGTATGCAACAGCAACCGGATCAACGACGGTGTCAGATCCCACGATAAGCACCGATATGGAAGTGCCAGTCTGCTTACCGGCAACATGGCGGAGTTTTTCCCACACAACAGGTGAAGGTGTTGTGCGACTGAGGGTTTCAACAAACGAAGCCCAGGAAGCCCGTTTGCTATCTCGTATAATGCGCCGTGCCCCGGCGCGTGTTTGTTTAAAATTGGTCAAATGCTCCAAAGTAGGGCGATGGCGAAATACCCGAAGAGCCCTTCTGCGAGCACGAATAGTATCGTGGCACTCGGTAGTCCACTATGGGACCGGTAATCGTCTAGGGTAGCCAAACGACCGCGGTATTGACTGGTTGGCAGAGGAGATCACGACAGAGTTGAAATGCTCGACCATCTGGCCAACGGAGTCGAACTGGCGGTCGCTGAAAACAGTCAGAGCAGTAAAGAGAGCCCAATTCCACTTAGCCACCAAGAACTCGCATGCGAGGAGGAAAGGTGGCGTGAGAGCAAAGTAATGACACAAGGGCAATGATCACTGAAATGAGTGTCTGATACTACGTTCCATTGAATGCGGTGAGCAAACTGTGCAGAGTAAACAGAAAGGTCCAGGTGGGATAGTGTGGAAGAAGAATCGGAAATGAAAGTATCTTCACCGGTGTTCAGAACAGAGACACTATATTGAACGAAAAGGTCAGCAAGAACAGTCCCCCGCGCGCAGGCCTAGGGGAACTCCATAGGGGATGGTGGACATTAAAATCAACCATCAGAAGAAAAGGTGCTGGGAGCTGTGACAAGAGATGGAGCATGTCAGCGGCGCAGAAGATAGATGAAGGCGGAACGTAGACATTACATACAGTAAAGGAGAAACCAGGAAGGGTAAGTCGGATAGCAACAGCCTGCAAGGTAGTAGTAAGCGAGACTGTCTGAACGCAGATGTCATTGCGCGTGAGGATCATAACACCCCCATGAGCAGGAGAGCCCTCCTCCGGTGTAACGTCAAACCGCATGGGAAGGTATTGGTGCAGGGCAAATGCATCATGGGGGCGAAGCTTTGTCTCCTGCAAACACAGAACCAGAGGGTTATAGGACCGGCGAAGCGTAGATGCGTAGCCTGAGATGGTCGTAGGCTGCAGTTGTTGGAAGCAACGCTGGGCTTCAGGAAAAGTTAGGCGTTCCTTAACCCGCAATTCCAGGATGGCCTTTTCCTCGAGAAAACGCGGGCACTGCCGGGAGCTGGATGAATGGTTCCATTTACAATGGACGCAGCAAGGGTCTCGGGCACAAGCGGTTTCACCGTGAGCAACGCAACGTTCACATGTAGCGTCGAAGGTGCGCCGACTTTGGGTATGACCAAATTTCTGACACCGAAAAGAACACATGGGATTTGGTACATACGGTCTCGCAGCAGCGCGTTCGTAGCCACAGTAAAGTGCCTCATGTAAGGTGGTGCCTTTGAACGTTAGGAATACCGTTCGAACGCAACCGACTGACCATCACGTTTACCTAAAAGACGGTACGCTTGACATACACCCTGGTCGGAGAGATGGGAAATAATGTCTGCATCTGAAAGACCGTCTAAGCAGGTGGTGGTCACCACGCCTCTAAAAGTATTCAGAGATTTATGTGGGGCTACCGTTATTGGTTGGGTACCCAACAAACCGGCTTTCAGGAGCTTCTTAGACTGATCTTCGGTCTTGGTTTCCACTAACAGCGTACCGTCTCTTGTCCTGGTTGCGTTGCTTACTTTACTACAGATCCTGTCAATTTCCCGTTGAATATAAAATGAGTTAATATCTCGCATAGTTTTAGATTCGCAAGCCAAACTCACTACCAAAAAGCGGTCAAATTGAAGAGTTTTGCGCGGAAGGATCGTGATGGAATAGCCCCCTTCCAGTACTGCCGGCGTTAGCCTGCCATCCGGGGGAAAGAGAAATAAGACACCAAAAATACTTTCCGGTCTGTGCCGCCTGGGAGACCTCTCCCAGACCGATCTCACGGAGTACTTAGGAGTTACCCTCCAGCCTCCACTGCTGGTCCATACGGGTAAGCCCTCCTCATGCACAACCCGGCTTTATGCCCCTACCACCTATGGCCCTCCACTTTAGGCCATGGTGTGTAATGACACATCCATGGATTCAGGGGACTTGTGGTTGATTACACCGGGTTTCCGATAGCGGTAACACGTCCGGCCCGTGATTCTAACCCGACGACCTGCAAAAGAGGTATGAACACAGGTGACTTCCCTTTTGAGAAAAGTTGCAAAGGTTAAAATTGAAACAATAAACACGTAATATCTCGGAAACGGTCACCTAAAAAAAAAACAAAAAAAAAAAAAAAAAAAAAAACGCATGACATAAATTGCGTATTTTAACGAGATCTACACTTTTTTGTATTAGGGTTTTCTCTATCTCTTATGGTTTACCAGTTTTCGTCCAGAATGAAGAGATTTTCAGAGGCTATTCCCAAAAAATTCAAGATATACACTTTATTTGTCATGTAAACCACTTTAACATACGGTATTTTAATCAAAACAGTTTGACCCATTTTTGAGAACACCAAAATTTAAAAACAAAAATTCCATGTAAAGGATACTTTGGAGTTTTTTTTGAAAATCTTAGTGTCGCTTCCTTGCAAGATACTTAGCTTAAATACCAAGTTTAGTTTCTAACAGTCTTTACATTTTTGAGCTTTGCTGTCCAGACACACAGAAATACACATACAAACAGACACACACGCGTGTTCTTTCCCTTCTTCTTCTGCTTCTTCTTCTTCTCCTCTAAAGTTGCTTTCTTTGGACTCAGGGGGTCTTGAAAACATATTTTCCGGTGAAATCTCGACATCAACTTATTGGCGAAATACATATCTTCTCTACCTACTATGAGCGTAGTACGTGTAGAGAAAGTATAAAAAATATATGTGACATAAATTATGTGTTTTAACGAGGTATACATTTTTTGTGCAGTAGGTTTTGCCAATCTCTTACGGTGTTCCATTTATGAAAAATTCATTCAGAATGAAGAGGTCTTCAGAGACTAATCCCAGAAAATTAAAGATATACATTTTATTTTGCATTCCAGATATAGGTACATTTCTTTAATATACGGCATTTTAATAAAAACTTTTAGATATATTTTGAGAAAAACCAAATTTTAAAAAAAAATTCCATTTAAAGGGATGTTTGGGGATATTTTCTGGAAAAGCCTTCAGGTGTCATCCTTGGAAGATACTAAACATCCAAATTTTACATATAACGGTCTCTTCGCTTTTTAGCTATGCTGTCAATACACACACAGCACATTCTATAAATGGTTTATTCAGAGGTTCTCAAAAGATGTATTTCCAATGAAATCTGGGTGTCGAAATTTTTGTGTTGAATACAATACCTTCGCTATACACTATGTTCATAGTATGTGTAGAGAAAGTAATAAGTTAAACTGTAAGAACATAGTGATATTAATTATCATATTATAAATAATATTAATTACTTAAAAAGCAACAATGTTCATTTGCTTTTGTGTACAAAGAGCCGCTGGTTTTGAATTGCTTGGGTATACCATTGTAAGTAAGATATACTTAATGTCTTTGTTGCTACTGTCCTGCAATTCTTACAATTGGTGAGGTATATGTAATAATGAGAAATCACATTCCATGTATAGTTAATACATTTCATTTCTCACGTGCAAAATACAACTAGACAATACAGAAGCTCTAATGTTGGAGTTTATCTTAACAATGGAGGTACACCGGCCGTGATCGATCCACAGTTTTAATTAAAAGCCTCGAATTTTCAGTGTGATTATTCGTTCCTTGTGCATATTCTCTCGTTTTGAGATACAACACCGTTGTATAGCCATGATAATTGGTCTTCCTTACCAGCAAGAGGGTCCAATGTAGGATACAAGGACGCAATACGAAGATTTTCAGGAACACTTCTATTTCCCAAAGTACCCTGTACATAGAAAGTTTTTAAAACTTCTTCTTTTTCTATAAAAAGGGCTCTTAAAATTTTGATCCAAGTAAGATATTAGTTCATGACTAATGAAATATAAATCTTGAATTTTTCTGATAATAGCCACCTAAGACCTTTTCATTTTGAAGGACTTTTATGTTATGTGTAAATGCTAAGCGATAATTTTTTAAGTGTAGTTAACCATTTTCAGATATTCCTTGCCATAGGTTGGAATTATAAAATACTTATATTTCTCTCAAATGGGAACTCATTCGCTTTTCCTTCGTAGTCATGTGAAGAGTCTGGAATTTCAAAGGCATCTCATAGTGATGTGCTGTTTAAAAATCTGAGTATCGGCTTACCTGCTGTTTGGTACAAAAACATGTGAATTTCTGAGCTGAAAGTTTAGCTCAATTAATAAGAAGCAGCTGTAACTTTATGTTGTGAGAATACTTTGTGGAAGAGTGAATAGAGAAGCTCATGGAATTCAGTATATCATCATTCTTCTTTCTGTCCCGGTCATAAAAATTATGAATACAAGCGGTACTGATTTCAAGGGCCTTGCGCATATTCGTAATGGTGGCATGGCTTTGAAGAGAGATAACGCAACTTTTCTTGCTATCAAGGTCAGACTAGATGACCTCTTGGTCTGATAAACATGCCTGGTCAAGGTCCCGGGTTTATTTTCGGCTGAACGGTGGGAATTTTTGTGACAAGATATATTGTCTAGCCTCCTTAGGATCTGGAAGTGTGAACTTGTGCGTGTGCTAATGCATTTGAAGGGGGGGGGGGAGATAAAAATAAATATAGTTTTGTTAATCGCCATGAGCAAGTTTTTCCGAAGATAAAGCCGCCGATATGACCGAAGATGTTAAAGTCGATAAAGAAAGAAGGCCAATCAGTTCTCTGGTCTCGGAAATTCGGAAGAATTGAAATGTGACAAGTGGTCGGGCACGTCGTCTGTCTGCGGGACGTGAAGCTGCAGGACATTCGTTCAAGTTGTCAATGTAGTGCTAAGGAATAGGACTCAGAAATCGGTACAGCTAATTGTGATCGCAAACATAGCATTTACCGGATAATTTCAAATTAATGATAGATTTCAGTGTATTATAAATCATGCTTGCTGCACAGCTCTGCTTAAGGCACCAGACTAATGGAATAAAAGGCATAACTAAGTGAACACATAAGTTGATTTTGCCTGAAACACATTACTTATCCTCTAGTTAACGAAAGGAATATGAATATCCTAAATCGTTGAAAAAAAACGTCTATCCACGTTTTATGCTAGCCACTGAAAAAAAAAAAAAAAATACCCTGAAGCTGTCTAGTAGACATTCAGGATTCTTATTGGGGTTCATCGACATGTTTGTTGCTAAGGATACGGAGCTGCTTACTGTCTAGGTGATTCCCGGTTTAGGTACTGGATCACTCGTCAGAGATTTAGCGCTCGCCCGATAGATTTTAGTCGAAATATAAGCAATTTATATTATATATGTTAATGCTAATCTAAGTTTAAGGAGTCGTCCTCCAAGGTCTAGGGGTAACACGCTAGCTTCTGTTTCCCAAGGTCGCGGGTTCAAACTTGGCCAAGGGCGATGGATATTTTTCGGGCGCATAGTTCCCTAGAAATTGCCTCCTTAGATGGCCCCGTGTCATAGATTTACGACATAAAAGAACATCAGTAGTCTATAAAGGTTACATCTGGGAAAAATGCTCATAATAATTACAGCAATTAATTTGCATACCAAAATTTTCAACATAAAATGTTTGAATAATAATTAAAACAATTTACTTGCATATATCTGACAGCTATCAATCATTGATGCACATTAGTGAGTCCGGGGACCACGCAACCACGGACCACGCCCCATCGCAAAAATCGCCAATTATTGAGGAACATGGGATTTGAAGTGAAATTTCCAATTGACATTTCCTGAGGATTCTATTTATGCAATCCGATTATACATATCATTACACAATAAAAACTTTATTCGTTACCCTATTTGAATATTTATTATAATTAATTTAATGGTGAATGAATAGGCATTTCCAAGTATAGGATCACACGATAGCATCATACTTCACCTGTTCGGATATGGAAATGGTTGAAATATTTAATACCAACACTTATAAATACAAAAAAACAACAAATTTCAGCTGTTTATTTAGCGAAATCCGCGTAAAAATTCGCCGAAATCACAAAATGATGAGAAATATAAGCAGAACAGATCCTCAAATATAACCCTTAACTGAATTAATGCAACTTATAACTAATAAAGGAAGTACACTACTCATGGAAAAAGGAAAACGGGAATTATTTATTTAATTTAATTATTTATTTTTTATTTCATTGCAGAGCTGAGTATAAGCTCGGAAAATTGTCTTTTTGTTGGGGTTGTGCATTCATCCAATACTTTGAGAATGAAATGTTAATGAATCAGAATGGCAAATTCAAATACGATGAACAAGTATCACGCCAGTGGGAATCGAGCCCTGTCGATCATAACTTACATGCATACTTGCACGAACACACGCACACTTACACGAACACACACGCACACACTTGCAAGCAAGCATTCACACATAAAAAAGGCACAAATCTCATATATACACATGCGCAAACATGCATATTTGCACGCACAAAGACCTTGAATTTATATAATATGAATGCTACTAAGGCAGCAAGAGGCACCTGAACTCCAAGTTGTCACAGCAACAGTCGAATCTATACTAATACCACAATAACAACTTCTTCCCACGCTTAAAGCGAGATGACTCTCAGCCCCGCGCAGGCAGGTGTAGGGACACGCTCACAAGCGAGACAACCCTCAGCCCAACCAGCTAGGTGTATGACGCTCAGAAGCGGGACCTGTCCAGGTAAAGAAGGGTGTCTCCCCGACATTCAGACAATGGCATTTCGGCTAGCATACGTTATAATGAAAGAAAAACCTTACTGTCAAACCTTTTCCCTGGACAAAAATGTGTGCGCGGGGAATTGCGAGCTAAAGCTACAGCTATTGCTAACTATTCAGAACCGAAACGCAGCTGCCCCCACAAACTATTTGAGACGCTTTTCGACTATACTTTAAAAGCAAACACTCCCAAAACCTAACACCAGCTACCTTTAAGAGGGGAAAAAAGAGACGCATTCGTTCTTGAGAAAAATATCTTGGCATCTATTCTCCTTTTACCTATACAAGAACGAAATAATGTGGTCCTAACCAACCCCCTCCCCGCCCACACACACACACAAATTATTTGAGATGGCTTAGAATATATGTTTAAAGTGAAACCATTTGTGAACTGACAAAACAAAATAAATGAATACCTACACATGAGTAAACTCCTAACGAATCGCTTAATGGTGTTTCAAGAATCAACAGGTTGCACCAAGAAAAGACGCTAACAGAAAGCCTCAGTCCATCCGACAGAGGAATGTGAAATACGTAATTCTCACCTAATATATATGCGAACTGTCTAAAGAGAAAACTGGACTGCATTCGTTCATGAGAAGAATCACTTCGAATCTATTCTTCCTTAACCTTGCAACCCCCCTCCACCCCCTTCATACATTATTTGAGATGGGTTACGATAATATATTAAAAGTGAAATCATTTGTGAACTGGCAGAACAAAATAAATGAATACCTATTCGTGAGAAGATTCCTAACAAATCGCACAATAATGTTTCAAGGTTCAACAGGTTCCACTAAGAAAAAAAGCCTCAGGCCATCCGACAGGGTATAAATACAGACGAAAAAAATCCTGCTTTCACCAGACGCGTGTTTGAAGCATTAGTGAAAGAGTGAAAAATTCGCATCAGTCTCACCTAGCAAGGAGCTATACATTCCAGCTTTATTCAAGGTAAGATCTTTACTTTAAAAATATAAAGCATCCTTTTGTTTTAGATTAAATGTAATTTACAGTGACTTTAGCATAAAACACACTATGTTTCAATTGTTTTTTCAGCTTGTGAACATGGAAATTTTAAAACAAATCAGTTTTCGTCAGAGGGAGAGAGAGAGAGAGAGAGAGAGAGAGTGTTCAAGAAACTAATTGACACGAATGCATATGCATCAACGCTTACAGATGCAAAGTGCAAAAACCATGCATACATATATACACGTGAATGCAATTACAAGTTGGCAAACACACGCACACACGCACTAAAGCACCCACACACAGCAAGACATCTTAATATAAGACCATTAATATATTTCTGCTATGCACACGGGCTCATTTACTAGCAAAGTCATTTATGTGGCATAAAACGCAGTGCATTTCACTATATATTTGCGGTTTATTAAGAATATCATTATGGAAATATAGATAAAAAACATTTTCCTCTAACAGACTTTCAACAAACTCGTTCGCACATACTTACACTTACATACACCCGCCCAACGTGCATACACACTTACGAACGCTTACACTCACACGCATGCACCGCATATTTGCATACACATATTCGCACACACATGCATACACTTTCATGCCCACAATTGCATACACTCATTCATACACTTTCATATACACATTTATATACATACACACATTCACACACTCATGCACACGCTCGTGTACACGCATGCATACATGCACGCACGCTCATACACACATGCATACACATGTATAGACGCATGTACACACTTGCACACATTCACACGCATGCACGCACACGTATACACTCATGCAAGCACACGTATACACTCGTGCACAGATATATATGCATACACACATGAACACCTTCTAATACAAACATTTATTTAAACACATACACACTTTCCATACACACATTTGTTTACAAGAATGCACGCTCGCTCATATAGGCATGTACGTACACGTATACACTCATGCACGCACACGTATACACTCGTGCACAGATAATATGCATATATATATATGCATATACACATGCACACATTCTCATACAAACATTTGTATACAAGCATGCACCCTCGCTCATATACGCATGCACACGAATACACGCACACGTATACACTCATGCACATATGCACACGCATAAACACATCCACACAGAAAAGTTACCAGATAAACACATGATGTCTTATAAAAATGTATAAACATGCTTTCGGAAAAGTACAATGAGCTCATTATTATTATATTTTTAAATTTTCAGAAGCAATGAATCATTCAGGGAACAAGAGAAAACACCAATTTGATGGTCGAGGAAGAGCAGTAGAGGCTAATCAAGCTGCACAGGCTATTGCTGACTGTGGCTGCAGTCTCATACAGCATGCCTCGCTTCTTCCAATAACCGGTAAGATATCCAATATTTATTTCATAAAATATATAAACCATGTAGAATGCATCACCCTGAAGATAATTAAAACTTGATACTTTTTCGTATATATTACAGAAAACGATGGTTCAGTTGATTTGTCAAAGAGAGGTAATAACCAGTCTGCACTCCCTCTTGATCTGG
Source organism: Hymenopus coronatus (assembly GCA_030762935.1). NCBI lineage: Eukaryota > Metazoa > Arthropoda > Insecta > Mantodea > Hymenopodidae > Hymenopus > Hymenopus coronatus. The sequence continues at coordinate 250,675,081 of CM060900.1, read as the reverse complement.
TAACATGCAGGATCCCTGATGAAGCCCAGGAGCCACTAGATATTTCTAACAGAGGAGGAGTGCAGGCAATCCCAGAGGCTGAGAAGACATCAACTAGATTCCCTCCTCCTAAAAACATCGAGGTGGAGAGCGCCCTTTGGGAGGAGTCCTCCAGGGACGAGATGTGGAGCGCAGCAATCGCTGCATTGATGTATGACGTTGATGTGACAGCGCAACTACCTAGACAGACACAAATCCAGAGTCTAAGTTCTCCAGTTCCAGGTCCTTCCTGCAGACCCGACCATTTTGGGATTGCTTGGAAGGACACCAACAAGCCGACCACCTCAGGAATCGGCATGGGAGCAGGGCTTCAGGTCGAGTCTTCATCTGTAATCATTGGACACAAGATGGCCCATAACGAGTCATCGTCATCCCCCGATGAGGACGAAGGCGTACCCTCATCACCTAAAATTCTAAAGGACAGTCATAGCCATCTTCAATGTAATGCAATAGAAAAGGCATAAAAAGGGCGAGTTTTTAATACTAAAATAGAAAACAACTCTAAAATCACAGACAGCCAGGCATTCCTAGAGAGATGCAGGCCTCTAGTTATCAATGAGATGAGCTCAATACTGGACAGAAATCAATCGGGATTTAAGATAATTTGCTCTTTGCAAGTTACATATATGATCCAAGCCCCTGATTCAAACCATATTGAGAATGTCCATTTAATAGTGACACTAAATTGGGTCTACAATCCCATTTAGATTCTTTATTCTCCACTATGGTGAATGAAATGCTTGTAAACATTTCAAATTTCCAAGGACAAGCCAGTTCAAAATCTTTACTGTCTGTAAACTCCCTAGTTAATAGTGCAAGCTATTATACACCTCTCAAGGCATCACGCTACATAGAACTTCCTACTGTAATTAGCAATAAAAAGGCTGTTATAAACATTCATAATGATGATGAATACTGCTTTGTCTGGTGTAAGCTGACTGCAAGATACAGTGTAAAGATTGATGCAGAAAGAATAAGAAAATACCCCAAACATTTATTATTCAGCGAATTCAATTATTCAGACATCCAATTCCCTGTGAACCTACATCAGATAAATCAGTTTGAAAAACAAAACCTAGGGACGTCAATCGCTGTATTTGGCTTAGATGACGACAATTTTGTAATCCCTTTATACCAACCACAAAGAAAGCATGAAGTTCATGTTAATTTGCTATTAATCTCAGAGGGGGAAAACTCCCACTATTGCATCATAAAGAACTTGCAAAAACTAGTAAAAAGACAATTCACGAAGATTCGTGACAAACGCTGGATCTTCGAACCCTGCATGAAACACTTTAAAATAGAAGAAATGTACAAGAAACACCAACTGAGATGTTCCAAGACACAAATTCTAAAAATGTCTAAAAACGACGATGCCAACCGGTTTTCATCCTACTCAAGGGGCACACCTGTAAGCTTTGTAATCTGCGCTGACAATGAGAGTGCGCTAGCAAAGGTACACTCTTGTGAGTCCTCTACTAATGAGAGCTGGACCCGAGCTATCCAACACCACAATGCCATGCCAATATCGCTCAAGCTAGTATGTCGTCATGACAACGCCCTATCTAAATTTGTGCTGTTTAGAGGTCCTGATACTGTTAAACATTTCTTTATCGAGCTTAAAGTGATATCCGACATGGTAATCTCGCATTATAGCAAGATAGAGGAAATTAATTTGACAGCTCAGGATTGGGCTGATTTTCATATCCCTCGTCAAGGTCACATATGTAGGAAGGGGTTTAAGGAACAAGATCTGAAAGTTGGGGACGACGATCATTTAACCGGGGCTTCCCTTGAGCCGCCCATTCTGCCTGCAATTTAAATATAAAGGTACCGAATTTCATACAAATCTTTTTTCATTGCCTGAGCAATTATGACAGCCACTTTTTAATAGAGCACCTGGCATTAGAGGATAATCCAATTTCATGTATCGCAACCATTTCATGGCGGTATATATCGTTTTCAAAGCGATACAGGACCATAGATTACACGTTTCTAGATAGTTTCAGGTTCCTAGACGATAAGCTATCTAGCCTAGCCAACAGGCTTGAAAAGGATGAATTCCGGATAACAAATGCCGAGTATAAAGATCCTAAACACCAAGAGCTCATTAGAGCAAAAGGGATATTTCCCTACTCATATGTTGATAATGAAGAGAAACTGGAAGAAACTCAATTACCTGACATTGGACAGTTTGAAGGTATATCTCAAGATGAGTACCAACATGCCCAAAATGTTTGGAAAACATTCAAAATTAAGAATCTAGGCCAATACGGTGATCTATAGCTGAAAACAGACACATTATTGCTAGCTGATGTCTTTGAGAAGTTTAGGGACCTCTGTCTGGAAGTATATAATTTAGATCCGAGCTAGTAATATACATTACCAGGTCTTACCTTCGATGCCATGCTTAAGATGACGAAGGTAAAGCTTGACCTCATTTCTGACCAACAAATGTTGGAATTTTTTGTGGGAGCAATCAGAGGCGGAATATGCAGTGTATCAAAGAGATACATAAAGGCTCAAAATAAATATTTACCAGGCTATAACCATGAACAAAAGCCTGTATATGCCTCCCTTTTGGGAGTTGAATAATTTATACAGAAGTTCAATGATTAATTACCTTCCTAAGTGAAACCAAAGGTGGCTGACCAAAGATGAAATCAGTTTGATTGATTTCGCCTCTGTAACTTCTGATTCACCCATCGGATATGTGCTGGAAGATGATTTCGAGTATCCTTGCCATCTCCATGACGAGCACAAAGAGCTTCCTCTCTGTCCACAAAATCAAACACTACCACATAGTCAATACAAAGAAACTGCTGGCAACTTTGGACAATAAGCCAAGGTAAACCTTGCACTATAGAAACCTCCAGAAGTGTATTGATTTAGGTCTCTAATTGCCAAAAATACATCGTGTGGTAGCATATGAACAGATTGGCTGAAGACTTATTTCAATGTGAATACAGAAAGACGTGCAAGGGAGACGTCCAAATTTGGACAAAATCTGTGGAAAAAATGAATTAATCTGTGTATGGAAATTTCATTGAAAATGTGAGAAAATATACTGATTACCGAATGTACAGTCTTGGAGGCAGGCCCGGAAACTGACTGCCAGACCGACGTACTTTAGGAGCATTATATTTAAGGAAAACATTGTAGGGATAGAGTTGATCAGAGAGGAAGTTCGCATGAATAAGCCTATCTACATAGGGCTGGTAATTTTGGACATTTCAAAATTGATAATGTACGATGTTTTTCTATAGAGTCATGAAACCAAATTTAAAAGATCTAGTCCTGGCCTATATGGATACCGATTCCTTCATATTTGAAACGTCAACAGATATCTATCAGTTTATGAAGTGGTAGCCACAACTTTTCAACACATCAAATTTTTGTTGTTGTAGACAACCCATATGGAATAATAACACAGAACAAGAAACTCATAGGTTTATTTAAAGATGAGCTTGGAGGTATACCCTTGTATGAATATGTCGGCTTAGGTCTAAACTGTATAGTTATAGACATGAGGGACAGACAGTAAAAAAGGCAAAAGGAATAAACAAAACTGGTATGATAAATCTAAAGTTCGATAACTATTTTGAATGTCTAAATGATATTAGAAAAACATTTTGGTAAACAAGTTACATTTCGGAGCTACAAGCATTCAATTCATACAATACAGCAGACTATAGTCGCTCTCCATGAGAGAGACGACAAAAGGAAATTGATTGAGGGCTCAGATTATACTCTTGCCTGGGGTCATTATTCTCTGGTTATGGCTGACACTTAGCATGGAAAAAATGCTCTCTCTGACACCTGCATTGTCTTGTATATACGTAAATTAATCTGTATGCATTAATATCTTAATTTATTCTTGTATATTTATTTAAGTGTTGTATAAATATATATATATTATTTATATTATATTCAAAGCCTAAATTTTAATTATAATTAGCATTGGCAGTTTTGTGTATATATATTTTTTTATTTTTAACTTGAGAATCATTTGTTTGTATGAATTATGACTTGCAAACAAACTGCTAAGGGAAAAGGTATATGAAGGATGTTTTTGACATTAGAAACAGCTTAGATTAAAGTCAAATGTTTCTTTATTTCAATTCTTCCTACAATAAATCTTTCCTGTCAATCAACTGAGGTTTAGGGAAACCCTATCCTATTTCCTAGGCTGCGCAAGGCTTTCTCAATTAGGTATGTGCTAGGATAAAGTGTGGATTTAAGTTCGTGACCATAGAAAGCTCCTTTAATCTACTATCCATCATTATCTTTTAGAATGAATGTAGTAGGGTTGGTTCTTTTCACTGCGTCGACTTTATAGATTTCAACACTCCAATTAACTTCATACCCATTCTCAAAATGTCCTTTATGTTTACATATCCTCACATGGTCATCAACTTTAAATTTTCTTGCACTCCTCTTCTCTCTTCGATGATGGTCATAGTTATATACTGACAGATAGGCTTCATCTGTATAGTTGCATGGTAAGAATTGTTGTACATTGAGATGATTCGTGGTAGAAGATCTAGCCACTTGTATGATCCCTGATCTAAGAATTCCCGATACATCATATTCTTGAATGTTCTTATTAGCCGTTCCACGGCAGCAGCTTTCACGTTGCCGTAAGTGCTGTAGTGATTAATGTTGTTCTTCATCAGACTTTTAAAATGTTTATTATAAAACTCTTTTCCGTTATCACTTTGTATATTCCGAGGTAATTTCTGCATCTCATTTAAAATCTCTTCCAAAGCCTTTGAAACTTGAATGCCAGTCATATTTTTAATGCTCTAGCATATGCCATTTTAGAGTAGAAGTTAACGGCAATAAGTATATACTTCAAGTTTTTCTTCAGTTCAGCATGGGGGATCATTTCAACCAGGTCAAAATGTACAAGATCGTCTAGACCTTTGCTGACAATCTCTCTAAGCAAGAAATTTATTCTTGCAGGTGCATGAACATCTACTACTATATTTTTCTTCGCCTCTTTCATGCTATGATCCTAGATGACTTTAGTTCCTGAATTATTTCGTTGATTTCCCGGTTGTGATTATTATTTTGGGCGTCTCTGGATGCAATGAGTCGATTCACTAGTGTATTTGGGTTTTTCCAATAGATGCAATCCTGCTCTCTCTCTCCCTCTCTCTCTCTCTCTCTCTCTCTCTCTCTCTCTCGGGATGATGTTCTTTCCATTCCAACCCCAATCCTTTGTGCTTATTGAGTAGTGGGCGTATAATGCTTTTATACTTGTAAGCTTTGCTCTGTCTCAGCCGTCCTTGCCTGACAAACTTTTGTCGGTGCACTTTTGTTGATTCTAGAATCCTTCTATATGCTCCGGGATCCTTCTTTGGTGTAGACATGCATATCAGGAAATTTCTTAAAGATGAGCTCGGTTAATCCTGGTGTAGCATCGAATTTTTCTTGTCCTACTCTAATCTGATTATTTATTAAATCATTCATTTTGCTTCCTAGCATGTACATTCCAGCCTCGCATCGCACTCCGTCCGGTGTATCTATTTCATCCTTGTGTTTCTTTCGAACTTCTTTCAGGTAGCTAGTTGTTCTTGTCTTTCACGTCTTTAGCCGATATATAAGGAAGGGAGTTCTTCTTATTCCGAATATATAGTATATCTCAAAGCGGTTCTGTTACAGGTTGAAGTGCTTCACTCATAACTCTCTGAGTTTCGAAGTTCTGTCCCTTGAGATCTCTCAGCTTTCCCTGATTGCTTTTGTGTGTTTAGCTACAGATTCTTTAAGCCTTATACATTTGCTATCCATCTTTAAGTGAACTGACTTGTCCAGCTCTCTCCTATTTATAGTTTGCTTTATCTAATCAGATCAAGTCAATTTATATGCAATTTTAAGAGCGATATTTAGAATGTGGTCGTCTTTGGCCCTTGTAGCATAAGCAGTGAAGGTTATGGCGTCACCTACTTTAATTGCTGTAGGATACCTCTAAACTCTATTATTATTTATTTCAATCATCGTAATTGGCTGTGGAGGAGAAGGCGCATGCGATAAAATACTACATTCTATCAGTTTCCTATCTGCAGGAAATGTATAGGAATCGAAATCCGACACTAACACATTTCTTAGTGAACCGCCCTTGTATGGTTTTGTTTGTAGTGAAACGAGTAGCTTGGCTTGCATTTGATCTAGCAAAGCATTTATGATATTGACTTGGGTTTTAAGAATGCTGATACCATCCATTGATGTGGTTAGGTGTTTACCCATAGAGCTTTGTCTATTTCCTATGGTGTCCAGATGTTTGCCTACAGTTGCAACAATATCTTTAGTTGCTGCACCCAGAGATTTGTTTAAGCTTGATTGTGCTTCATTTTGTTTGCTTGTGATGAGATGCCTAACATATTTCTTATTTACTGCATCTCCGTCGTGTACAGGCTCTGCTACTTCCGTTATTCTTCTCTTTTTAAATGAAAAATCGCCATAAGAATCGATTAAAAGAGTTTTTGAATTGATGTAGTCTGATATAAGCTTCCTGCTAGGAGCGTCAGTATCATTTTCAGGAGGAAACAAGGTTTTCAATCTTATGGTATCCAGTATGATATTGTTTTCAGCATTCTTCTTCAAGGCATTTTTAGCAAGGTATTACATTAGACCTTCATACTGAGTTTGTAGAGATTTTTGAATGTGATTCCTAAGCATAACTTCAAACTGTCTCATTCGTTGATATTATGTTTTTCCGCAAACTTTTGCAAACGTTCTTTTGCAGATGTCGAAAGCGCATCAATGTAGCGTTTAATTGCTACATCACTCTCATTCTTCATGATCTTGAACATTGCACAATCTCCTTTTCTTGAATTGGAAGTTGCCTTTTCCGTCTCTGCTTATGATAAAGTGATTAAGAACGTGTTTAATAAAGACGTCTCTCTGCGATCCGAATTTGTCAATATTCATTCTGAGATATGAATGATAGGATTCTTTCTTATCTATCTTAATGTATAAATCAAACCCGTTTCTATGCCGGAATTCTGGAATTATGACTACAAAGGGTCTTCCTTCTGCAGAACTCTCCCAAACACTTTTGCACAAATCTTTAAATTCTTTGAACGTCATATTAGTGTTTACATAATCTGAATATCTATGCTTCAAGGTTAAATTGTCTTGTCTGAAGAGGATGATCGTGTTTGTACTATCTCGAATTAAATGTTTCGGTATGACATGCGCAAAAGAAAAGGAAGAACAATGAACCAAGTGACGTTACTGAAGCTATGTTCAGGAGGATATTCAATGAAATTTTTGATAATGTACTCTATCAAATACAAAATAGGTTTTCGGACTATGAAAGTTTTCATTTCTTTGCTTTCTTGATTCCTCAAAATTCAGGAATTACAAAACGTATTTTCCTGATCACCATTGCTCAAAATTGTTGGACACCTATGGCTCAAATTTTGATCTGGTACGTCTGAAAAATTATCTTAGTGTTTGTACTCTTCTGGAAATAGAGATTTTGTAGGAAAGTCAGTTGGTGAAATAGTGAAAATTATGAACAAAAGAGATCTAGTGTGGGCTATGCCTGAAGTTTACAAATTAGCTTGTCTAATTCTAACTGTACCAGCAACTACAGCTTCTGTTGAGTGGCCATTTCCCACTTTAAATCGAGTGAAATCTAACTGTAGGTCTACAATGGGCCAAGAAAGATTATCCTCTCTGTCAATGATGTCCACAGAAAAAAGTTACTTTGTACGCTTGCTAAAGGATGTTCATGAACATTTCACGCAAGCTTTTATGGAACTATTTCTGAAAAACTTTGGTGGGTTGGAGCTAGCATTCCAGTAAACTGGCAAGTAGTACTACTAAAATAAGCAGTAATTTACGTATACAGGTGTCCCTCGCATTACGCAAGTAATTGATTCTCATTAATTATCACGTTAAACAAAAAACGCGTAAAGTGAATGTGATAATGATAGGAGCTATTTCAAGGTAAATATGAAAAAAAAATATTTTTAAATAAATGCATCTATGTATGTCATTTATACAGTGTTAAAATCAGCATTTTGAAATCGCTTTAAGCGAAAACGCGTAAAATAAGATCGCGCACAACGAGGGATGACTATATTTATAGACTAAGAAAAACGACGATAAAAGGAGTGGTGTATCTAAATTATTAACCACGAATCGCCACTGAAAGCCGGGTATCCAGGAATCGAAAATTTTTTGGGATGCTCCCAAATTAATCCCCCTTTACTTCTGGTGCAGTAAGCGTTTAGAAGCAATATCACCAAATTACCCTCTCAGTAAAATTTAACAAACAACATTATTTTTTCTTTCGTTCAACCAGAAACGATTTAACTATGCTTCTCGTTAATTGTTCCTTGCTGTTCGGAAAATATGAAATAAACATATAATTAAAGGTCACAAAAAGTTATCCTCCTGCCGAGAACTAAAACCGGAATCCTAATTTCATAAGCCAACACTCTAACCGTTACTCTAAGGAAGTTGAGATTATCATGACGTTGTTGGCCAATGAGCTAGCACTTACGAATAAGGAAAGTGTATACACGGACAGTGTTGAAAGCCCACACTCTACCGAAACTGCTTGCACTATGCCGTACACAAGAGGGGTAACCAGGGGCCACATTGTAGCAATGTGGGGAATACGGACGCACATTAGTCCAAATTTGCCAAGCGAGTATACATTAAAGGGAGTGTGCGATTATTATTATTATTATTATTATTATTATTATTATTATTATTATTATTATTATTATTATTATTATTGTTGTTGTTGTTGTTGTTGTAAGCTCATTGCTGTTGCACTTCATTTTTGTGGGTTTGTGTTAAGGAGAACATGTTTCAGTTCTGTAAATATACACAGTTCAACTTTTGTGTTACTAACACTATGAAAGTTATGTCTACGATGTTAACCTTTGAATTTGGTACAGTTTAACGATTCTGTAAGTTAGTGTAGTGAGAAAGAACCTTTAATGCTGTAAATAGATAGAAAGAACCTTATTTTTATTTAATTCACAAGTATGGTGATATGGTAATAATAAAGATATAATATCTTTAATATTAATAATAATGCTATATTATTATGGTTAACATTTGAGATGAATGGCGAATTCGAGTCACAGATATTCGGCTTTCCATGCTGATGATTTGCAACTGAATTCTCGTGGACGCGATCCACTAGCACAAACAATTCTAATGCATTTTATTCTACCTCTAACCCTCGTCTACACTCCAGTAGCTTCTTTCAATTTTTCCGCGAAAAGGCTGCCAAACGCGACAAAGCATAATAAACTGTGTTTATATCTAGCACACAATATAAACGAGGCAATATTATAACCAATTTCGGTTAAAGGGTAAAGTGAGCGTGGCAAAAATAAAACCAAATGAAAGAGAGCAAGATCGAAGTAAAATAAATACAAACATTACAACTATAATACTTATTACTTATGTAGGTATGTTCAAATATTGAAAATGAAAATTGAAACACCAACAGCTACTGCTATGCTATAAATGTAATCAACTTTCTGCTTAAAACGTTTCCAGAACTTTACAAATATCCAGGTATCATAGCTGTTTCTCCTGCCATCAGCTAAATAACTTCACGGAGGTCAAGTTGTGTTTTTCATATTAAAATGGCTGTTTTTTTTTGTTTTTTTTTGTTTTTTTTTTTATGTTGTGGTTTTTATATGGAACATATATTTTTGAAAGAATTTTCTGTATTATTTCATTCTTTTCTACTTTTATGGCAGCTCTATGCATTTACGGTGCCATCAGATTAAGTGGTCACGCTCATATCGACACTTGGGTCTTAGGCGCACCCACTCGCCTACTGAGATTGCAGTTCCCGCTATTGCGTCACATATGGCGTGAGATTATATACGTTAAAGGAGGGCAGTAGAGAACATTTCTTGGTGGTTTGCAGTTGTGTGCTGCATTCCTGATCCAATATGCTACAGAACAAAGATTTTTCATTTCTTGCAACTTTATAAAACACGAATCTGTAACGTAGAGCATTTAGGGAACACTTCCCTGACTTTTATCCCCCTAACAGAAGTACAGATCATAAAATAGTCAGGAAATTTAAAATTACTGATCAGGTTAGACGAGAAAAACCTAAAACGCCACGTTTTAACAAAGAAAAATTGATGATATCGGTGCGCAATTAGAACGTTCGCCAAGAAAGACTCTCACGCGAAGTTAGCGCAACAAGCAGAAGTGAGCTATGGGTTAGCACAAAAAGCGATAGTGTATACATCTAATTCCAGAACATTACAAGAACTACAAAATAATATACGGGAAGAAATAATCAACATATCCCAAAAAGAATTGACACATGCTTTTAATAATCAGTTAAGACCCCGCAATGCCTCTCTTCGAGCACAAGGAGAACATCCCGAACATTTTCTTTGAAAAGGTAAGCAATGTAAGGTACATTCAATGTTGTAATTTGTGAAATAACAAAGTTCTAGTTGACCTCGTCCGTTCATCCTATTCATTTCTATGCATTCCTAAGACGGTACGCGCGGAAAAGTTTCGGGAGGGAAGAGGCTCACGACCGCGACCCAGGTGCCGTTAAAAGCGTTGCCGCTTAATCTGATGAGCCTGTATTAATTAATTTATAGCTTTCTGTTCACTATTTTAATCACCTGAATAACTCAAGTTTAAGTTAGTCATTAACATGTACTTTTAATAGCCTTTTTGTAGATAATTTTTCAAACTTCTTAAGTCATCAAAATCCTGGCCAGTGACGTTAATTTTTGAGAAGGGTGAATTTAGTCTGCAAAGAGCTTAGAAACCACTGTCCTCTATCATTCCTTGAGAAGTTGGAAAGCAGATTCCCAGATTAGTAACACGCTAGTTGAGTAAGGTATGACAAAATGCAAGTTTGAAAATCCAGTGGCAAGATATTAACAGAGGCGGGAACTGAACATTCGCTTTATGTTGTACCGGTCACGTAGTTCATAATAATGCACAGCTATTGTTATTCAGTCTGTCTCAATGGTCACGTACAACATCGCTGTCAGTCTCTATTCATCTGTTGTATAAATTGATGAGTGATGAACATTACGATTGTTGTACCACATACCTTTTACACAGCCACTTTAAAATGTCAATACATATACAGTTTTTAATATGTAGATGTAATTTTGAACGAGATAGTAAATGTACGCATAATTTTACATTTCAGGTTCGTTTGCAATACTTTGTGTCGCTTACTAGTATTTGAGTAACATTTTGGGAAACACTCTGAAAATGTGTGTTACATTCACATCACTATTTCTACCCTCTGTCGTTTATTAGTGAGTATGCAATTGCTTATGTTTCTGTTTATCTCACTTTAATGTTATAAGCGTTTGTAGAGATATCTACACAACTTCCTCATTTTGTTATCGATAAAAGTGAACATAATAGCCAAATTTTAAAAACTGGATGCTATATGTTGGCCTCAAAATGCCATTACTCTTTCCACGTAATCGCTAGAAACAACTGCATAACGACGGGAATTTAAAGATTTAACAGAATATCGAGTAATTCGAACCATTAATAACATAAATGGCTAATGCCACAAAAAAGGTTTGTTTTCTATGCTTCCATTTATACTTCAGCTTTAACCGCAGTGACAAAATCGGCGGAATATATTACTATCGAGAATAGTGACAACGCTTTATCTGCATAGTTGTCGTTGACTTTTTGTTTAATATATAAGATTACACACATTCACACTCTCACTCATACTTTCATACTCTAGGGAATATAAAGATCTTGAATTGAGAAAAACACCTATATCCCAAGCAGGCAATTGAACCCGGGACCCCTCTCATTCAACCAAAAGTTATTTGAAATAAAGTGTGTGCTACTACCTAAAACGTTTACTAGTTACCTATGTAAGATTATACAAAGTTGCTTCCTAATGAGGAGCACACAGACTATTCCCATAAAATTCAAATTGTACCTACATGTTATTTCTCATGTGAATATCTTTAATGCATGGTATTATAAACAAAATGCATTTCGAGCATTTTCTAAAAAATCAAATATTTTGAAAAATGTTCCATGTAAACGTAGTTGAGGATGCTGGAATTTTCGTGAATTTAAATACCAAGTTTAGTATTTATTAAAATTTTCGTTTATGAGTCATATTGTCCCCAGGTAGACAGGCGCGCAGAAATGAATTATCGTCTCCTACAAATGTAACTTCTGGTGTGCCCCAGGGAAGCGTGATCGGGCCGTTGCTTTTCTTAGCAGATATAAATGATTTACGGGAAGGGATAACATCTCAGATTCGCCTATTTGCAGACGATTATATAATCTATAGAAATATTAGTGGTAAATGTGACACAAGATCTACATGAAGATTACGACTGCCTCCATGGTCGAGTCGCCAGCGAGCTGACGTCTCACCCGGAGGTCCCGGGTTCGATTCCCGGCTGGGGCGGGGAATTTTTTTTTTTTAACCAGATTTATTCCCTATCCCCCACAGAGTCTGGAAGTATGACTGTGAGAGTGAATGTGGATGTGTATTAGTAATATAATAATGATTAACCTAATGTTCAAACCTACAGTAATACGAGTTGTTTCACAAGTCAAAGCCCCTGATATGACCATTGAAGTTAAAGGGGGCTATACAAATGAAATAAAAAACAAACAAAACAAAAAAAGAAGATTTAAACAAAATATAATAAAATGGAGATAAATCCAAACAAATGTAAAACAATTATATTTTCAAGGGCAAGAATGGTAGAAAACGTAATATATAAATTAGACAATAAGAAAATACTCAGAGTAAATAGCAGCAGATATTTAGAGGTAATACTAAATCAAAGATTGGAG